>LR738713.1:572602644-572735540 GCA_902687465.1 Secale cereale | reverse complement strand
GGGAAAAACTTCTTCTTAACTTCATCTCCGGGTAAACCTGCAAGTTTAAATAATCCACAAACTTCGTCCACATAGATTAAGTGCATATCAGGATGTAGTGTTCCATCTCCTACATAAGGATTTGCTAGCAGTTTCTCTATCATACCCGAAGGAATCTCATAACCAATATGTAGGATCAAAAGTATGTCTAGAGGGGGTGATTAGACTACTTGACCAAATAAAAACTTAGCCTTTTTCAATATTAAGTTTTGGCAGATTTTAGCAACTTAGCACAAGTCAAGCAATCTTCCTACACATGCAATTCTAGAGTTGTGGCAGCGGAAAGCAAAGCATTGCATATAAAGGTAAAGGGAGGGTTTGGAGAGTGCAAACGCATTAGAGACGCGGATGTTTTTGGCGTGGTTCCGATAGGTGGTGCTATCGTACATCCACGTTGATGGAGACTTCAACCCACGAAGGGTAACGACTACGCGAGTCCACGGAGGGCTCCACCCACGAAGGGTCCACGAAGAAGCAACCTTGTCTATCACACCATGGCCATCGCCCACGAAGGACTTGCCTCACTAGGGTAGATCTTCACGAAGTAGGCGATCTCCTTGCCCTTACAAACTTCTTGGTTCAACTCCACAATCTCGTTGGAGGCCCCCAAGTGACACCTAACGAATCTAGGAGACACAACTCTCCAAAAGGTAATGAATGGTGTGGTGATGATGAACTCCTTGCGCTTGTGCTTCAAATGATAGTCTCCCCAACACTCAACTCTTTCTCCCAGATTTGGATATGGTGTAAAGAAGATTTGAGTGGAAAGCAACTTGGAAAAGGCTCGGGGTCAAGATTCTTGTGGTTGGATTGGAATATATTGATCTCAACACATGAGCAGGTGGTTCTCTCTCAGAAAATGAATAGTGGAAGTGTAGGCACGTTCTGATGGCTCTCTCACTGATGGAGAAGGGGTGGAGGGCTATATATAGCCTCCACACAAAATCTAGCCGTTACACACATTTGACCCAACTCGGTCAAACCGAAGCAGTTAAAAATGTGAATGTTAGACATTTTGGTGGGACCGACAGTATCAACTCGGTGAGACTGATGCGTTAGGGTTAGGGCAAAACCTCAATTTGGTTTGACCAATTACACAAACTTGGTGAGACCGATTTTGGTAATAGGCTAACAGAGTGTTGGTCGGGCAAACTCGGTGGGACCGATTCGCTCATCTCGGTGAGACCGAAACGTTACGAAGAGGAAATAGAGAGTTTGCAATGCCAACTCGGTGGGACTGATACACTCATCTCGGTTAGACCGAAACGTTACGAAGAGGAAATAGAGAGTTTGCAATCCCGTCTCGGTGAGACCGAGATACCTATCGGTGAGACCGGAATGACTCGGGTTTGTGGCAGTGGCTATGTCAAGTGAAATCGGTGGCGCCGGATAGATCAAATCGGTGGGGCCGAGTTTGACTTTAGGTTTAGGACATATGTGGAAATGAGAAAGTGGTTGATGGCTTTGGGGCATATCACTAAGCATTTTGAGCAAGTAACCCATTAAGTAACACCTCATCCCCTTTTAATAGTATTGGCTTTTCCTATGGACTCAATGTGATCTTGGGTCACTAAAATGAAAATGTAGAATCTTGAGATTTTGCCAATCTTTGTCCTTAGCATCTTGAGAAGTCCACATTTCTAATCCATGCCATGCCAACCATTGAACTTCCTGAAATATTTATCTTGAAAGGATATTAGTTCAATGAGCTATATGTTGTTATTAATTACCAAAACCACCCGGGGATTAGTTGCAGTTTCACAATATTTTTAGTAGGTGCAGTAGGTTGAGGATGTAAGGGCATATTTCTCCCTAAGTGGTTTTGGTGATTGATGACAATGCATTTGCGGACTAATCGTGTGCATTAAGCTTTTCAGATATCTCATGTCTAGGCACAAGACGATTCATTGCCCCTTAGAGCCTATCAAAGACGGTGTTTCCTTTTGTTTCTTTTTGGTGGAATTGAGTCATAGGAAAACCATACTATTAAGAGGGGGCCGCTTTGGAAAGGTTAGGGTGGAATCAACACGTACACATCTATCCATTTGCACCACCTTTCCTTCAATTCTTTGAAGCACCGGCTGTTTTCCTTGTCGTTGGAAAGACAGAGGCTTTCTACTACAACTATTCGGTGGCATGCGGTAGTACCGCTCAAAGGAGCGGTAGTATCGCAGAGACCCACGATAGTAGCGCCCTATGGCTGCGGTAGTACCGTGGCCTCCGCTCCAGCGTCGTGTCTAGCGCGGAAGTAGGAGCGGAAGTAATTTTTTACTTCCGCACCCTACGCGGTAGTACCGCTCTAGGTGAGCGGTAGTACCGTGCCGGGTTTTTGCATCGATCGAAACTCTGCGGAAGTAGCCACGGATGTAATTTTATTAGTCCGTGCTCTTCCCCGACCGGTTTGTACCATGCCTTGCGGTAGTACCGCTCCGGCAGTACTACCGCTCGTTGCGATACGCAACAAGGCCGCATCTGGCTCCTGCCGCGCGAGTGGTAGTACTGCACCTCATGCGGTAGTACCGTGTGTCGCTGGTAGAGTTAGTGGATAACAGTTGGATTTGTTCTTTCACTATATAAGGAGAGTCTTCTTCTCCGAGTTGACTACCTCTTTCCTCCCCAAGCTCCATTGTTGCTCAAAGCACCATTTCCGCCCGTTCTCTCTCCCTAGCTAATCAAACTTGTTGATTTCCTAGGGATTGGTTGAGATGGCATCAATCTACACTTCCACCAAGAGAAATTTGATTCCCCCCACTAGACCTGGCCAAACCTCGGGCCGGGCCGGGCCTACCAAAGCCCGGTCTAAATAACCCAGGCCCGAGCCCGGCCCGGCCCGGCCGTCGGGCCTAGATATTGGGCCCAAGCCCGGCCCGAACGTGTAAAAAGCCCGGCGGGCCTCGGGCCACGGGCCGGGCCCCTTCAGAAAAGAGTAAAATCGACGGGCCCGGGCCCGGCCCGACCTGACCATCGGGCCGAATATCTAGGCCCGAGCCCGTCCCGGGAGTAGCATCGGGCCGGGCCGGGTCGGGCTTTTTCGGGCCGGGTCGGGCCGGGCCGGCCGGGCCGGGCTGCCCATGGCCAGGTGTACCCCCCACTAATCCCTTGCAGATCTTGTTACTCTTGGGTGTTTGAGCATCCTAGACGGTTGAGGTTACCTCGGAGCCATAGTCCATTGTGGTGAAGCTTCGTGGTGTCGTTGGGAGCCTCCAATTAAGTTGTGGAGATAGCCCCAACCTTGTTTGTAAAGGTTTGGTCGCCGCCTTCAAGGGCACCACTAGTGGAATCACGGCACCTCGCATTGTGTGAGGGCGTGAGGAGAATACGGTGGCCCTAGTGGCTTCTTGGGGAGCATCGTGCCTTCACACCGCTCCAACGGAGACGTACTTCCTCTCAAAGGGAAGGAACTTCGGTAATACATCCTCGTCTCCACCGGCTCCACTTGTGGTTATCTCTTACCTTTACTTGTGCAAGCTTTTGTTGTGTTCCATAGCTTGCTTGCTTGTGTGCTTGTTATTGTTACATCTTATAGGTTTCCCACTTAGTTGCATATCTAGACAACCTATATTGTTGATAAGTTTAATTTGGTTAAGAAAAGCTAAAAATTGTTAGTTTCCTATTCACCCCCCCCCCTCTAGTCAACCATATCGATCCTTTCAGAGGAGCAACTCTTTGTGCTTCCGGTCGAGGTGAAGATACCCCAAAAAAAACCTCAAAGGATTGTTTTCCATGGTGACAAATAACAGTAATTTTCATCACGTAATGTAAATTTCCCCTTACCAAATTCCCTTAACCAATGGTGCTTCACTCCTCGCCAACAGCGCCAGAAAAGAATCTTGATGGCCCACGAGTATAGGGGATCAATCATAGTCCTTTTGATAAGTAAGAGTGTCGAACCCAACGAGGAGCAGAAGGAAATGACAAGCAATTTGCAACAAGGTAATTTCTACAAGCACTGAAATTGTTGGTAGCAAGTTGTTTGATAGCAAGATTATTTGTAACAAGTGACAGGTAGCAATAGGAACAATAGGTGTAGCAAAATATACCAATCCTTTTGTGGCAAAGGACAGGCCAGAACAATATGTTATCATAAGCAAGCGTTCTTGAGGACACACGGGAATTTCATCTAGTCACTTTCATCATGTTGGTTTGATTCGTGTTCGCTACTTTGATAATTTTATATGTGGGTGGACCGGTGCTTGGGTGCTGTTCTTACTTGAACAAACCTCCCACTTATGATTTACCCCTCTCGCAAGCATCCGCAACTACGAAAGAAGAATTAAGATAAAATCTAACCATAGCATTAAACATGTGGATCCAAATCAACCCCTTACGGAATAGCGCATAAACAAGGGTTTAAGCTTCTGTCACTCTAGCAACCCATCATCTATTAACTACAAAGTGCATTCCCTTAGGCCAAAGATGGTGAAATGTCATGTAGTCGACGTTCACATGTGACCACTAAGGGAATCACAACATACAAATCATCAAAATATCGAGCGAATATCAAATTCGCATGCTTACTTGTGACAAGATTTCTCCCATGTCCTCAAGAACAAAAGTAACTACTCACAAAGGATATTCGTGTTCAAGATCAGAGGGGTATTAAATAGCATAATAGATCTGAACATATAATCTTCCACCAAATAAACCAACTAGCATCAACTAAAAGATGTAATCAACACTACTAGCAACCCATGTACCAATCTGAGGTTTTGATACAAAGATAAAAGAGATGAACTCGGGTTTGAGATGAGATGATGCTGGTGAAGATGTTGATGAAGATTGGCCCTCCCACGATGAGAGGGTCATTGGTGATGACAACGGCTTTGATTTCCCCCTCCCAGAGGGAAGTATCCCCGGCGAAATCGCTTCGCCCGAGAGCAAAAGTGCTCCTGCCCAGGTTCCGCCTCGAGATGGCGACGCTGCATCCCGAAAGTCCGCCCCTTATTTTTTTTCCTAAGGAAAATGACATTATATACCAGAAGATGGCCGCCAGAGGTGGGCCAAGGGCCCACTACCCACCAGGGCGGCCCTGGGGGGTAGGCGCGCCCTGGTGCCTAGTGGGCACCTGTGTGGCCTCCTCATGTATCTCTTTTCTCCAGTATTTTTATATATTCCAAAATAAATCTTCGTAAAATTTCAGCTCATTTGGAGATCTGCAGAATAGGTATCTCTTACGTAGATTTTTCAGAACCAGAATTCCAGTTGCCGGTATTCTCCCTCTTTGTATAAACCTTGCATATTATGAGAGAAAAGGCATTAGAATTACTCCCCAAAGTGTTATATTAAATAAAAACACTATAAATAATAGTAAGAAAACATGATGCAAAATGTACGTACCAGGTTCTTGTGCTCGATCCGGCGGCCACTGGGTCGGGGCGCCACACTCGGGGGAGGGCTTGCGGAGAATCGCGACGGCCCTGGACGCCACCTCATAGTACTGAAGACGGGTGACAGCCTGGACGCCGCTGTGCTGGGGAGGATTTGGGTCCCGAACTGAGGAGAAGAAAGAGGTGGATGGACAGAGGTCGGAGGGAGATGGAGTTGGCTAGGGAAGAAGAGGATTTGGTGACACCGATGCTCCCGCTCGAGGGAAAGGCTGGGAAGAACAGGAGAACGTCGGCTGCCCGGTGGATTGGGGATGGGGTCGATTGGACGGGTGGCTCGGCTGGGCTTCTATTGAACCGAATATGTTCAGTGCTACAGAATACTCTGAGTGTTACAGAATTGAACCTGCGAATTATTCAAATGGGATTTACTTAGATCCGCTACTACCGAATATGTTTAGTGCCAGAGTAAAAAAAAGAAAATGTTTGTTAATTTTAGACCTTTTCTCATAATTAAATGTACATCAATAGATGTTTTTCTTGATCATAATTTTGTGAGTTGTGGAAATGTTATGTGTTTATTTATTTTCCATTTTTCTGATCATGCAGAAATTAAATGGTTTCTTACTCCAGAAATAACTTGTCATGGTGTATCACATTGTGTCGCTAGGTTACATCTCCCATAAACAGACACCATGCATGTGAGTTCACATCTCTTGGTTTGCATATGGATGAACTAATAGTGATGAAATTGATTTGTATTTCTAGTTATATGCTTCCAACGAAGGTTCCCTATGTGAGCAAGGAGAAATCTTTTGAATCATCTACTTGACAGGTCACAAAGTTATTACGGTTGCAATATATTGATGTTATAAGTCAGGAGTCAGACATGTATTTTATTAATTCAACAATTCTAACTTAACAAATCATTCAGTACTGTCAATAACATTCTTTGTGTACAATTTCTTCAATTCCAGAGTGGTGCTAAGGACCTAAGGTACCAACTGAATAATGCAATTCCACTTTATGAGCAAAAACTTAATTCCAATGCAAGTATGTGATGCTGGATTCCTTTAATGACAATGCAAACTTTTATTTAATATTTCACTTGACCTCTAGGTAGTATTTTCACATCCTTTTTGTTCTCACCCTTTGCTACTTTCCTTTATTTTTTGTTCCCCTATTCTGTAGATTAAGCAACTAAAAGAAAACCAATGTCTATTTGTCTAACAGTAAAAACCAAACCGGTGACTATATATGATGTAATCAATAAATTATACCGCACAATATACCTATCAACATCCTAAGTTTATGTTACCGTGTATATATCACCATGACACCATCCGGAAGATTATCTTTCTCTAAATCATGTGGTCCATTTTCATGTATGAGTGCCAAAGTAAATGAATTACATAGGAGAAAATACCATGTCTATTTCATTAAACACTGTCTCGCATTGTGTGTAATGCAGAAACAATGAATGATGATTTTCAACAAGGTAAATTCAGATTGCTTATCCCTCTCTAGTCTCGCAACATGGCATTTCCTTTACTTATTGTATTTGTCGGCTTATTTATGAAATTGTAATGCACACATTGCGGAATAGATAGTGAACTCCGCTTTCTTACAGATCATAGTGAGCTTCACTTTTTATTCCTGAGATTGTATCATGGTTATCCAGGTGTTGCCTTCCAAGATTGTAAATATAAACTACCATGTCATAATCATAGGGCTAAAACCGCGCATGTAAGTAATGTAATACTCAAGCTGAGCAGACCTTGGGGAGTACTTGTTTTTTTAAATGTAATCATGGAGCATTGCTTCCTGAATTTGTGTTATACCTATGTCCTGAGATTATATGGAATTGCCAGCATGCATGTTTTCTTCATTAAAGCACATTGAGAAGGTAGGCTTTAAACTAACTAATAAACCCGTTCCACTTATAAATGATAAGAGATGTTTCTGAATTTGTTCTTAAATATTTTCATTCGGACACAACGAAGCCCACATTATGTTTGTTGGGCACTGGGGATAAACTAAAAGCAGAAAAAGGTGTCATGGTTGCTACCCTTGCAAGGAAGATTTCTTCGAACAGAAGTCTTCGGGACTGAAGTCGCTGACATTTGGGAAGTACATTCTTTTGTAGTTGTTAATGGCCATGGTAGTATCTGGGAACTACTATTTTAGTTTTCGATGGGCCTGGTAATCTCCAGGAACTTCTATTTTAGTTGTCACTGAGCAGAAAATTGTGTCACGGTTGTTATAACACGAGCATCTTCAAAAAAATTCTATTGTGATAAAAATGTATTTTCTCTTTTAGGTTTCTATTTACTACTAATTCAAGCACCTTTCATTTCAAAAGAACAAGAAAAACATGTGTGGAACAACAACTTCTGGCTTCATATAACTATGATCATTCCTATCCTTCTACTGTTAAAATGAACGAGCGCGGCAACTCACGCTATCAATGATCTACTCCCTCCGTCCCATAATGTAAGACATTTTTTCACACTAGTGTAGTGTGAAAAAGCGTCTTACATTATGGGAGGAGTTTTTTAAATTTTTTTAGCTGTATCAATGATCTTGTAATGAAGACGTTTGAACATGTTGCTTTGTGCACGTGTGGCAGGAAAACAAATCGGCCTGGCCCGCTTGGACATTGGTTCGAAGAATGTGGTACAAGGGAGCACGATGCCACGAAATTTGAGTGGGGTGACTTTATTCTTGCAGAGGAGTGGAAGAAACGAGATGGAGGGCGTGGGTTTGGAAGAGGAGCTGGGAGAGGATGCTCTGGAGGATCTTTTGGAAGAGGATTTGGACGGGGTAGAGGAGAGGCCCCAAATAATGAAAGTAGAGCTCCAGGAGGAACACAAATAGAATATGATCCAAGCAATAGTTGGCGGTGGAATGCAGTAAGGAGTAATCCAAATTCACTTAACTCTGAACCTCCACGCGATGGACGTACAACGGATTCAGAACTCACGAGAGACATTATGATTAAGGAGAAAGGAAATGTGGTTAGAAAGAGATTGGCCATGGACTCCGTGTCTACAGAAGGAGGAGGTGCGAATTTGGAGAAGGCATTCGTGTTAACAGATACTTCAGCAATAGTAGCTAACATTGTTGAACTATTTGGTGGGAATGAGAAGGACCCAACAGCTACACCACAGAAGAATGCGCACAAAAAGAAGTTGAAAGGGGCTGATGGAGAAGCGGTGGAAAGTGGAACCAGCACAGAAGTTGTAACGGGATCGGCGGCACCCCTAGAGGGTGACCGCCGGAAGCAATGAATGCACTGGCTCTGAACTATCGGGGATGTGGGCGGCCCGAGATAGTTCAAGAAATACGCAACATGATTCAGTTGCATCGTCCGAGTTTGGTCTTTCTCTCGGAGACCAAACTGTCTGCTACGAGAGCGCAAGACTTGAGGTTTAGACTGGGTTTCAGACACGCGTTTGGTGTTAAATCTGAGGGACTCAGTGGAGGACTCATTTTGTTCTGGAATGGTGATCCAGTAGTCAGACTGAGATCTTACAGCAAATCTCATATTGATGTTTTGATCCGGAATGATAACACAGGAGATATGGAGTGCAGATTTACGGGGTTTTATGGTGAACAAGTGAGATCCAGGAGGAAGAAAACTTGGGACCTGCTTAATTATCTAAAGAGAGAGTATGATAACCCGTGGCTTTGTGCGGGAGGTTTTAATGAGATACTGGAAGATTTTGAACAATTTGGTGGTGCACAGAGAGAGGAGTGGAAGATGGAGGGATTCCGGGATGCGGTCAATAGGTGTCGGTTCAGTGATTTGGGCTATACGGGGTTACCCTATACATGGGATAATTGGCAGCAAGGCGATAGAAACATTAAAGTTAGATTGGACCGTGGCCTCTGAGATGATCGGTTTATGGAGTTGTTCGATAATACCTCAGTAACTCATGTGCAAACTACAGAGTCTAATCACTGTGCGCTGGTGATAGGTGTTTCTAAATCAGATTGGGCATCTGACAGAGTAACGAACAGGCCTTTTAAGTTTGAAAATGCTTGGACTCGGCATGAAACATATTCTCAGACAGTTGAGAATTTATGGGTCCCTTCGAATGGGAACTTGCAGCAAGTAACAGAGGCATTGGTCGCTGTTAAACAAGGACTCCAGAAGTGGAATAGAGAGGAGTTTGGTTCGGTGAAGAAACAACTTAAAACATTGAGGACCAGATTAGAGAACTTGAGAGCAAAATCTCTATGGAAAGGGCCTTCGACTGAAGAAAACTGTAACACCCCATATGTGATACTTTCCTATAATGGCAATAAAGCAATTCTAATTTTTTATCCTTGTCCTTATCCTTGGGGGTTCTTGTCATTTGAGCTCATTTTATTTTTGCATTGTCATGTTATTTAATTTATTTTTGCATCCATGCATTGCTTCATCATCATGGCATCTTAGTTTACTTCTTGTTGAGGTGTAGGTGTGAGGCCCTTTGTGATGTATGTGAGTGTGGTGCCAAACCTTGCCTTGCAACCCTAGACCCCCTCCTTTGTTTTCCCCTCTTCCTTCTTCCTTCTCTTCCCTTCTTTAGTTATTTTTGCAAGTCACCTAGCCTAGTCCTTTAATGTTCTTTCTTTTCCTAAAAACCTTGCACCATGTCTACACCCTCTCTGCCAAATATCATCCTTTTTGGAATTGATTTGGTTGGGTTCAAAAATGACAAGAGTTTGAAGCATATTCAAACTCCTTTTATTTTTCTGCCTCTAAAAATGTCGAAGCCAATTTTATTAAATAGGGCATAAATCAAGGAGCATGGGGATATTTTCTTTATCTCATAACTCTTTTCCTTTGAGCCTGTACTTTTCTTTTATTTTCTGTCTGAATAAAAAAGGAAAAGAAAAGGAAAGAAGAGCAGTGCCGCCCAGCAGCACAACCACCACGCCCAGCAGCAAGCGCTGCGGCCCAGCTAGCTTCTCCTAGCGCGCAGTCGCGCCGTGACCCCCCTCTCGCCCGGGCCCACCTGCCAGCGACTCCTCCTTGCTCGGCCAGCCAGCTCCGTCTGCCGCGTCCAGAGACAGAGCGCGCCCGCGCCGTCGTGCCGTGAGCTCACGGGCGTCGAGGCCGAGTCGCCGCCCCCCTATTTAACCCGTAGAGCCTCCTCTAGGATTCCCCCTTCGCCGCCACCACCGAGGGGATCTTCCTCCTTCCCTCCTCCTTCCCCAGGAGCGACCGAGCGCAACTGGGAGCACGTCACCGTCGCGGCCGTCCTCCGGTCACCTCCAGCCGCCGCCGTTGAGTCCTCCCGCTTCCCCTTCGTCCCCGTCGTCCTCAATTTCCACTACAGAGTCGAGGAGATCGCCAAGACCAGCGATGGCTTCCTCCTCTGCTTCCAGCGTCGCTTCGGTCAGAGATCGCGACGGGGTTCAGAGGTCGCGTGCGTCGCCGTAGCTTCGTCGTCGGCCTCTTCTTCCTGTCGCGGGTAGAGCAGGTATACCCAGCTCCTCCCCATCTCCTCCTTGTCGCCTTTTGAGCACCTGCGCCGTCGCCAGGCCCGTGTCAACCTCGCGCTCCCCGTGCTCCGGCGGCTCTCTGAAACTTCAGAGAGAACCTGCCGTGCTCCCTCGCGTCCACGCCTGTTTCTCGCGCTCGCCGCTCCCTGTGCACGCTCACGCCCGCGCCTGACTGCGTCCCCGCATACCCGCAGCTCGCCTCGCGCCTCGTGGTGCCTCACCGCGTCCCCGCCGTACCCCGTTGCCATGGCTAGAGCTTCGACCTCACCGCGCCCCACCTATGCGAGCCCAGCACGCGAGCGTCCTTCAGCCGCTCTGCAGCCATATCCCGCGCGCCCGCCGTGAGCCATCTAGCCCTGCCATCGCCACGGTTGCCCTCGCCGGCGATGTCGTCTTCTCTCACGGAGGCTCGATGAGCAGATCAAAAGGGTCGAGCCCCTCTTCCTAGCCAGTAGCCTCGCCTAGCCTAGCTGGTACTTGCGCTGTGCCTTCACTGGGGAGACCCGGGTTCGAATCCTCGTCGTGGCAGTGGGGATTTAGCCCATTTTTGTTTTTCTTTGACCCACTGACCAGCTGACCCCACTTGGCAGTCTCACATCCCCTCTCACCCACACGTGCACCCACTGGCGCCACCTCAGCGCAGCTGGGTCCACTAGTCAGCGCCTCTGGCTAGTGTAGGCCTGGGTCAACTTTGACATGTGCGCCTATTTTCTTTCCTTTTTCTGCTTTTTCTTTGTTTAATTAATATATGTTGATATATTCATCTCATGGAAATAAGTTGTATATAAAAATGCTTATTTTTTCATGTAGATTATGAATATGCTGTTTGTTGCCATGTTTAAAAACATTAAAAATGTTGTTTGAATTATTCTTGTTTTAAATATGCTTAAACTTGGAAAAATCATAACTAAATAACTACAACTCCAAATGTAACAAACTTTATATGCATTTGGGGTGGAAAAATGTGTAGAAAATTATGATGCTGTTGTATTGCATGTTTAACAACTTCATAACAGAAGTTTTTCAGGCAATTGCAATTAATTAATTATGGGAGTTTCTGGAAATTGTTGTTTGTTATTTCCAGCCCATTTAAATATGCTAGCATGTTGTTGTAGTCTTATTTGCACATTTGCCATGTTAACAAACTCCTTTAAACTTGATGGGTGCTTGTTTGAATAACCTACATAAACTTGTTAATATTGTTCTTTTGCTTGTTTCTTTCATATGAGTGTTCTTGTTTGCTATGAGGCTATTGCACTCTTGTGTCCCTAGGCCATGCATCATTTCTTCCCATGTCCATATGCATCATGTTCATGCATCATGTGGTTGAGCATTTCATGATGATTGATTGTTGTTCCGGTGTTGCTTGTTGTGTTGGTTAGAGCCCGGTGATGATTCGGAGTACGAGGTTCCTACCGAGGCTGAGTTTGAGGAGCAAGGTTACGATCCCTCCATGGAATCAACATGCAAGATGACCATACCCAGATATCACTACTATCTTTGCCTATGCTAGATGTATCGCTCTTTAGATATTGCCTCGATGTCTATTGTCGGTGTACTAAAGTAGGGGTACCTTAGTATCCCGACTTGTGCACGGGCAGTAGCAGCGTCCCGTGGCAGGGTTTGCCAGACGCCCGCCAAGGCCCGCTCTGGATCCTTTAGAGCCATTCAAGAACAAAGTATTCAAGTTAAAGAAACAAAACCCCGGCAAGAGGAGCTTGCCGGGAAGGTCGTACCAGGCTCAAGACCACCCCTTTGGCACAAGGCCCTGGCAAGAGGAGCTTGTCAGGAAGGCCAAACATGGCATTTCAGAAGACTTGCCGCAACGCTCCACGCGTTGCGGCAAGGCCCGGAGAGCGACAAGCTTCCGGGCGCGGCAAGGTAGCGATCGCGGCAAGGCGCTTGCCGCGGCAGGCTCCCACTACGTGCCCGCGCTCCAGCTCATCCAGCCACACGTCGCCCTGGGGCCCTTCCAGATGCACGTGGCGGAAGGCTGTGCAGCCTGGGGAACACCGTGGCGAGCCGCGATGACGAGGCCACCTTCGTGGCGAACGGAGACGCCCTAACGGACACTTTTTGCACTGTTTGGGGGCGACGGCGACGGGCATTCAATGCCCTTGTCCCCTGCCGTCAGGGTTAGGTATAGACCACTGTACATACACTGTACATACACTATTCCAACTACCACCATTTTTACACTTTTACCCTCATCTACGTTGCCACCTGTCGGTGACCCCTTTGACCTATAAAAGGAGGCCCATGCGCAACGTAGAGGGGGTTCCAATCCTTGATCACTCTCACGCTCGGTGTAGCTAGCAACCAGCTCTGTAGCTCTTCGTGCTCCCGAGCCAAGAACACAATACAACCAAGGCAGGAGTAGGGTTTTACGCATCCGTGCGGCCCGAACCTGGGTAAACTGCCCGCGTGCTCGCCTCGATCCGCTCTTTGTGCTCCCTCCGCTCCCTTGCCATACCGAAAAGGGGCTCCGGTCCCATAGGTGTTCGTGGGCGATCAGCTTCCCCGACATCTTTGGCGCGCCAGGTAGGGGGCGTCGAGGTTGTGCGAACCTGATCCGGCGTTCACGCGGGCGGAATCTTCAGCAGCTTCATCAACTTCGTCAGCTTCATCGACAAGCCGCCGAAGAAGAAGGCTTCGGAGGTAGGAGGCCCGTCTGCGTCGATCCCGCCACCACCGGAACCAACGCTTGGTGGGGTAGACGCAGGCGGAAGGACGGACGCCGGCGAGGAAACTCACGGCGCCGCCAAGTCCAAGGACAAGACGGACGACTGGGCGCATTCCAAGGCCTCGGCGTCCGTGCACGCGGCACGCCCCTCTCAGGAGGTGCCGGACCGGCAGCGACGTGGTACACAAGGTACCATCCGCTAGCTGGGCCAAGGTCAAGTTGGTGGATCGCGGGACGCTCAAGGCCAGCGTGCTGGCACGAGCAAGGCGCGGTCGCCGGGACGAGACCCTGCTCCTTCTAACGCAGTTAGAAGTCCGAGCATATCTCGCTCCTCGCACGCTCGCCACCGCTCCCCTCCACTCCAGCGGAAGCTCTAGCTCGAGCTCATCTGCTCCTCGATTTCCCTCCAGCGGCGGACAAGGCCGAAGACTGGAGGGCCACCATCCAAAGCCTCATCGCCTTCGCCAACAACGACACGCCGCAGCAGCCGACGACGTCGTGGCCGCGGCAAGTCAGCCAGGCGCGGGCTGATGGAGACAAGACCGCCGAGGACAAGACCGCCGGGGGTGCAACTACCGTGCACTCCCCGCCCCGAAGGTCGAAGTCACCGACTCGCCAGATCAACGTCGACGACGACTCCACAGCGTCGTCGGATCCACGAGCTCGCCGCGACCAACGCCAAGTCCTCGACAACAGACGACAAGAAGACGCTCGAACCCGCATCGAGCGTCGAAGAGAGGCGCGGCGATAGTCCGACCAGCGCGCTGGGACCGCTGTCGACATGCACATGCCCGGAGAACCGGGCGACTTGCCGTACGCGGCAGGTTGCCCTGCGTTCACCCGCGAGCTACGGCAGGTCCAGTGGCCCAGCATGAAGAACTTCAAGCCTGACGTACCCGAGAAGTACGACGGCAAGACCCATCCCTCAGAGTTCCTCAGCATCTACACCATTGCGGTGCAGGCTGCCGGGGGACGAGACGAGAAGATATTAGCAAACTACTTCCCGCTCGTGCTCAAGCCAAACGTCAGATCTTGGCTCATGCACTTGCCGGAGAACTCCATCTCTTCTTGGGCCGACCTGTGCCACCAGTTTGTCGGCGCCTTCACGGGTGGCCACAAGCCCCATGGCCAGGAGAGCGATCTTCATATACTTGCCCAGAAGGAAGGAGAATCCCTGCGAAAGTATATCCAGAGATTCAGCCGCGTTCAGCCCAACATCCCGGACGTCCACCCTGCCGCGGTTATTAGCGGGTTCCACCAGAACGTGCGTAACCGCCGGATGAGGGAGGAAATGGCGATGTGCAAGATATGGGACGTCAGCGAGCTTTATGCCCTGGCTGACAAGTGTGCGCGTGCTGAAGAGGGGAGGAGACTCCCCGGGGAGGATACTGGAGCAGCAGGAACAGACAGTGAGGATGCCGCCCCGGCAAGGAAGAACCGGCGGCGGAACAACAAGAAGAAGAAGAACAAGGAAGTACTGGCCGTCGAGCAGTCCGGCAAGGAGGCTGGCGCCAAGAAAGCTCAGGCTGGTGGCTCCGGCAAGGAAGCCACCACTGTAGCGGCCGCCGACAAGCAGGACGGCTCCGACAAGCAGTACTGCAAGATCCACCGCACCAAGGGCCACGATCTCCAGAACTGCAAAAGGGTCGAGTACCTCGTCGAACAGCAGAAGGCTGAGTACGAGCGACGCGACAAAGAGAAGGCCTAGGGAGGTGGATGAGTGTCCGGCAAGAAGCGGCCATTCAATGGCCGGGGAGGACGCCGCGGCAAGGCCAAGCAGCGGCAAGGAGATAAACCTCCCCGCGGCCGCGACAAGAACGAAGACGAAGACGACGACGAGGACATGGACGACGGAGACAACAGCGAGCAGGAGTTCCAGAAGGCCACAGAAGTTCTGTGCGTCGATGGAGGTGCCTCTCTGCATACTTCTCACCGCCAACTCAAGCAATGGGTGCGGGAAGTTAATGCAGCAGAGCCACCCGTCGAGTCGCGCAAACTCCTGAAGTGGTCCAGCACGCCCATCATCTTCGACATTGAGGATCACCCTGACCGCACAACTGCGGTCGGGTGCTTGCCGATGTTGGTTTCGCCAACCATCCGCAACCTCAAGGTCACCAAGATGTTGGTTGATGGCGGGGCAGGCCTGAACCTGATCTCCTCTGCTGTAGTCCGAAAGCTACAGATCCCCGACAGCGAGCTCGAGGAAACCGGAACTTTCCAAGGGATCAACCCGGGAAGGAGCAAGCCGAAGGGGAAGATCACGCTGCCAGTAACCTTTGGTGGAGAGCTAAATTTCAGAACTGAGAGGATCACCTTTGACATTGCCGATATCCCATTGCCATACAATGGGATACTTGGCCGTCCGGCGCTCGCCAAGTTCATGGCAGCCTCTCATTACGCTTACAACATGCTCAAGATGCCAGGCCCGATAAGCGTCATCTCTGTCCCCGGCGACAAGAAGGACGCGCTTATCTGCGCCGACAAGATTTACCGGGACGCAGCAACCGCAACAGACAGCGAGACACTTGCCGCTAAAGCTCCCGGGGGGAAGAACAAGACCAAGTCCGGCAAGAGCTCTGGGGCCCACTCCGGCAAACGCACCTCTTCGGAGTGCTGCGCTGCCGTCGAGGACGCACCATCGAGCTCCACCGGCAAGTGCAAGAAAGGAATGGCAGCTCCACCTGCAACCAAGAAGGTGTCCGCCAAGGAGGACGGCACTGGTGGTACTTTCACCATCAGTGCCACGCTCGATCCTAAATAGGAATGCGCGCTCGTTGCTTTCCTGCGGGCGAATGTCGACGTGTTTGCATGGCAACCGTCTGACATCCCCGGTGTTCCCAGGAAAGTGATTGAGCACAAGCTTGCCGTTTGTCCTCACGCGCGGCCCGTCAAGCAGAAGGTCAGGAAGCAAGCAGTGGAGCGCCAAGAGTTTATCGCTGAAGAAATCAAGAAGCTGGAAGCGACAGGCCTTGTTAGAGGTGTACTTCATCCTACGTGGCTGGCCAACCCTGTTGTCGTGCGCAAAGCAAATGGGAAGTGGAGGCTTTGCATAGACTTCACCGATGTGAATAAAGCTTGTCCCAAAGATCCATTTCCCTTGTCGCGCATAGACCAGATCGTTGACTCCACGGCTGGGTGTGAGTTGCTTTCATTCCTTGATGCATACTCCGGGTACCACCAGATATTTATGGCTGAAGAGGATGAAGAGAAGACCGCGTTCATTACTCCATGTGGCACTTACCGCTTTATACGCATGCCCTTTGGATTGAAGAATGCGGGTTCAACATTTGCAAGGGTGGTCCACACTGCTTTTGAGCCACAGATACACATGAATGTAGAAGCTTACATGGATGATATAGTGGTCAAGAGCAAGGACAAGGATACCCTGATTCAAGACCTAGATGAAACTTTTGCGAATCTGCGCAAGATACAACTCAAGCTCAACCCCGAGAAGTGCGTGTTCGGAGTCCCCTCCGGCAAGCTTCTCGGGTTCTTTGTGTCTCAGAGGGGGATTGAAGCCAATCCCGACAAGATCAAAGCCATCGAGCAGATCGAAGCTCCAAGGCGCGTCAAGGATGTACGAAGGCTTGCCGGCTGCGTGGCTGCTCTCAGCAGGTTCATTTCTAAGTCCACAGAACGCGCCCTGTCGTTTTTCAAAATCTTGAAAAAGGCGGGTCCAATGAGATGGACTCCGGAAGCGGAGGCAGCGATGCAGGACTTGAAAGGATACCTATCCTCCACTCCAATACTTGTCGCACCTAGGCCACAAGAAAAGTTGCTGCTGTACTTAGCAGCAACCAATCAAGTGGTTAGTGCTGCGTTGGTAGCGGAAAGGGAGGCAGATGAGGAGCCCACAGCCCCGACAAGCACATCCAGCGACAAGCAGGGGGCTTCCCCGACAAGCTCTGGCCCCGACAAGGATGAGTCTGCGTAGATGCAAGAAGAAGTGCGGAAGAAGATGGTGCAGCGCCCAGTTTATTTTGTCAGTTCCCTCTTGCAGGGGGCTAGGTCAAGATACTCTGGGGTGCAGAAGCTGCTTTTCGGCCTCCTCATGGCCTCAAGAAAGCTGCGCCACTACTTCCAAGCACACAAGATAACAGTGGTCACTCGCTTTCCGCTGAAGAGGATATTGCAAAATCCAGAAGCAACAGGTACGATTGTCGAGTGGGCACTGGAGCTATCAAGCTTTGGTCTTAAGTTTGAAAGTACTTCAACTATCCAGAGCAGAGCATTGGCAGAGTTCATAGCAGAATGGACACCAACGCCAGACGAAGAGATTCCAGAGACAAACATCCCCGTCAAAGAAGCAATCAAAGAATGGATAATGTACTTTGATGGTGCCTTCTCGCTGCAAGGCGCCGGCGCTGGCGTGCTGCTTGTCACGCCCACCGGCGAGCACCTCAAGTACGTCGTCCAGATGCACTTTCCCAAGGAGCAAGTGACAAACAACACTGCAGAGTATGAAGGTTTGCTTGCCGGCCTCAGAATTGCAGCAGAACTTGGGATCAAGAAGCTGATTGTGCGGGGAGATTCGCAGTTGGTTGTCCGACAAGTGAACAAGAGCTACCAGAGCCCATTGATGGAAGCTTACGTCAACGAAGTGAGAAAGCTTGAAGAGCACTTTGAAGGCATACAGATGGAGCACGTTCCAAGAGCTCAAAATGACATCGCAGACGGCCTGTCAAAGTGTGCTGCACTAAAGCTACCTGTGGAACCAGGGATCTTCGTGCTCAAGCTAACTCAACCATCTGTTACACCATCAGTTGGGCAAAGCAATAAGAGAAAGTTGGTCTCCGGTGACTACTTGCCGGCGCCCTGAAGTCGCCGCCAAGGTCCCCAAGATCAACGCCCAAGTTGCTGAGGAACAGTCTGCTCCTACGGACCCAAGGGTCTGTACAGTTGAAGCAGGCGTTCCCGACAAGTCTTGTCCCGGCAAGCTTGCCGGGGAATGTCCAGCTCCGGCCGAGCCGCAGGTTCTTGCCGTAGAAGCTGACGTTCCCGCAGCAGCAATGATGCCTTTAGTCCTTGTTGTTGAGCCTCAAGCTCCAACATGGGCGCAGCAAATCGTCCATTTCCTTCAAACCGGAGAACTTCCCGAAGAGTCAGAGGAAGCAGAAAGAATAACCAGGCAGTCAAGTACGTACCAGTTCATCGGCAACGAACTGTACAGAAGAAGACTCAATGGTGTCAGGTTGAAGTGCATTCCCCGGGAAGATGGGCAAAAGCTGTTGGCAGAGATACATGGAGGCATATGTGGCCACCACATTGGCGCAAGAGCACTTGCCGGCAAGGCGTTCCAGCAAGGTTTCTTTTGGCCAGAAGCCCTCCAAGATGCAGCTGCGCAAGTAACCAAGTGTGAAGCGTGCCAGTTCCATGCCAAACAAATACATCAGCCAGCTCAAGCTCTCGAGACGATCCCTTTGTCCTGGCCATTTTCGGTCTGGGGGCTCCACATCCTTGGCCCCTTTCCCCGCGCAGCTGGGGGCTTTGAGTACTTGTACGTCGCCATTGACAAGTTCACAAAGTGGCCGGAAGTGGAACCAGTTAGAAAGGTGACCGCACAGTCAGCAGTCAAGTTCTTCAGGTCAATTGTTTGCCATTTTGGAATCCCTAACAGGATCATCACCGACAACGGCACACAGTTCACAAGTCGCACCTTCATGCACTACGTCCAAGACCTTGGCGCCAAGGTCTGCATCGCTTCTGTTGCTCACCCGAGGAGCAATGGTCAAGCGGAGAGGGCAAACGCTGAAGTGCTACGCGGACTCAAGACAAGAACTTTCGACAGGCTGCACAAATGCGGAAGAAACTGGATTGAGGAGTTGCCGGCGGCTCTTTGGTCAATCAGGACGACACCAAATCGAGCCACTGGACAGACACCCTTTGCTCTTGTCTACGGAGCAGAGGCAGTTCTCCCCACGGAACTCGTATACGGGTCACCTCGAGTGCTCGCTTACGACGAGCTCGAGCAAGAGCAGCTGCGGCAAGATGATGCACTGCTCCTCGAGGAGGACCATCTTCAGGCTGCTGTACGAGCTGCTCGATACCAGCAAGCTTTGCGCCGCTACCATAGCCGCAAAGTTAAGGCCAGAAGTCTCGAGGAAGGCGACCTTGTTCTTTGGCGTGTTCAGTCCGCCAAAAATTCCAACAAGTTGACGCCAAAGTGGGAAGGCCCTTATCGGGTGAGACAAGTCACAAGGCCCGGCGCTGTCCGCCTTGAGATCGAAGAGGGCTTACCGGTGAGCAACTCCTGGAACATTGAGCACCTTCGCAAGTTTCACCCGTAAGGCGCGGTTACCGTGATCCGCTCCGGCAACCACCTTTTGTACAAGTCTTGCCGCTGTTGCATGTAAACCTTTGTACAAAGCCGGGCGCAGACCCCATGTGTCAGTAAAACTTTTGTGCCTTGCACGACCTGTCGATTCATGCCTTTTCATTTTTTTTCTTGCATGTGTTATTTGACACTTTGTGCAGCACACACCCCCGGTAAGCAATAATGGGCCGCAAAGCTCCATGCCTATGTTTCCTTCGTTTTTCTTTTCTTTCAAGCAGAAGAAGTTTTTCCTCGCGCACAAGTTTGCCGGGGGGGAAGGAGACAGTGGTATGGTGCCGTTCAAAGAGAGCCTCGCCTTGCCGGGAAGCAAACCGCACACAAAAGCTAAGTTACCAAAGTTTGAGCATTCAAATTTTTAAATTTTCTGAGTTATCTTCCTTGAACGACCACACCTTGTATGGAAAACATGTGCGCGGAGGAACCCACCCGTGGCTAGCCGCGCCCTAACTTTGTTTCGAGCACGCTCAACGGCTTAAGTGTGCTGCGACAAGTGTCGCGCCCTTACTTCGTTTTCGAGTTCGCTCAACAACCTAAGTGTGCTGCGACTAGCTGCGGCAAGGTTTCTTGCCGGTAGAGGCGTTGCCAGCAGGCTGCTGAAGTTCCGCACTCAACGCTCGCGGCAAGGGTCCCTTTGCCAGCAAGTTCCCTAAAAGCGTAGGGTAAAAGCATACAAGGCAAAGAAGTCAAATAAAGGAAATAACACTGCGTTAACTACCCAAAATAGAGTTATATTACAAAAAGCGACTTGTCGCAGCACTAATAGATTATTGTCCGTGACATGGTTCACAGCGACAAGGGAAGCGGAAAGAAAACAGCCTAGTCTACGCGGTCGCCGTCGACTCTCCTAATCTTGCCCACCTTGGCCACGATGGGGGCGACAAGGGCCTTCAGTGCCTCCTAGTCGGCGTCGGGCGCCAAGGTCCTGAGGACGTTCTCGAGGTTGAGCCCGGGGTTGCGGTAGACTATCTTCGCCAGCACTCTCTCCACAACTCTCGTGCAAAGCCTGTGCGCCTCGTTCACCAGCTGCGTGGGGATCCTCTCACGGAGCTGCTCGAGGGCCGGGGCCACTCCGCTGAAGAATAAGCTCAGTTTGGCGCTGTGAGGGAGGTTTGCGTCGGGGTAGTACCCGAGGTGCTCCGTCCCAAGCCCCGCCAACTCCCTCTCGATGTCAGCGGTGGCGGCGACGAGCTCCTCGGTCCACTGCTCCACCGTCTGCCTGAAGTTGTTTTGCGTGAGGGCGGCGCTGTCCAGCAGTGCCCTCTCAGCCCGGAGGTCCTCCTTCAGCTTTGTCTCCCGGTTCCTGGCGCTGTCGAGCGATGCAGTGAGGGTGGACAGCTTCAATTCCAAGTCCGCGACAGAATCCTTGGCGATGGCGAGCTCCTTGCCCTTGTCGGAGAGACGGACCTGCAGCTCCGAGTGGCTGTGGGCGTCTTTCTCCCTCTCCAATGTGAGCGCGGCAACCTTCTCCTCGCTCGTCCTCAAGTTGATTTCCAACTATGCCACCCTCGCCTCCAAGTCTCTCTTGGCGGTCTCTGCGGCTGCAGTGGCATCCCTCGCTTCCTGCAGAGCCCCGCAAAGGGATTTCTCGCGCGCGGTAAGGTCATCCTCATGGCTATCGAGGTCGACCTTCCGCTGCCTCAGCTCTCCTTCCCGCCGAGACAGATCTTCGGCGGCGAGCCGTTGCTGCTCCTCTGCTTCGGCCTTTTCAAGGACGAACACCTGGTGCGCCTCGGCGAGCTCCTCCCGCTCCTCCGCCAAGGACCGGAGGGCCGCCTGGTTGGCGGCCCGGAGCTCTTCGGCGCGTTTCTCCAAGTCGACGCCCGCCTTGGCAGCCAGAGCCTCTCGGGACTCCAGCTTGGCCTGCCTGGCACGGTACAGGGCCAGAAGCCGGCGCAGAAGCTGCTCCTCCTCGGGCTCGCTACTGCTGCCGGGCACGTCGACAAACTTCAACCCCGCGGAGGCGAGGACTTCCCCATCGAAGACCTCCCCCTTCGCGGGCGCCCTTGACGTAGAAGCCCACGGGATCTGAATGAAGACCCCGTTCCCAGCCTCCAAGTAGGCACCGGTTCCAGCCGCGGAAGCGGCGGGGTCGGCGGTCGGCGCAGCGTCAAACGCTCCTGCGGCCTCAGGGCCGTCAGTGCGACTGCCGGTTCCCTCCTCAGCTGCCGCGTCGGCGTCCCTGGTTGCCTCTTCGACGGCGGGCTCCTCGGTGCCAATCGCCTCCTCGGTGGCCGCGGTGCCACCAGTGTTGTCGCGCGCGGCCTCCTCGGTGGCGGCCTCCGTCTCCATAGGCTCTGGAGCGGACGAGTCTGAAGGCGAGAAAAAGAAAGAAGAATGATCAAGCAAATATCCAAAAAGAAGAAATCAAAAGAAGAAAAGCACAAGGGTTACCTGCGCGGGCCTCTTCTTCGACGGGGTTCCTTGCCGGGGAGTTCTCCCTCGGCGGCGTGGTAGTAGAATCTGCCGGCGGAGGGCCGCTGGCGCCTTCCCTTGGCGGAGTGCCCGCCCTTGGCGGGGTGCTCGCCCTTGGCGGGGTACTCGCCCTTGGCGGAGTACCCGCCCTTGGCGGAGTATCCTCCCTCGCCGGGGAGCTCCTCCTTGGCGGGGAGGTTGAAACGAGCGGCTCGTCGGGAGCAGTCTCTGGACGCTCCTGAGGCTGCGGCTCTGCTTCTGCACAAATCAACAAACAAACAAGACGATTAACAAGGATGAGGAGCCCACGTGCACCCGACAAGCGAAGAAGTAAACAGAAGACTTACGCTGGCGGCTGCGCTGGGGGCTGCTCTGCGGGGCAGCCGGCTGGTCCAGCAAGCTCTTCGTTGGCGCATCCCCCGCTACTGTGACGGGCTCGTCCTCGAGGTCGACCACCGGGATCTTGGCCCTCTTCGCCATCCTTTGGGCCAGGGTCCTGGAAGACGGACATCAAACAGAATCACACAAAGAAGATTCAAGACAAGAACAGCAAATTGAAGAAAACAATAGTTGCTTTACTTACTCTTCCTCCTCCTCGTTGGAACTGAGGACGGAGAAGTCGAAATCCGCCTCGCGCGCCCCGGCGTGAGGAGCTGGAGGGGTAGCCTCCCTCGGGCGCTTGGCGGGCGCTGGAGCGGTGGTCTGAGAAGATCCCGCTCCGGTTGTCGCCGAGGCCCGAGGGGCGGAAGGAGCGGTGGAGCCCGTGCGGGAAGATCCTCATCCAGCCGCTGCTGAGGCGCGAGGCGCCCCCTTGGCGGCCTTGCTCGTCGTGGTGGCGCGTGTCGAGCGGCGCTGCGGCTGCTGGCCCGCTGGCTACCTCGCCGCGTCTGCGGCCTTGCGGAGACGCTTCTTTGGTTGAGGCGGAGGACTTGGCGACGGCGGTGAACTTCCCGAGGATGAAGAAGAGTCAAGGTTCAGAGACCCGCCTGAGTCTTCGGCGGAATCGCTTGATTCATCGCCCTGCTCGGCGGGCTCGCTCGACTCCGTTCCTTGCTCGGTGGCCTCGCTCGTCTCGGCAGGCTGCCCGGCAGGCTTCAACAGTTTGAGGATCTCTTCCTCCTCGGCCCGACTCACTGCCTCCGCTGCGTCTGCCTCCTCCATGGTATACCCAAACTCGCCCACGGCCTCGGCCGCAGCTGCCTCCTCCAACTTGGTGGCGATATACGCCATCTCCCGGTCGGTGGTGTCGCGGGTGAGGCCCTTCTTCCCGTCGGGATCGATGGGCAGTTCCACCAAGTTATCAAAGAATGTTTGCATGGCTTCGTCAGAAGGCGTCAGCCAAGTGGGGTCGATCCCATGGGAGTCACACAACGGCATTGCCGCGCGGATAGCACTGAGCGACGAATTGTTGCATAGTGGAACTACCCCCCGCGGCAAGGTGAACCACTCCGGGTGCTTGGCATCGTGCTTGAACAGCTCACGGAGCATCCCTTTGAGCTCCAGGACTGTGAAATTATAGTTGAGGCCTGGGCGCAACCTCATACAGTCTGCCGCATTGCCAAAATCCCAAGCAGGCCTCTTCCTCTCCTGCAAGGGAGCGATGCGGCGGCGAAGGAAATCTGCTCCGACGGCCCCTACAGTGAGTTTGGCTTGCCGGAGGCGAAGGATCCTAGTAATGGCTATCTTCAGCTTGTCGTCCTCCGGGGCCAGGTCACTCCAGTCCTTGCCGCGCACTAGTGCGGCTCGGTGCGGGGAAGTGAACTGCTGGGGTCCATCCTCCATGACCCAGCACCAGTTGGCCCTCCAATCCTCCCACTTGTCGCGGAGTTCCCCAGTCAAGTATGCCTCTTTCTTATTGAGTCTAAAGATCCAAGAAATCCCGCCAGATAAAGGAGAACCTGACTCTACTCGAGGTGTATAATAATGGCGGAAGAGGGCTACATTGGGATACACCCCGACAAAGTTCTCGCACAGATGTGCGAAAACAGCCATGGTCAAGACTGCGTTCGGGGTGAAATCAAGAAGATGAAACCCGTAGGTGTTCATGACGTCGCAGAAGAATTCGGAGTATGGAGGGCAGAGTCCGCAATGGAAGAACAGAGCGAAATAGGCGTACCCTCCCAGAAACATGTTGCAGGCTTCGGCGGGGAGTACCCTGGTGCGCGGGTGAGCTTTCGTCTCACTCGACCAAAAGAGGTAGAACTTGTCCTTCAACTCCCTCGCGCCGAGCCTCGGCGGGAAGACCACCATCTTCTTCCGCATTGCTGCTAGTTTCTGCGCCCGGTTGGTCTTCGCGGCTTTTGCCTTGTCGCCCTTCGGGGCCATGGCGGGGACGGCGAAGGGGGTCGACGGCGCTGGAGAAACTGGCGGCGGCAGAGGAAGGGCGGAGCACAGCTCTCTTTCGACCTATGGGGAGGAGGAGAGCGGCGGGGGTTTCTAGAGGTTGAAGAAGCAATGAAGCGAATGGGGGGAACTGCCCCTGTTTCCCTTGCTTTTAAGGGGGGAAGGGGGCGTTCCGCATTTCCCCCATTAGAGAAACAGGCCACGATCTCTCCCACGACGCCGCAATCGACGTGTGCCGTTAGGGAGAGGCGCGGTGGATACGGAGTGGGATACGGCGCGCCGTGGGCCGCGTGTGCCCGTGCACTGTTTTGGGCCTGGCCCAACAGCGCTCGGCACCGTGTGTGGCCCAGGCCCGGGGGCTCCTGTCGGTGTACTGAAGTAGGGGTACCTTAGTATCCCGACTTGTGCACGGGCAGTAGCAGCGTCCCGTTGCAGGGTTTGCCACGCGCCCGCCAAGGCCCGCTCTGGATCCTTTAGAGCCATTCAAGAACAAAGTATTCAAGTTAAAGAAACAAAACCCCGGCAAGAGGAGCTTGCCGGGAAGGTCGTACCAGGCTCAAGACCACCCCTTTGGCACAAGGCCCTGGCAAGAGGAGCTTGTCAGGAAGGCCAAACATGGCATTTCAGAAGACTTGTCGCAACGCTCCGCGCGTCGCGGCAAGGCCCGGAGAGCGACAAGCTTCCGGGCGCGGCAAGGTAGCGACCGCGGCAAGGCGCTTGCCGCGGCAGGCTCCCACTACGTGCCCGCGCTCCAGCTCATCCAGCCACGCGTTGCCCTGGGGCCCTTCCAGGTGCACGTGGCGGAAGGCTGTGCAGCCTGGGGAACACCGTGGCGAGCCGCGATGACGAGGCCACCTTCGTGGCGAACGGAGACGCCCTAACGGACACTTTTTGCACTGTTTGGGGGCGACGGCGACGGGCATTCAATGCCCTTGTCCCCTGCCGTCAGGGTTAGGTATAGACCACTGTACATACACTATTCCAACTACCACCATTTTTACACTTTTACCCTCATCTACGTTGCCACCTGTCGGTGACCCCTTTGACCTATAAAAGGAGGCCCGTGCGCAACGTAGAGGGGGTTCCGATCCTTGATCACTCTCACGCTCAGTGTAGCTAGCAACCAGCTCTGTAGCTCTTCGTGCTCCCGAGCCAAGAACACAATACAACCAAGGCAGGAGTAGGGTTTTACGCATCCGTGCGGCCCGAACCTGGGTAAACTGCCCGCGTGCTCGCCTCGATCCGCTCTTCGTGCTCCCTCCGCTCCCTTGGCGTACCGAAAAGGGGCTCCGGTCCCATAGGTGTTCGTGGGCGATCAGCTTCCCCGACATCTATGTCTATTTGTCAGCCCCCTATTGTTGCCATGAAACCCTCTAACCACCCTCCTAGCAAACCATTGATTGGCTAGGTATGCATCGCTCAGCCCCTCTTATAGCGTTGTTAGTTGCAGGTGAAGACTTGAAGATTCTTGCTTCGTGATGAAGTTATTGTTGGGATATCACAATATATAATCTGTTAAACTAAATCATCTATATATTGGTAATGGGTCGAAGGCTAAGCCTCTTGCTTGGTGCTTTGTTCCACTCATGCCACCCTAGGAACCGTTAAACCGGTGTTACGTTCCTTGATTTTGCGTCCCTAACACGGTTGGGGTTTATGGGCCCACCTCGATAACTCGCTCAGTGCTAAAGCTTTTCCAGCAAGGCCCAACATTGGTTTTACATTTGCCTAATAACTAAAACTTGCATACAGCGTTGCAAACCCGAGTTCTTAATTAACAACCCGGGCCAGCGCTCCTCATGAGTGTTGGTCCAAACTGGGCAGCCCGCGAGGCCACCTCGAGGAAACTCAAGGGCTGGTATATACCTGTAGGATGTCCCATCCGGTCGTGGCCTGAGACGAGATACACGCGGCTACTATCAGGGTGTCGGCACGCCGGGAGGTCTTGCTGGATTAGTTTTACCTTTGTCGGAATATCTTGAGCACGGGATTCCGAGAATACTCGGGTCTTCCCACCTTGGAGTTGAGACTCGGCAGATCGTGAGCTTGTGATGGGCTAAGTTGGGACACCCCTGCAGGGTTTGATCTTTCAAAAGTCGTGCCCGCGATTAAGTGGCAGATGGGAATTTGTTAATATCCGGTTGTAGATAACTTGACACCATGTTCATAATACACTACTTGCGTGAGTAACCGTGACGGTGTCTTTCCGAAGGGGTTCGGGAAGTGAACACGGTGGGGTTATGTTTGCTCGTGAGTAGTTAGGATCACTTTGTGATCGACTTAGCGATCATTGGCACTTGTTCTCTTCTCGCTCTAAACTCGTAAGTTAGTGCTTAGTGCTGCTGCAACCTTGTTTTAAGACTTTTCCACACCTAAGGCTTTGATAGTCTCGTTACCCGGGAACGGGATTGTTGAGTCCTCCGTGGCTCACAGATTCAACACAACACCAGATGCATGTACCGTTGAGAACTACACAGGTGGTGGTTCAGAGTTGTATTGGGAGTTCGATGAAGAGCGTGGACGTTACTATGTATCTTACCCCAACGATCAGTAGTGGCTCTTACTAGGATGATCGGGACCTTGTGATGTTTTATGGTATCTTTTCGTTTGGATTTCGTCCATAGTCGGACTCTGATGTTATTCGGATGATGTATGTTAATGTATTTCATTGTGTGACGTGGCGAGTGTAAGCCAACTACTATTTTACACTTTCATCCCTCCTTTTACATGAGTTGTGCAAAGATACCATACTTGAGATCATTCTAGTATGTGATTATGTCTTTAAGTCGTGCCTCGACACGTGGGAGACATAGTCACATACTGGGCATTACAAGTTGGTATTCAGAGCCTTCTCCGACCTAGGAGCCCCCCTGATTGATTGAATCGTTGACGGTTGAGTCTAAGCACACACATAAAAATGTTTTGAGTCCTATATATATATCGGAGAGTAGGATTTCTTTTACTCTTCATCCCTTCATCGCTCTGGTGAAGACTCCTGACGTTGTTCTATCTCTTCTACTCTCAAAAATTCACTAAAATTTTTTAGGATCACGCGAGTATTGTTTGGATTGTTCCGATATTTTTGTGACGAGAACATTCTTCTCGATGCCTCCTGTCATTTAGGGGTTGTGGCAGTGTCCCGGGGAGTTGAGCTCCGAGGTGATGTCGTCACAAATGTATCACAGCGGTTCTAGAATACTTAAGACGGCCGACATCGAAAACTCTTATATGCGGTTAGTGGTGAGATAACCCCGCTATCACCCAGTACTGGTGGGATAGTTCGGGAGTATTGCCACAGCTTGTATAGCGGATGCGTTTCTAAGGTCCGAGGTAAACAGTTTCCGAGGATGACTGGTTATGTGTTGAAGGATGGATACAGCTGGATGTAGGATTAGAGTTGAGTGCGCGGTGCTTCCCCTGTATCCCCAACACCCGATTGCATAACCGGAAACCTTCGGGAACTAATAGGTGGGTTCTTCTAGTAGCTCGTAGGCATTCATCCAACGAGTGCATGATATGAAGTTTGGGGTTCAACATCGAGTGAAGAGGTTTTATGGGCGTTGTTCCAATTGGGAGTTGCATCTTAAAGGGTCCTTGGCTATGCTGATCCAGGGATTGCAACACCCTTTTGTAACACGTTCCATGAGCATTCAGCACGAACTTGTGGAACGAAGCTTCTATCATGTATTTGTTCTATCTGCACCTTGTTGTTTTTTATTTACCTTTTGTTCTCCCAAGTGGCTTCTCGAGAAGATTGTTGTACCATTAAACTGTGGAATTCATTCGTTCATTTTGTTCGAATGTTCTTGCGAATACTTATGTTGCAATTTCCAGCCGTTGATTTAGCTTATATAATTTTCCATCAATGTCTAATAGTTGTCATCTTATTCAGGATGGCTCCTAAGAAGGTTCCCAACCCTAACCCAAAGGGTGATGAAGAGCGTGTTCCTGAACGTTCTCCTTCCCCTCCTCCTCCATCTGAGGCATGGAGAGCAATTATGCAAGCGACCAACCAGAACACCCAGATGCTTATGCAAATGATCCTGAACTTTCAAGCCAACCAAGCAAATCAAGGCAATCATGGGAACCAAGGCCAAGGCAATCTGTTCAATCAACCTCACTTTGCGACTCTCAACTAATTCCTGGCAAACCAACCGAAGTCGTTCAGTTACTGTGTGGATCCGCTAGATGCTGAAGACTGGATCACACACATCTAAAAGCACTTTGAATGCAGTAACGTGAGACCTGAGGATTATGTCAAGTTTGCCACTTTCCAACTCAAAGACCAAGCTGCTGATTGGTGGCAACAGTACAAAGATTCCAGAGGTGAACGTGAGATCTCATGGACTGACTTCTACGAGGATGTCCGCTCTCACCACATTCCAACCAGTGTCATTGAAGGCATGCGTGAGCAATTCCGCAATATGAAGCAAGGCTCCATGTCCATCTATCAATACAATGTCAAGTTCCAGAATCTCGCTCGTTATGCCAAGCAAGACATCCTAGATGCCAAGAGCAAGATTTATCAGTTCCGTGGTGGTCTGAAGGATGAACTCCAACTAGCTCTCACCTTGTTCGAGCCGGATGAATTTGACCAATTCTACAATGTGGCTCTCAAGCAAGAGGCAGCTCAACTCAAGATTGAAGCTTCCAAAAAGAGGATCAGAGATGCTGTTCACTCCTCCTCTTCTTCTCAAGTGGTTACCAAGCAACAGAAGTTCTGGCTACCGCCTCCTCCAGTGCTCCGTCCTCCAAACAACAACAAGCACTCAGGTGGCCGTGGTTTGTACCACCCACCCAACCCAAGCAATCAGTCCAAGCCTCAGTTTCAAGCTTCAAGATCAAGCGGTCCTTATCACCGGCCTCT
The DNA here is from genome assembly GCA_902687465.1 of Secale cereale. Classification (NCBI taxonomy): domain Eukaryota; kingdom Viridiplantae; phylum Streptophyta; class Magnoliopsida; order Poales; family Poaceae; genus Secale; species Secale cereale. The sequence continues at coordinate 572,706,042 of LR738713.1, read as the reverse complement.
CTCAGAAGTGATTTGCAACAAGTGTACTCAGAAGGGTCACTATGCCAACAAGTGTCCCAACCCAAGGCGCCTTCCGCCTCCTCCACCTGTCAGCACTGCTATTGTCAAGCACAACCCCAAGGTTGCAAGAGTGAATCTGATGAATGCAGCTCAAGCAGAGAATTCTTCAGATGTGATACTTGGTGATCTTCCAGTTAAGCTTAAACCTGCTAAAATTTTGTTTGATTCTAGTGCATCACATTCTTTCATGTTGGTAATCTTCCAGTTAAGCTTAAACCTGCTAAAATTTTGTTTGATTCTAGTGCATCACATTCTTTCATGTCATATCCATTTGCATCCAAGCATAATGTGAGCACAGTAGCCTTACCTCAAAAGTTGCAAGTTACTTCTCCGGGGAAACAAATGACTTCTAGTATGGTGCCTCTGGATATATCTATTCATATGGGTGATTACAGTTTTCTGGTTTCTCCGGTTATTCTCGGCAACTCCGACATTGATCTTATTCTTGGGATGGATTGGCTTTCCAAGCATGATGCAAACATTGTTTGTGCAAATAAGGAAGTCAAGCTTACTCATCCTGACAAAGACGTGATTATCTTCGCCTCTCGAGATAACACAATCAGGCTATTCTCTCTCAATGACAAGGGTGAGATTAATGCCATTTCTCAGATTCCGGCGGTCAATGAATATGAAGATGTTTTCCCTGAAGAGCTTCCAGGCATGTCTCCCCATCGTCAAGTTGAATTCGTCATTGAACTTGAGCCCGGTACTGAGCCAGCATGTCGGCGTCCGTACAAGCTTTCCCCTGATGAGTTGAAGGAGCTGAAGAAACAACTCAATGAGCAAGAACGTATGGGTCTAATCAGGCCTAGTACTTCTCCTTGGGGCTGTGGTGTTATATTTGTCAAGAAGAAGGATGGCACGGAACGCCTTTGCGTTGATTACCGGCCATTGAACAAGAAAACAATAAAGAACAAGTATCCGCTCCCCAATATCAATGAATTGTTCGAGCAGCTGAAAGGAGCAAAGGTGTTCTCAAAGCTCGATCTCTGGATGGGTTACCATCAGATTTGTATCCGTGAAGAGGATATTCTCAAAACCGCATTCAGAATGAGTTTTGGCTTTTATGAATACACGGTCATGTCTTTCGGCCTTGCAAATGATCCACCCACCTTCTCAAGGATGATGCACTTCATATTCAACCCCTACACCAATGAATTTCTTCTCGTCTATCTAGATGACATCTTGGTATTCTCCAAGAATGAAGAAGACCATGCCAAGCACCTCCGTTTGGTCCTTGATAGGCTCCGTGCATACAAGTTCCATGCGAAGTTCTCCAAATGTGAATTCTGGCTGGATAAAGTCTTATATCTTGGCCATATTATCTCTGCCGAGGGTATTTCTGTGAACCTCGAGAAAGTTGAAGCTATTGTCAACTGGGAACCCCCGTAGAATGTCAAGCAACTCCGAAGCTTCCTTTGTCTCGCTAGCTATTGCAGAAGGTTCGTTGAGAACTTCTCCAAGATTGCCAAGCCTCTTTCCAACCTGTTGCAGAAGAATGTCAAGTACTCCTGGACTCCTTATTATGATGTGGCATTCAAAACTCGCAAAGAGAAGCTCATTTCTGCTCCGGTCCTTACTCCTCCGGATGAGTCCAAGCCCTATGAAGTCTTTTGCAATGCTTCTTTGCAAGGTCTTGGTGGTGTTCTCATGCAAGACAAGAAGATTGTGGCATACACTTCTCGTCAGTTGAAACCAAATGAGAAGAATTACCCCACACATGATCTCGAGCTAGCAGCAGTTGTACATGCCTTGATCACGTGGAGAGACCTTCTGCTGGGCAGAAAATTGGACATCTTCACCGATCACAAGAGCTTGAAGTGCATCTTCACACAGCCAAACCTTAACCTTCGCCAGACTCGTTGGGTTGAGATGATCCAAGAGTATGATCCAAGCATTGAATACGCACCTGGCAAGGCCAATGTCATTGCAGATGCCTTGAGCAGAAAAGCATATTGCAACAGTCTCCTTCTCAAACCCTTCCAGCCTGAACTTTGTGAATCATTCAGGAAGCTCAACCTCCAAGTCGTTTCTCAAGGCTTTCTTGCAAACCTTCAAGTTGCCCCTACCTTGGAAGACCTGATTCGTGAGGCCCAACTCAGTGATGCTATGATGCAGAAAGTGAAACATGGTATTGCTAAGGGTACTCCCAAATACAAGTGCTATCGCGTTGATGAGAAAGACACCTTTTTCTTTGAGGACAGAATTGTGGTTCCCAAGGGTGATCTCAGGAAGCTCATAATGAACGAAGCACATGACTCCCTCCTCTCGATTCATCCCGGAAGTTCCAAGATGTACCAAGACCTCAAGAAATCATATTGGTGGACTCGCATGAAAAGGGAGATTGCCCAATTCGTGAATGAATGTGATGTCTGCAGAAGAGTGAAGGCAGAGCATCAACTTCCAGCCGGTCTCCTTCAACCTCTACCTATTCCCGTGTGGAAATTCGATCACATTGAAATGGATTTCGTCACTGGGTTTCCTAAGTCCAAGAAGGGAAATGATGCTATCATTGTAGTGATTGACAAGCTAACTAAAGTAGCTCATTTCCTTCCCATCAAAGAATCCATCAACGTAGCTCAGCTGGCAGAGATGTACACCTCCAGAATTGTTTCTTTGCATGGCATTCCTCAACTCATCTCCTCAGACCGTGGAAGTTTGTTCACATCCAAGTTCTGGGACTCCTTTCAGTCAGCCATGGGCACAAAAATTTGCTTCAGCACTGCGTTTCACCCTTAGACTAGTGGTCAAGTCGAAAGAGTGAACCAGATCCTTGAAGACATGCTGAGAGCTTGTGTCATCTCTTTCGGTATGAAATGGGAAGATTGTCTCCCGTTTGCTGAATTCTCATACACCAACAGTCTCCAAGCAAGTGCCGGCAAAGCTCCTTTTGAAATCCTCTATGGCAGAAAGTGTCGTACCCCTCTCAACTGGTCCGAGACTGGTGAACGTCAACTTCTTGGTAATGATTTGATCTCAGAAGCCGAAGAAATGTGCAAAGTCATACGTGAGAATCTCAAAGCCGCGCAATCGCGTCAAAAGAGCTACTATGACGGCAAGCATCATGACTTGGCTTTCGACATTGGAGATCATGTCTATCTCCGTGTTTCTCCTATGAAGGGCACCCAGAGGTTCGGTATCAAAGGCAAGCTTGCTCCTAGATACGTGGGCCCTTTCAAGATTCTTGGCAAGAGAGGCGATCTAGCCTACCAACTCGAGCTTCCCTCCAACTTTGCAAATGTTCATGATGTGTTTCACGTGTCTCAACTCCGCAAGTGCTTCAAGACACCTGAACGCACCATTCCGTTCGAGGAGATAGATCTTCAACAAGACTTGTCTTATCGTGAGCACCCTGTTGCTATTCTTGAAGAAACTGAGCGCAAAACCCGCAACAAGTCCATCAAGTTCTTGAAAGTAAAGTGGTCACACCATACCGACCGAGAAGCTACGTGGGAACGATAAGATCACCTTCGTTCCAAGTATCCTTCCTTCTTCCAGTCCTAGATCTCGGGACGAGATCTTTTCGTAGTGTAGGAGAGTTTGTAACACCCCATATGTGATACTTTCCTATAATGGAAATAAAGCAATTCTCATTTTTGTATCATTGTCCTTATCCTTGGGGGTTCTTGTCATTTGAGCTCATTTTATTTTTGCATTGTCATGTTATTTATTTTATTTTTGCATCCATGCATTGCTTCATTATCATGGCATCTTAGTTTACTTCTTATTGAGGTGTATGTGTGAGGCCCTTTGTGATGTATGTGAGTGTGGTGCCTAACCTTGCCTTGCAACCCTAGACCCCCTCCTTTGTTTTCCCCTCTTCCTTCTTCCTTCTCTTCCATTCTTTAGTTATTTTTGCAAGTCACCTAGCCTAGTCCTTTAATGTTCTTTCTTTTCCTAAAAACCTTGCACCATGTCTACACCCTCTCTGCCAAATATCATCCTTTTTGGAATTGATTTGGTTGGGTTCAAAATTGACAAGAGTTTGAAGCATATTCAAACTCTTATTTTTCTGCCTCTAAAAATGTCCAAGCCAATTTTATTAAATAGGGCATAAATCAAGGAGCATGGGGATATTTTTTTTTATCTCCTAACTCTTTTCCTTTGAGCCTGTACTTTTCTTTTCTTTTCTGTTTGAAGAAAAAAGGAAAAGAAAAGGAAAGAAGAGTAGCACGGCCCAGCACCAGCAGTCCAGCAGTAGCAGCCCAGCAGCATAGCCACCAGGCCCAGCAGCAAGCGCCGCGGCCCAGCTAGCTTCTCCTCGCGCGCAGTCACGCCGTGACCCCCCTCTCGCCCGGGCCCACCTGCCAGCGACTCCTCCTCGCTCGGCCAGCCAGCTCCGTCTTCCTCCGTATGTGATGTCTACTACGCACCCTTCTTCTTGTAGACGTTGTTGGGCCTCCAAGTGCAGAGGTTTGTAGGACAGTAGCAAATTTCCCTCAAGTGGATGACCTAAGGTTTATCAATCTGTGGGAGGCGTAGGATGAAGATGGTCTCTCTCAAACAACCCTGCAACCAAATAACAAAGGGTCTCTTGTGTCCCCAACACACCCAATACAATGGTAAATTGTATAGGTGCACTAGTTCGGCGAAGAGATGGTGATACAAGTGCAATATGGATGGTAGATATAGGTTTCTATAATAAGTAAATATAAAAACAGCAAGGTAGCAAGTGGTAAACGTGAGCATAAACGGTGTTGCAATGATAATAGAGAAGGCCTAGGGTTCATACTTTCACTAGTGCAAGTTCTCTCAACAAGGATAACATAATTGGATCATATTACTAGCCCTCAACATGCAACAAAGAGTCACTACAAAGTCACTAATAGCGGAGAACAAACGAAGAGATTATGGTAGGGTACGAAACCACCTCAAAGCTATTCTTTCTGATCGATCTATTCAAGAGTCCGTAGTAACGTTCAATCCATCATAGAGTTCGTACTATAATAACACCTTAAGACACAAATCAATCAAAATCCTAATGTCACCTAGATACTCCATTGTCACCTCAAGTATCCGTGGGTATGATTATACGATATGCATCACACAATCTCAGAAACATCTATTCAACCAACACATAGAACTTCAAAGAGTGTCCCAAAGTTTCTACCGGAGAGTCAAGACGAAAACGTGTGCCGACCCCTATGCATAGATTCCCAAGGTCACGGAACCCGCAAGTTGATCACCAAAACATACATCAAGTGGATCACATGATATCCCATTGTCACCACAGATAAGCACGTGCAAGACATACATCAAGTGTTCTCAAATCCTTAAAGACTCAATCTGATAAGATAACTTCAAAGGGAAAACTCAATCCATTACAAGAGAGTAGAGGGGAAGAAGGAGATCCAACTAGAATAGCAAAGCTCGCGATACATCAAGATCGTGCCATCTCAAGAACACGAGAGAGAGAGATCAAACACATAGCTACTGATACATACCCTCAGCCCCGAGGGTGGACTACTCCCTCCTCATCATGGAGAGCGCTGGGATGATGAAGATAGCCACCGGAGAGGGATTCCCCCCTCCGGTAGGGTGCCAGAACGGGTGTAGATTGGTTTTCGGTGGCTACAGAGGCTTTCGGCGGCGGAACTCCCAATCTAGGTTAATTTCCGAAGGTTTCAGTATTTATAGGAATTTTTGGAGTCGGGGCCAAGTAAAGGGGAGCTACGGGCCGTCCTCGAGATAGGGGGCGCCCCCCCTGCCCAGGGCGTGGCCCCCACCCTCGAGGGCAGCCCATGGCTCTCCTGGCCCAACTCTTTTGCTTCGGGGGCTTCTTTTGGTCCAGAAAAAATCGTCGAAAATTGGCTCGTCAATTGGACTCCGTTTGATATTCCTTTTCTGTAAAACCCTAAAACAGGAGAAAAACAGAAACTGGCACTGGGCTCTGGGTTAATAGGTTAGCCCCAAAAATCATATAAAAGTGTATAATAAAGCCCATAAGACATCCTAGAAGGATAATATAATAGCATGGAAATCTCAAAAATTATAGATACGTTGGAGACGTATCAGTCTGCCGCGTCCAGAGACAGAGCGCGCCTGCGCCGTCGTGCCATGAACTCACGACGTCGAGGCCGGGTCGCCGCCCCCCCTATTTAACCCGCAGAGCCTCCTCTAGGGTTCCTCCTTCGCCGCCGCCACCGAGGGGATCTTCCCCCTTCCCTTATTCTCCTTCCCCACGAGCGATCGAGCGTAACTGGGAGCACGTTGTCGTCGCCGCCGTCCTCCGGTCACCTCCAGCCGCCGCCGTTGAGTCCTCTGGCTTCCCCTTCGTCCATGTCGTCCTCTACTTCCACTACGGAGTCGAGGAGATCGCCAAGACCAGCGCCGGCTTCCTCCTCTGCTTCCAGCATCGCCTCAGTCAGAGATCGCGCCGGGGTTCAGAGGTCGCGCGTGTCGCCTTAGCTTCGTCGTCGGCCTCTTCTTCCTGTCGCAGGTAGAGCAGGTATACCCAGCTCCTCCCCATCTCCTCCTTGTCGCCTTTTGAGCACCTGCGCCATCGCCAGGCCCGTGTCAACCTCGCACTCCCCGTGCTCCGGCGGCTCTTTGTAACTTCAGAGAGAACCTGCCGTGCTCGCTCGCATCCGTGCCTATTTCTCGCGCTCGCCGCTCCCTGTGCACGCTCATGCCCGCGCCTGACCGCGTCCCCGCATACCCGCAGCTCGCCTCGCGCCTAGTGGTGCCTCACCGCGTCCCCGTCGTACCCCGTCGCCATGGCCAGAGCTTCGAGCTCACCGCGCCCCACCTATGCGAGACCAGCACACGAGCATCCTTCAGCCGCTCTGCAGCCATATCCTGCGCACCCGTCGTGAGCCATCTAGCCCTGCCATCGCCACGGTTGCCCTCGCTGGCGCCGTCGTCTTCTCTCAGGGAGGCTCGATGAGCAGATCAAAAGGGTCAAGCCCCTCTTCCTAGCGAGTAACCTCGCCTAGCCCAGCTGGTACTTGCACCGTGCCTTCACTAGGGAGACCCAGGTTCGAATCCTCGTTGTGGCAGTGGGGATTTAGCCCCTTTTTTGTTTTTCTTTGACCCACTGACCAGCCGACCCCACCTGGCAGTCTCATAGCCCCTCTCACCCACACGTGCACCCGCTGGCGCCACCTCAGCGCAGCTGGATCCACTAGTCAGCGCCTCTGGCTGGTGTAGGCCTGGGTCAACTTTGACCTCTCCGCCTATTTTCTTTTATGTTTTTCTTTTTCTGTTTTTCTTTTTCTGCTTTTTCTTTGTTTAATTAATATATGTTGATATATTCATTTGATGGAAATAAGTTGTATATGAAAAATGCTTAGTTTTTCATGTAGATTATGAATATGTTGTTTGTTGCCATGTTTAAAAACATTAAAAATGCTGTTTGAATTATTCTTGTTTTAAATATGCTTAAACTTGGAAAAATCATAACTAAATAACTACAACTCCAAATGTAACAAACTTTATATGCATTTGGGGTGGAAAAATGTGTAGAAAATTATGGTGCTGTTGTTTTGCATGTTTAACAACTTCATAACATAAGTTTTTCAGATCTGTCCTAGTTGCATTTAATTAATTATGGGAGTTTCTGGAAATTGTTGTTTGTTATTTCCAGCCCATTTAAATATGCTAGCATGTTGTTGTAGTCTTAGTTGCACCTTTGCCATGTTAACAAACTCCTTTAAACTTTATGGGTGCTTGTTTGAATAACCTACATAAACTTGTTAATACTGTTCTTTTGCTTGTTTCTTTCATATGAGTGTTCTTGTTTGCTATGAGGCTATTGCACTCTTGTGTCCCTAGGTCATGCATCATTTCTTCCCATGTCCATATGCATCATGTTCATGCATCATATGGTTGAGCACTGCATGATGATTGATTGTTGTTCCGGTGTTGCTTGTTGTGTTGGTTAAAGCCCGGTGACGATTTGGAGTACGAGGTTCCAACCGAGGCTGAGTTTGAGGAGCAAGGTTATGATCCCTCCATGGAATCAACAGGCAAGATGACCATACCCAGATATCACTACTATCTTTGCCTATGCTAGATGTATCGCTCTTTAGATATTGTCTCGATGCCTATGTCTGTTTGTCAGCCCCCTATTGTTGCCATGAAACCCTCTAACCACCCTCCTAGCAAACCGTTGATTGGCTAGGTATGCATCGCTCAGCCCCTCTTATAGCAGTGTTAGTTGCAGGTGAAGACTTGAAGATTCTTGCTTCATGATGAAGTTATTGTTGGGATATCACAATATATAATATGTTAAACTAAGTCATCTATATATTGGTAATGGGTGGAAGGCTAAGCCTCTTGCTTGGTGCTTTGTTCCACTCATGCCACCCTAGGAACCGTTAAACCGGTGTTATGTTCCTTGATTTTGCGTCCCTAACACGATTGGGGTTTATGGGCCCCCCTCGATAACTCGCTTATTGCTAAAGCTTTTCCAGCAAGGCCCAACATTGGTTTTACATTTGCCTAATAACTAAGACTTGCATAGGGCGTTGCAAACCCGAGTTCTTAATTAACAACCCGGGCCAGTGCTCCTCATGAGTGTTGGTCCAAACTGGGCAGCCTGCGGGGCCACCTCGAGGAAACTCAAGGGCTGGTATACACCTGTAGAATGTCCCATCCGGTCGTGGCCTGAGACGAGATACGCGCGGCTACTATCAGGGTGTCGGCACGCCGGGAGGTCTTGCTGGATTAGTTTTACCTTTGTCGGAATATCTTGAGCACGAGATTCCGAGAATACTCAGATCTTCCCACCTTGGAGTTGCGACTCTGCAGATCGTGAGCTTGTGATGGGCTAAGTTGGGACACCCTTGCAGGGTTTGATATTTCGAAAGCCGTGCCCGCGGTTATGTGGCAGATGGGAATTTGTTAATATCCGATTGTAGATAACTTGACACCATGTTCATAATACACTACCTGCGTGAGTAACCGTGACGGTCTCTTTCCGAAGGGGTTCGGGAAGTGAACACAGTGGGGTTATGTTTGCTCGTGAGTAGTTAGGATCACTTTGTGATCGACTTAGCGATCGTTGGCACTTGTTCTCTTCTCGCTCTAAACTCATAAGTTAGTGCTTAGTGCTGCTGCAACCTTGTTTTAAGCCTTTTCCACACCCAAGGCTTTGATAGTCTTGTTACCCGAGAATGGGATTGCTGAGTCCTCCGTGGCTCACAGATTCAACACAACACCAGATGCAGGTACCGTTGAGAACTACGTGGTTCAGAGTTGTATTGGTAGTTCGATGAAGAGCGTGGACGTTACTATGTATCTTACCCCGACGATCAGTAGTGGCTCTTACTAGGATGATCGGGACCTTGTGATGTTTTATGGTATCTTTTCGTTTGGATTTCGTCCGTAGTCGGACTCTGATGTTATTCAGATGATGTATGTTAATGTATTTCATTGTGTGACGTGGCGAGTGTAAGCCAACTACTATTTTACACTTTCATCCCTCCTTTTACATGAGTTGTGCAAAGATACCATACTTGAGATCATTCTAGTATGTGATTATGTCTTTAAGTCGTGCCTCGACACGTGGGAGACATAGTCACATACTGGGCATTACAGAAACATCTTGTAAAGAGGATTTCAGAACTTTTTGCTAGAGAGGAAATGATGGAAAAACAACGATCCAGAGTTAGTTGGCTGCGGGAAGGAGATCGCAACACTGAGTTTTTTCATGCTCAAACTAAGGAGAGGGCTCGAGTAAATAGGATTAAGGCATTAACACTGTACGATGGCAGCACGGTGACGAAACAGCCTGAACTGGAGGAGGCAGCCATTAACTTCTATAAAACACTCTTCACTGCTCAGGAGGAGACGTTTCCGGAGGAGATCACGACGCATGTTGACAGGAAAGTGAGTGATGAAATGAATGAAAAATTATGTGGCTCAGTTTCTGATACGGAGATAGAAAATGCTCTCTTCATGATGCATCCGAGTAAATCTCCAGGGGTTGATGGGTTCACGGCTGGATTCTATATTAAGCATTGGAACATCCTAAAGAGCTCAGTGTGTCATGCTATCCGAGAGTTTTTTATAACAGGAATATTGCCAGATGTGGTTAATAATACGGTATTGGTTCTCATTCCCAAAATTAAAAACCCACAGAACATGGCTCAATACCAGCCGATATCTCTTTGCAACGTCTTGTATAAGATAATCTCTAAGGTACTTGCTCTCAGGTTGAGGCCTATATTGGAAGAGATTATTTCGGAGGAACAAAGCGCCTTTGTCCCCGGCAGACTAATATCGGACAATGTATTAACTGCATATGAGTGTATACACTACTTGAAAAGGAAGAAAGGAAAAATTGTTGATTGTGCAATGAAGCTTGATATGACAAAGGCGTATGACCGGGTGGAATGGTCGTACCTGAGGGCAATTATGCATAAACTAGGGTTTGCGGAGTTGTGGATTGACAGAGTGATGGCATGTGTGGAAACTGTATCCTTCTCAGTCAGAGTCAATGGTGTTTTCTCTGAATCCTTTAAGCCATCTAAAGGTATATGACAAGGGGACCCCATATCCCCTTACCTATTTCTGATCTGCTCTGAAGGACTGATGTGCTTGCTGAAGAAAGTTGGAGAAGGTCATCTAACCAGAGGAATTAGAGTGGGGATTCATGCACCATGGATCACACATCTGCTTTTCGCGGATGATTGTTTGATCTTTATGCAGGCCACTGAAGCTGGAGCAACTAGAATACATGATATACTAGGAATGTACAGGAGGGGTTTTGGCCAATTAGTAAACATAGCAAAGTCTGCAATTTTCTTCAGCGCTAACTGTCCGGACGAGATGAAACAAATAGTATAGCAGAAGGCTGGAATTGCGACTGAGGCACTGAGGGAGAAGTATCTGGGACTCCCTACTGCCCTAGGGAAGTCTACAGACTCACAATTTGAAGGTATTGTATCCTCCATTAAGAAGTTTTGCAATGGATGGTTACCTTTGTTACTGAATAGTGCGGGCCAAGAGATACTTGTAAAATCAATTTGCCAAGCCATACCTACCTTCTCCATGAGCTGTTTCCGTCTATCTAAAAACATGTGTAAGAAGATAATGAGTGTACTTGCGCGGTTTTGGTGGGGATGGGATGACAAAAAGAGGAAAATGCATTGGAAAAATGGACTGATATTGCAATGCCAAAAGGGGAAGGAGGAATGGGATCCAGGGACATACAACTATTCAATCAGGTGATGCTGGCAAAACAGGGCTGGAAGTTATTAACAAAGCCTGATTCCTTGTGTGCTAGGATTCTGAAAGGGAAATATTTTCATGACAGAGAATTTATGGAAGCTAGGAATAAACGAAACTCGTCTCACACTTGGAGAGCGATATTGCACAGACGAGAACTCCTTAACAGGGGCTTAATCAAGCGTGTAGGGGATGGCAGGAGTACAAGAATTTGGGATGATCTTGGATCCCTGAAAGCAACAGTAATAGACCTCTAATTAGACAGCCAAATGCCAATGTATCCCGAGTGGAAGAACTGCTACAGCCTGACTTTAGTGGTTGGGATATGGAGAAACTAGAAGAAAATTTCTTTGAACCAGACATATCTATGATTGCTAGAATTCTAGTGGGAAGAGTGCAGGAGGACTTCTGGGCGTGGCACCCGGACCGGTTTGGAAACTTTACAGTAAGATCGGCCTATAAACTAAGTGTGCAACTTAGAAGAAATGATGAAATATCGGCTAGCTCGAGAGGACCCGACAAGAAGTTTTGGAGGAAGTTGTGGAGATTTCCTGTTCCTCCCAAAGTTCAGAATTTTTGGTGGCGTGTCATCAAAGGCTTTGTCCCAGCTAGAGCTGTCCTATGCCAAAGACATATTGAGCAGATTGGATTCTGCCAAGCATGCGGACAACATGAAACCATTCAACATGCTTTGTTTGAATGTACATGGGCAAAAATCTTTTGGCAGGAGATAAAAAAGTTTACATCAACGAAGATACCAATTCTGCACCCTGTAACTTGGGTGATGGACATAGTAGAAGGAGAGAAGGTGAACCAAACAACGGCATGTATAATCTTATGTGGATCCTGGGCTGTATGGACAGAGAGGAATGCGCGAACTCATGGCGAAACTACTCGGTCCATAGCACAATCTATAAAATGGGCAATCGATGTAGCCACTGACCTAGCAGTTACAGGATCACAAAGTGCAGTCCGAGCGAACAAAGATATTCAGAAGTGGAAGCCGCCAGAAGAAAGTTTCATAAAAATCAATGTGGATGCTGTTTTTTGTGAAGAAACTCGTGAAGGTGGGACTGGTTTGGTTGCGAGGAACCATGAAGGCAAAGTTGATCAGAGCACAATCCATATGGTATGAGGCGGGGCTTAACGCAAGATCACTGAAAGCATGTGCAATCAGAGATGGCGTGCAGTTGGCTGCAGACTTGGGGTATCGGAAAGTCATCATTGAATCTGATGCTCAACAAGTTATAAAATAGTGCAACTCTCCAGGTCTAGACCGTTCGGAGATAGCGATTACTGTGACAGAGATACAAGAGCTGTGCGGGTTGTTTGAGGAACTTCTTATACACATAGAGAAGCAAATGAAGTGGCGCATCTTTGCGCTAGACATTGTAGTTCATCTAGAAGAAGATGCCTTTGGATAAACTATATTCCATCATTCCTTACGGCTTGTGTAATGAAGGAATGTAACCCCGCTGTTTATAAATCAATAAAGCTCTTGAATCCAAAAAAAAAAAAAAATCGGCCCGGCCCGCTGTGACGAGTTCTATTCGACCCGACCCCCAGTCGAGCCCTCAACTACAGCGAGCGCCCTTCGGTTCCTCCGCATCGGCCCATCCACCCACGTCGACGACGAGCTCTCCCCTCTCGTCCCGTCTCCCCCCTCGCGACGCCACCGCCGCGTCGCCGGTCGCCGGCTCGCCGCCTCAGGTAGGACGTAGCTAGTCACCCCGCCCGGCCCCGATGGCTGAGGAGCTGGTGCTCGACACGGCGATCCGGGACTGGGTCCTCATCCCGCTCTCCGTGGTCATGGTGCTCATCGGCGTGCTCCGCTACTTCGTCTCCAAGCTCATGCGCTCCCCGCCGTCGGCCTCCCCCTCTCCTGACCCCAAGACCGTCAAGGAGGGGTGCGTACTCTCGCCCTTCCCCTCCCCTCCCTCCAATTCCGTCCCGATCTGGTCCCCGACTCGCTCGATCTGAGCGATCTGGATCGAGGAGCTAGCGGGAGCTTGCCTGTTTGAGAATTTCTGATAGTTGCTGCCGTTGCTACTGAGCTGCTGTCTGCTGCTGTGGCTGATGCGAGGGTGTTTTGGCTTTTGCAGGCAGGTCGTCGTCAGGGCGAGGAACCTGAGGAACGGCGCGCAGTTCATCCCGGCCAAGGCCTTCAAGGCTCGCAAGCTCTATTACACCAACGGGGTAATTCCACTAGAAGCATCCGTGTTTGGTACTAAAGCCCAATTTAGGGGACATCAGTCGAGCGTAGTCCTTTAATAGTTAGGATCCAGAATAGAGGGCACACAGAGCAGTATTGTGATGGACGTCAGAGTTGTGGGTGGCAGGGTTGACTTGATGATTGCTTGCTTGAATATCACGTTTTCCTTCTCAAACCGTTGGAATAATATGGTCGATTGTATACCTTTGTGACATTCTTGGGTGCATTGTAGGAAGCAGGATTGCTTCATGTTCCTAAAGAGGATGCCCAGAAGGCTCAGGCGGCTATGTTTTCGGACCCAAACATGGCCATGGACATGATGAAGAAGAATCTATCCATGATAGTTCCACAGGTTCAGTGACATGCAGATTGATTTACTTGTGTTGCAATTACCACTACCCTCTATCAGTGACATGCAGATTGATTTAATTGTATCACAATTACCACTACCTTCTATTAACATCTGTGCCATCCTTTTGCAGACACTTACATTTGCATGGGTGAACTTCTTCTTTTCCGGTTTTGTTGCAGGTATGTGCTTTGCCATGTATAGCATATATGAATGTGATGCTTGCTCTCTTCATAGGCCTTTTCCATGTTCGTACATTTGTTTCGTGCTGTTGTAGGATCATCACTTTCAAATTTTGATGCACAAATGTGTGCCAATTTCAAGTCAGTAAATCTATTGTATGCAATGTTGTTCCCATTGAAGGAACTTATGATTTTCACCAAACATTTTGGCCTAAGTGCATGAGTAGATCCAAACATGCTTCTGTCTCACTTACATTAAGAAAAAGGCCCTATTTCCTTGGAAAGAATTGTTTACCAACCTTTGTGCTTCGATGGTGAACCTGTTACTGTTCATCAGTGGCAAAATTTGCATATGATGCCATAAGGATTATATTTTGTTGTGCTCGTGGTGTCTTAAGCTATGCTATCAGCTGAAGTTAACTCTTCATTCTGTATGCCTTTAGAAATTTGTAGTCCAGATGTTCACATATTTGCGATTATTCACTTTGCACTGTCTTCTGGACTCTGATCATGGGATTTTTTTAGTATGATTCTAGAACGAAAATGATGTTTTAAGATCTAGAAGTTTATGATAAGTTCATACGGTTTTATGGCTGATGTATGGGCATATGCAATTATGCATTATCCTTTTATTTTTCTTACGATCTTATCCTTGTACTCACCTGTCTGCTAATCTCTTTTCAGCGAAAATCCCCTTTCCATTGACTCAACGATTCAGGGGAATGCTGCAAAATGGGATAGACCTGAGTACTGTTGATGTGAGCTATGTTAGCAGCCGTTCATGGTGTGTAAGAAACTTTTATATTTTCTGTTAGCTATTTCCAGGGTCTAAATGCCTTAATGGTTTGCTGTTTTGATAGGTACTTCCTCAATTTGTTCGGCTTGAGGGGTCTTTTCAGTCTCATCCTTGGTGAAGAAAATGGTTAGAGATACACTCAATTAAACTCCTACACAAACGTTGCGATATTTATTTGTCATAACTGTTTTCCTTATGGTTTATGCATGACATGCAGCTACTGATGATGCCCAAAAGATGATGGCGATGGGTGGTGGAATGGGCTTTAATCCAGCAATGGTATGAGAACCTTAAATCTGTGTATTGGAATTCATGATGTTTAACCCTGTCTTATACATATACACGTGCATGGCATGACACAGCACTTGTAATTTGACAAATTCACACACATCATATAATGCACATTTTTTATATGTACTGCACTTATAAAGTTATAATAAATCAGATCGAATTTAGTTCGGAAAAATTGCTGTATAAGCTTGAAGAAGCTTGTGTGGATGATATTTGGATTGCATGTATTGTAATGATGATTTGTATAGTGAGGATATTGGTTATTGCTGTTCTTTACAGCCTTCGATCATTCGATGACCGTCGTTTAGCTGGCCTGGCTTTTCAAATTTGATCGAAATTCGACCTGAGATTTTCAGTAGCTTTTCGAGTGTTCTGTTGTGCATTGCCATTGCAACTGTCTGTTTTCCTCTGGTTCGGTTGTACCCCTTGATCTAGGGAACTATCAATTCACATTGTCAACCCCTTGATCTAGGGAACTATCAATTCACATGGTTGACCCCTTGTGTCATTCTGTGGCCCAGAGTATCACTATATTGATGTTTTACCATGTTTTTTTAATGTTGGTTTTACCTGAGTTTTTCAGTGCTCTATATCTGTAGAATTATTAGCACAGAAAGATCTCACTGTTTTCATTTGTGGCCATTTTCAGAGCTTGAGCGCAGAGAAAGACAGCCTCGACATCATCCAGCATGACTGGGCTTTACCCAAGATGGAGCGTCATGCCGAAGAGGTGTTGAGGAAACTACTGAAGAATTGACCTGAGCACGCACCACTAGGCCCTGCAAGTTTTCTTTTTAGCTTGTTGACTCAGTTATACATCTGTAATTGTTTTGTTTATTTACGAGTGCTACTCATTACGAAGCCGCGAGATATCTTTTTCACTCATGTACTCTGGCAACGCTAGTAGAAAAGGATGTTTCCCCTGTAACGCACGAGCTGCTATTGGTAATCCAAGTTGTTGTTCTCTGGGAAAAAAAAAAGATTAAGTTGTCTGCATTTGCTGTATGTAAATTGCCTGAAGATGTGATTCGGGTGAGTCGATTTCGTGAGAGGAGGCGGAGAAGGGGCACCACGGCAGTTGTGCTCAAGATAAAAATGAAATGCATCTTTTTCTTTTTCTTTTGTGACTTTGCTAGAGCAGCATGGTTTGCCCATCCTTGTACCTTAGAAGTGATCTTTTAACTGAAAATCATCTTTCTATGCAAAGTGTTATACTAGCCCTGCTTAACATGGACCACCCATTTGCAAGTATACCCATGCTTCAATATTTTGAATTTTCTATGATGCATATGGAAATAATGGAAGTCCAGATGTGATTGACTTTTTGATAGGAGGCGCCTACTCCCACATCGGGTACACAAGGATGTCATAGCTTTGGACGATCAGCAAAAGTTTCTGGTGGCTTCCTTGGATGATGGCAATGTTAATATTAATCCTCATACCCCTGATAGTACTATTAGGTTGCCGCCACAGGGATGCACTCTTAAATCGGATCTTCTTGTTGATGGTGCTAAGATCTATTCTGATGCTTCTTTTAGGTGTTCAAAAGTTCCAGCGCCAAGCAGTTCCGCTTTCTCGGTCCGAAAAATGCATTGTTGGAGCTGGATTGGAACGCCAAACAGCTCTAGGTTTACCAAATGGCAGCGTCGCCACAGGCATCAGTGTCCGTCTCAACTTCTTGTAGGACCACAGAAACGTCGAAGTACAGGTCCAGGCCTCAGCCCCTACCACAACTTCGCCCCTTCAGGGCCTGTTCGGTTGACAGGGAAAATGGAGGGGTTTGGCAGGGATTGGCAGGGATTACGCCCTCTACAAGTCAAAACCTCCTCCAATCCACCCCAATCCCCCTGTGAGGAAGTGTAACCGAACAAAGCCTCAAGCACAAGTGTTGGCTTGGCTCTCCTTTTGCCTGCCAAGATTTCCCAACTCGTGCAGGTGTCCCAGCCAACTTTCCTGACGGGCAACATTTCTCCGGCAAAGGCGATGCGACCAGAAGTGTTGCTGCAATGCTGTTGACTCCACTCCGTGGGCGATCAGAGCATGGCTTGCAGATTTATTCAGGACTACTGATGATCTGATCTCCATTCGTAGGTGTTTCACATTTCTAGTGAGATTAATGCTGCTCACAATGATGCTCACCAGCTTCTTAGTAGTACTAGCTGCTTTGGTTCACCTGATAGGAACATGCTCTGCCCTGTAACTTCTATGCTCTCTACCTTGTCTACTGAGCTGAATATATTGGCACCTTGTGCGCCTCTCCTTGTTAAAAAAAATGGAGGGTTTGTGCTGCTCAACCTTGCCGTTATGCAAATTAAATATGGTCACGGCATATTTACACACTTATGTAGATATTTTTGTACTAGCTGTATTCTGTCACGCTTCACAATGCTGCTGCATTAGTCTACTTACACACAAATCACCAGCCAGAAAGGCAGGCTCTACACACATCACCAGCCAGAATGGCAGACTCACATGAGGGGGTAGCTCGCGAGCAGAGCGACGCCGCACAGGCCGGTGGGCATGCCGGCGTCGCGCTGCAGGAGCATGTAGCCGGCCTCGCCCCACTCGGCCCCCCACGAGTTCTTGATGATCCAGTACTTCCCGGACCCCTCGTCGCCGGTGGAGTTGGCCTCGCCGTAGCCCACCACGGTGACGCCGTGGTTCACCTGCGCGGTGCAGGGCCCCGAGAAGACGCCGCCGCCGTAGAGCTGCCACACGAAGCCCCCCGCGTCGACGGCCACCGACACGGGCTGCGCGGCGGCGGCCCGCAGCAGGTCCGGCTCGCTGTTGGCCGTCACGTTCCGGTACCCGGCGATGCTCACCGTGGTCTCGTTGAGCTTGGCCGTCTGGCAGACGCCGTTGACGCCCAGGTACGGGTAGCTGGCCTCGGTGGTGAGCCCGTGGTTGTCCATGACGAACTCGTAGGCCCAGCTCATGAACCCGCCGGCGCACCCCACCGCCTCCGCGTCGCAGTCCACCAGCTCCTGCTCCGACAGCGACACCAGCTTCCCCTTCTTGATGTGGTTCAGCCCCTCCATGGCCGCCACCGCCGCGAACGCCCAGCACGAGCCGCAGCCCCCCTGGTTCTTCACCGGCACCACCGCCCCTTCCTTCCTCCAGTCCACCTCCTTGGGCAGAGTGCTGTTGCCATCGTCAGTCTCTTTTTCAGGCATTGTCACCTGCGAAAAATGATCACCCAAGACCAAAACACTTGTCAGATAAACGCAGATATATCAGCATATAGGCATCACAAAATATATTTTTCCAACTTTCAACGATGATCCAAGAATCAAAATTCAAAACTATCAAACATGTACTTCCTCCGTTCCGATTTACTCGTCGTGGTTTTAGTTCAAATTTGAACTAAAACCACGACGAGTAAATCGGAACGGAGGGAGTAGTACATAATTGAGTGAAGGAAGCATCCACTCACGGGGGCAAAGTTCTCTGTTCTTGGAGCGTGCCGGCCGGCTCGTCCCGGAGCGCCTAGGCCGAGCACCTTGGCCCTGAACTCCTCGTTGGTCAGGTCGGCGAACTGGTTGTCGGTCAGCGTGTAGCTGTGGCCGCCGGAGTTGAACTCCTCGATGAGCTCAACGTTCTTCCTGTACACCTCGAGCCTCCACTGCTTCTCGCCGGCGTCGGTGTAGGCGCGGCCGTGCCTGCCCATCCACCGCTCGAACCTCCTGGCCATCGGATCATCGTCGGCGATGGAGGGAGCGGCGCAGGCCGAGACGAGCAGCAGGAGAAGCAGGGAGAGCCTGGCCATTGCTGGAGCTCTTGGCCTTCGTGAGAACTGAGGCAGGGGTATGCATGAGCAGGTCGTTATGAGCTGTTTATAATTTTATTTGATGTTGTTTTCGGCATTTAGTTCGTTTATCATTCGATGTGTGTGATTTGGGGGTGGTCTGGTGTGCAAGCATGCACAACTGCATGTGATCTGTGCTGCAAAGAGTAATAGCTCGGGCACAAGGTTCTGTAACTACAGTAGGATCTCAGAAAGAGCATCACATCATCTTCAGATTCGGTGAACTGCATGCACTGAGTAATAGGAGAACTACTCAGCAATTTATCACTATCCCAAATATCAGAAGGCTAACAAACTGGGAACAAAGGCTAGAATGCATATGTATTTATGTTCAGTCAAGGGACAAGAAACAGTATCAAGGAAAAATACAGGCTCTTGGAAACAACACACTGGTCTTGGGACGATCATATTGGCTCCAGATCATGGCATCGGCGGCAAGGCTCCACGACATTTAGCTTGACTCTGGAGGGAACCTTTGGCTCAACATATGTCCTGATAGCCGAGAGCCCTTTACGAGCTTCCGCCAAAAAATCCAAGTGCAACAGCAAGCACTTGCCAGTACTGTTTGATGAGCAGCTGGCCCAAGGATGCCCTCGTGTGGTGTCCAATGTAAGGCATTCGAGCGACGTCGCATTCTCAATGATATGGCATGTCAGCTCAACCAAGCTCTTCGCGGAGGAGAAACCAATGATCTTCACTGTCTTGAGGTTGTCATGGCGGTGTCCTGGTACCTGCCTCAAATTTGAATGGTCTCCCACGATTGACTCATGCTTCATGTCTTTCTGCAACACCTGAAGATACAACAAGCCAAGATACTTGGATTAATGGATCCACCATTGTTTAATGTAACATCTTTGCAGGATGAACAATGGCTTACATTCAAGAAGAAAGTTTCCAAGGAAGGAGAAGCATCAAAGAAGGATATGAGAGAACAATAGTCATAGGCCGGCGAAAATGTCACTGTACAAAGACTGACACTCAAGTACTTGAGGTGTAAGAATTTGCTAGGCAGCATTGGTGTATCGACCATCTACACAAAGATACATTTGATTAGTTAAAATATGCATATCACAGCTGGTATAAGAACTTGCATATTTAGAGTATACCTCACTACATGAACTCAGGGAAAGATCTTCAACATTTGGCAAGCTCAATGGGAGATCAGCACGAGCATAACAGACAGCACCAGGATGGGACATGCTGAGCTTCTTCAATTGTAATGCTACTCCAAATGATATCTGTACCTGGTGGGAATCAAGAAAATTAAAACTGACGAGGTTTGGAGCTTCTATCCCTATCACCTGTAGAGACCTGCATTCAAACACCTTCAGGTATCTGAGCTGTTGCAGATGGAACGGAATCTTAAGGCAAATTAGCGGACTGCATTGTGAGAGACACATCCATTGGAGAACAAAGCAATTGTGAAGAAGGCACCCCAGCTGCTCCTCTGTGATACAGACATAACACAAATCAAGCCTTGTCATGTTTTTCAAGCCAAGTTCAACGCTGGGAGAGAAAACACAATGGGACATGCGTAGACGCTGCATCGAGTTTCCATTCCCATTAGCTAAAAGAGACCATGGGAAGTTGTAGTATGTTCCCGATGCTGAAGATAGCTGAACAATGAGTTCTTCAATCGCATGTGTAAGCTGAACAGTGAATTCTTCAGTCCCAGGTGTAACCTGAACAGTGAGTTCTTCAGTCCCAGGGGTAACAGCTGTCTGAAGCCACCTATCAACATTGCTGACCATGGCATTGGAATAACGGAAAACAATCCTGAGTGTCTTCACACCAATGCATGAGCGGTTTTTTAAGATGCGGTCAACTTTTTTGGTGAAATTTCCTATTTCATCCTCTCCACACGGATTCATATTCATGCCCAGTGCTTGCATACTGAATGTAAGATTTGGATGGCATCTCCATAAACTTAGAAAGGCACGAGACACGCAAGCAGCTCGGGCAGCATCTCGCATTGGTAGTAGGGAATGTATATGACACCAGATGTCCTACATGTACAAGCATGTGAGAAAAGCTGAACATGGCCAAATGCTTATTTCAAATGGATAAAAGAAGAACAAGCCAGAGAAGAGCATAGAACCACGTCCAGAGAAGTACAAGTCACTGCTAAGAGAGGAGCTCTATGAAATGAGGAATTATATCTAGTCCTTATTGAGATAGCAGGGTGGCAGGGGATTTAACACTCACAACAGGCATTCTTCTTCGGACAGTTAGAACAAAGCAAAGCTACTGATGCAGTAGGACTGTAGCAGGTTGCGGCACTAAAGAAATGTATGTTTATACTGTACTTATTTAGCTAGCACAGGTCAACCAACTGGTGAACAAGCATGCAGTATAAGTTATTTCCATTATCAGCATCTCACAACGTACCTCCGGAAGTTGTGGCCCGGAGTATTCTGTTCTTTCGCCCTCTCTTTCAACCCATAAACTAATCGATCCATCTGCAACACATAATGCATGATTATCATCAAACCAACATTAGAGAAGGAAATATCAAGGCATTGTTTGGTTACATGAGAACAAATACTCTAGTGGAAAAAATACACCCCGGGATTGGGTTGATCCACTGCTGTCACCCAATCCCCACAGGTATCAATCCCTTCCAACTACCTTAAACCCCGCCACCTCAAATTTTGTTTGGATAGTGTAAGAGGAACAGGTTCAACAAGTCTATTCTCGTTTGCCTTAGGCTAATTACACTTGTGTGGGTAAATGACATATTTGGCGTAGAAACATGATGCACCTTGGCAAACCAAGACTACCTTGACAATGAAAACTTTAAGTACACTATCGTTTTTTGCATCCAAACTGATTCTCCATGGTCCATACAGATCAAACAGAAATTGAGAAAGAGAGTAAATAATTGCTAAAAAAAAATACACTGATATCTGGCAGAACAAAAATGAAGCCTAACAAGACTATATGAGTATAGTAACTTCATCTGCTGGAATGGAGGTCATAAAGCATTTCTACATACCCTCAACTGGTCGAATAGGAAGCACCATGTGGCAGCGCTGGTCTCTTCTTTCACCCTCAGCTCATCTGAATCAGTAAAGTTACTACAAATTAATAAGGTTGGCAAAAGCAAAAAGGAAACACAGTACTGGAAGAAGAAAATTCAGACAATTTTATAATTTGATAACAGACCAGCGATATGTAATCAACAGGGGTAAATTGCCATGATTAAACTGGAAAGAAGTATGTGCTTCTTCATGACTTGTTGAGGTTCAAGAATATGCCGAGCTAATAATAATGAATGTCGATCCAATTATCCAACATTAAGAAGCAGCAGATTACTCCTAGTTCAATCCACTCTTCTCATATTCATATTAACAATTGTAAAACATGCAACTAAATCACCTTACCAAGTCAATCAAAAGTTATTTTTTTTCTTTTCCTACTAGGAAAGTGCTAATCAAAACAACAAGATAAAAACAGCAATAAAGACAAGATAATAGCTACAAGATTACAGGAAACATGGTCCTGACAGTGACAGGACACCGCCTGAACTGGAGGACTGATTTTCCTGTGTGACATAAAGCCAAATTATCTAGCATAGCAGGCCATCACAAATAAGCAGTGAGCATAAAGAAAAGAGAGGTTTCCCTCATATAAAATTAATGAGCTGAAGCAATACTTCCATACATATATTTCAAGCCTTCTTCAGTGTGCAAGATGCTCTGTTAAGTACAGTAACTTCTAACTTGTAAACAATTCGAGTCAGCACAATAAACTCAAACAAACCAACATATAATTAATTAAGATACTAGTACTAATTAGCACAAGATCCTAACCAGGAACTAAGAACCTAATGATCTCAAATCGTATAGCACTAGCAGATAATAATCTTGATCTGCTAGTGTAGCGCTAGCACAAGATCCTAACACTGCCCTCCACAAGCTACATGTCGTAGCCTTGTAGGAAGCTGCACTCAGCACTCTTGCCTACCACACTTCTAGTTCAGCACAAGCTGAACATTCACAGCCTACAGGATTCACATAAGGCCAGCAGGATGACCATTTCAGTAACAACATTTAGTTTATCATGTCATATAGTGCTCCGTACTATTCGTAACAATTTTCATCTTGAACCGATAAAAACTGGAAGCTACACATCATGCACTTAGTAGCAGTATGGAACAAGAAAATAATTTATTTCTTCCATAATACCTTGAAAGTGAAACCAGAGCAACTCTAGACATAACAGCTAAACAGAAGTAACTTGTACAGCATGGACGGTTGCCCTCTTGTATTGACAGATTCAAGAAATCAGATCTAACCGAAACACACACATATCTAGATTAAGTTATGCTTAATTAAGTGACTTCTTGCACATCTAGACAGACCCTCCTGGTCCAGAAACAGCCCGATTCTGAACGCCATGAATCAATAAATCTTCTCCCGGGGCGGCTAAGAAGTAGTACTAACAAGAACAGCACACATATGCATGATACGTTGCAGGTTCCACCAGGATTCGCAGCTCCAGGGGAAAAAGAACGAACACGGCCCGGAACAAAATCACACGGGGGGCGCCACACGAAAATCCGGCGAGGAACCAGGAGGCGTAGGTGATTTGGGGAGCTTACCGGAGCCGAGGCTGGGGACGGGCGGAGAAGGGAACAATGGGGCATTTTGGTGGAAGGAAACACACGACAGGGAGGGGGGTTGGAGACCAACCGGATGAGCTAGCTCCAGCGGAGATAGAACCTTACCGGAAAGAAGGCGGCAGTCGTCGTCGCCGCTGGCGGCGGCAGTCGTCGTCGCCGCTCCTCGGCGTCGCCGTTTCTTCTTGCGCCGCTGCCCTCGCCTCGTCCTAGAGGTAGTTTTTTTTTTAAAAAAAAAAATTCGAGGTAGGGTTTCTTGCGCCGTCGCCTTCAGAGTTCAGACAGAGCATAAGAGCATCTTCAGCCGTTGGCCCCCCAGCGGGCGTCTAAAAGCGTCGTCTGGGGTGAGCCGGCGCAAATAATAGACCAGGGGCGAGTCGGTCCCAGCCGTCGGCCCCAGGGCCGCCCCCAGGCGCGCATTAAAAATTAAAAAAAAAAACTTCGGCGAAGATATGATAAAAACTAGTTAAATTTCGCACAAACATGACACGTTTCGACGAATTTCGCGCATTTTCATTACATAATAAACCTAATCTAAAAAAGGAAAGGGCTGAAGTTGTCGCCGCCGTCGTCATCGTCGGCCTTCTCCTCCTTGACGCGGGCGCCCCTGCTGGACCCCTGTTCGGCGTCGCCATGTCGGACCGGTGGCGGCGCGTCGTCGTCGTCGCTGTCGCATAAGACGACGACGCCGTCTTCCTCGCGGCCGCGTCGGCGTTCCTCGAAGCGGCGCAGGGCGGCACGGCGGCGCTCCTTCTCCTTCTCCCGGCGCGCCTTCTCCATTGCAATGGAGTCCTGGCGCGCCCACTCCAGGGCCGCGTCGTCGTCTTCGTCGAGCTCGGCCTTCACCGGCGCCAGCCCCGGCTCCGTCTTCACCGACGCCAGCCCCGGCTCCGTCTTTGGCTTGACGAAGCGCGGCGGAGCCGACGAGGAGGAGGCGCGCCGGCCGCCCTCGTTGATGACGATGCCGACGCTGCAGGTGCGCCGGCCAATTGGTGTCTCCGCCGCGGGCTCGGCCTTGACGCCGAGAAGAGCCGGAGAACCGGAGGAGTGGGAAGACGAGCGGGAGGAGGAAGACGAGGAGGAGGCAAACCTCCTTGGCGCCCATGCGCGCCGGTGTTGCTGCGATGGGGCGGCCCGCGTCGCAGGATAGGTCAACGGCGGGTTGTTCCCACGGTCGAGGTGCGCCAGCACGCCATGCAGCGTGCGGCCGGGGACGCCCCACCATAGGTGGCGCCCCTCGTTGTTCTTGACGCCGCCGACCACCGGTGCGCCGTTGGTGGAGGCCAGACGCTGCTGCTGGCGGCTCTAGAAGTACGCCGCCCAGGCCGCGTGGTTGCCGGCGGTGTACTAGGGGAGGGAGCGCTCGTCGTCGGTTAAGGAGGCGCGCGCCACCTCGACCTCCTCGGCGAAGTACCGGGGCTTCGCCACGACGTCGGGTAACGGGGGAACGGGCACTCCCCCGTCGCTGAGACGCCACCTCGTCGGCCCGGCGCGCATGTCCGGCGACGCCGGGATGTTCGCCTGGAACAGGAGCCAAGACTCCTGTTCGCGGAGCGATCGGCGACCGAAGCCGTTCGCCGCCGCCTCGTCATCGGGGAAGCGCTCTGCCATGGCGACGCGGCGGTGGAGAGAGGAAGAGAGAGGGGCTGCCGGGAGAGGTGGACGGGGACGGAGAGAGAGGGGCTGGGCGGCGGCGAGGGGCAAGTGTGGGCACAACGGCTGAGGGACCGCCGGCTTTTATAGCCGCTCCGCGCCCCGTGTGTACGCGTGCGAGGGAGGGGAGGCGTTGGCGCGCCGTCCCGAGATGCGCCGCCCGTGAGGAATCAATGGCAAGGCTGACCGGCGGCAGCCTTGCCATTGATTCCCCGCGGGAACCGAGGCAGTTGGGGGAAGACGAGATGGCGTGTCGCGGACGCGGCTGGCCCGCGGCTTTTTCGCGCCAAAACGGTTCGCCCAGGCGCCCCCCAGTGCGCCGGGTTCGGCCTGGGTCCGCCGGCGCTGTTTTCAGCCCAGGCCGGCGAAAATCGGGCTCCTGGGGGCGCGACTGGGCCATTTTTTCGGCGCCGGCGCACAAAAAACGCCTGAGGAGGCCTTCCTGGGGGCGCGGCTGGAGATGCCCTAAGGCGGCAGACCTGGCCAAATGTGCCGGCCCGGCCCGGCCCGGCCCACTCTAATCGGGCCTGGCATGGCCCGCCATGGCCCGATTATTAGCTAGGCCGGGCCCGGCAGGCCCACGTGTTGTGTCCTCCAGCCCAAGCACGACCCAGCTAGTATCTCGTGGCACGTTTAGCACGTTCGGCTACATATTTTTAGTCCATTTAACTGTTTTTTAGGCCATATAAACGGGTCGTGCCGTCCTGGCCCCCATGCCCTTCCTCCAAACCCAGGCATGGTCCAAGGCGTGTCGCGTGCTGTGCCTGGCCCATGGCGAGCTGTCGGCGTGCTCACAAGCTGGCCTGATTGGCCCGACCCGTTTGGCCAGCTATATAAGGCAGTAGACGTTTATTTTGATATGAGAAGGAAAAAACCCATCCAACAACAAAAAAGATCAAAATTTTGTTCGGCGGCCCTAAAATACAGCACAGAGCACTACAAATATACTACAACACTTCGGTTGGTCCCCGATGTGCTGATCATCACCGAGACTAGTCCGCTGGCGATCGACTTTTCAAATATCAGTTTTGTTCATTATGGAAGAGAAACCAATCTTGTTGCTGATTGTTTAGCAAAGCACTGCTTTAATCTTAGTTCATTTGAATTTTGGAACTCCAATACTCGTGACTTTATTCTTCCACATATTGTAAATGACATGACTATCATATGAGGAATAAAGTTATTTACGTTCAAAAAATATACAATACTTCGGTTGCTGCCGCAAAACAAAACGACAGTCAGTCTCACAACCACAGCCGTCTCAAACCCACCCAGCCGTGCACCCGCACCGCCGCCTGCAGATCCACGACTGCCGCACCCTGCCAACGACGGATCTCGCGGCACCCAGCTCATCGACTGCTGGACCGACTAATCACACCGTTGTTGCCCCCTTTCTACTGAAGTCGACGTGCACCCGCAACCGGAATCCGATGTTTGCCTCGTCGCCGTCACACCCGTGTCGCCTCTCTTCCTTGCAGCCGCCTTCTTCCCTGGCACCATCACCTCATATAAGAACGAAGTATGTCTACCAGAGGAGGAGGTGAATGGGAGTTTTAAAATGTCTTTAAACTTCAAAACTCTTAGAACACAACAACAGAAAGAAGGATAACAGATAACAATGAGTGAAAGTAAACTACCGAACTAATACTAAGCACAATCATCGAGGAAAATCACATTATGGTAAACATACACGCATGGTAATTCAAATGGTATAGTGCGAAGAAATAATCAGTGATGCTCGATGGAGACAAAGGATTTGGTAGACCAGTTCGTCCTTCTGCACAAGGACTACATCTGGTTGGAGGGGTTGTTATTTAACACATAAGATAAACTCTTTCCGCCCTATTCTCCTCAACAATTGGTTCGTCAATCAATGCCGATTACTCCTAGTAGATACTTGAGGTTGCATACTTCTTCTTCGAGAACTACAATCACTCTTGGTCTCTGAAGGAAATGACACCTGATCGTCTAGAGAGTTTGCAACTCTTAAGAGTAATAGGTGGAGCGTACTAGACATAAATTATAGTGATGCAAAATCACTATCTAATTCTTCAGCTCTAGGGTTTTTCTCTCGGTGGATTTTAAACTCAAATCACCCTGGAGAGGGGGTTGCTCAACAATCTTCTCAGAATCAAATGGAGCAGCCACCGGACAAGCCGGTGCGGGTGGCTATTTATAGTCGCAGCCTTTCATGATGGGAAATGACCATTTTGGACACGCGGTCCGGCCAATGGCCAACCTACACGTTTGCAACAGTCGTATTTGAAGCAACATTAATATTACTTGAGGAACAAGTAATGCTAACTCTTCGGTCAGAGTCAAATCTCTCGCAGCGAATGTAGCGACCAGACCTCAAACAGTCTGATCTCTGTGCATCAGTGTCATCCCTGGATCAGTAATGCTGACACGCACAATACTTGAAGGATTTATAACAGAGTAGCAATCACACACTTATTACATCGATAGTCCAACGATGAATTTATTACAGATAATATGGCTGAAGGCCATCTAACACGATAACAACGGAAGGCTTGGAAGATAAGTGAGTCCATCAACTCCAGCGGCATCACTTAGTATAGAACCACGACCTAAAAAGGCATCTTACTCGTCGTCTGAAAAGTCTGCAACATGAAACGTTGCAGCCCGAAAACGGGTCAGCACATGGAATATGCTGGCAAGGTAACACAAGAGAATGCAATGCAAGTAACGCTATACTATATGCAATATGGCTGGTGGAAAGCTCTATGGTTAAGTTTTTGCGTAAAGCCAATTTTTTCCTACTTCAAATGAATGCATTTTAATTAACTATCAAGGTAGTTGAAACATCGTTGAGAAGATAGACATCCTCTCAACCCCAATTAAAGTAATCATTAAACCCAACAAAATTAAATTAGAGTAACATGTTGAGATGCACATGAAAATCCAAGTACTAGATACTCAAGACGTCCATAACCGGGGACACGGCTAATCATGATCAGTTTGTACACTCTGCAGAGGTTTGTGCACTTTTCCCACAAGACTCGATCGCCTCCGTTTGGTTTCTTGCACTGCATGGTGTTTGAGAAACGGATGACCGAGACATAGTCTTTCAGAAGCGCTAGCACCTTACGATCGGGCGGACCGTACCAACCTACATCCCCTACATCTGCTAGTCCACCACTGTAAGAGTTCGCACGACTTACTCATACTATGCTAGAGCCCATAATAGCATTGTGGCTGCACACGGAAGTTTCTAGTATGAATAATCTCATGATCCCTTTGAGGCTGGGTGGCGGTCCAAAAGAAAAACAGGCAATCACTGGAATACCCAGGTGCCTCAATCCACCCAGATGTGTGTTAATGTTGCCACCTTAAGTTGAACCATTAATTAACAAACTCACATCTGTCATGGATTTCACTCACCCAATCCACGTCTACGAGCATAGCATGTCCTAACAGCAAACGTAGAAGTAACTCCCAAAGGTGTGAATGTAATGCAGGTAATAGATACTACCTCAATCTACTTCCCAGTCCCACAAGTTAATTGATCCTACTCATGCAATGTGTGAGGGTTGGACTAATGCAATGAAAACTGGGTAATTGGAAAATATGATGAAAGTGTTACTTGCCTTGCTGATGATCCGCAAAACCTAGAGACTCAAAGTAGCAAGCGGCGCACTCCGGGTACTCTATCGCAATCAAACAAGCATACAATAAGTACTTAACTAATGCACGCGTAAAACTCAAATAAGAGATCTAACCAGAAAGTTCAACTTAAGAACTCCGGTTTGCAAAAAGAATCAACTCGAAAGAAGCAACGAAACTCAAACTGCAAAAGAAACGAGCCCCGGTTTACTAGTTGGCCTAAAGTCAAATTTTACAGTAGCCAAAATCTTGTTCCAGTTGATCTAACGTAAAGAGGGCATCGAGACGAAGATCTGGGATTTTGAATCACGTGATTCCGACTCTCGAGCGAAAAGAAAAACGAAAAACAAAATCAGGGCAGAAATCACGATCGGAATAACCGCGGATAAATACCCCGAAAAAGAAAAACGACGAACAGGCTAACGAACGAACGTTCGCTGTCTGCGATTAACTAACGAAAACCGTTCGTTAAAACGAACGTACGGACGAACGTCCGCTAAATAACTAAACCGAAAAACCGAACCGATCTAATCTAAAAAAAAGCGAATCTACGGTTTTATTACTAAACCGATCGGTTTCTAAAAAAACTGATACCTCGACGACGAACTCCGGCGACGGCGGTCCGGCGGTGCTCCGGCGAGGCGAGGCGGCGGGGCTGCGGCGGTGTGGGACGGCGGGCGGCGGGCGGCGGCGGCGGCGGGCTCGGGCGGCGGCGGCGCTAGGGTTTGGGGGCAGGGGGCGACGGGCCGGGGCGCTGCGCTTATAAAGCCCAGGAGTCCTGGGCCTTCACGACTCCAAGTCGGTTTCCTATTTTTTTCTTTTCTAAAAGAGTCCCGACGCAGAAAAACTAACGAAAGAAATACCAAACGGACTTCAAAATTCCCGAAATAAATTTTCACCGTCCTCTAATAATATTTAGGACAAAGTGAACATTTTTACCGGGCCTAAATGCAATTTTGAAAAACGCGTATTTTTCCTATGCAGATAAATCCGCAAATAAATCCAGAAAAATACCAAAAGTGATTTTAACATTTTTCCTCCAATATTTCTGTTATTTTGGAGAAGTCATATTATCTCCGCTCATATTTTGTATTTAGAAATATTTTTAGGAGAGAAAAATAATTAGAATCACACTGTCCTCGAACCGGTATTCGAGCGAACTCAAATACGAAAATTTTCAACTCTCTCCGTAGGTCCTTGAGTTGCTTAGAAAATTTTCGAGGAACGCCACAACAAAAATGCAAAAACATGCAAATGCAATATGATCTATGTATAACATTCCAAATTGAAAATTTGGGATGTTACAAACCTACCCCCCTTAGAATGAATCTCGCCCTCGAGATTCGGCTTGGCTAGAGAACAGGTGTGGGTGGTCCTTGCGTAGATCATCTTCTCGCTCCCAGGTGGCTTCTTCCTCGGTGTGGTGACTCCACTGAACTTTGCAAAACTTGATAACCTTGCTGCGAGTAACTCTGCTCGAAAATTCGAGAATCTTAACAGGCTTCTCCTCGTAGGTCAGATCACTGTCCAACTGATTTGCTTCCAGGGGTACGGTGTCTCTAAGCGGTATATCGGCCATCTCCGCATGGCACTTCTTAAGTTGCGAAACGTGAAACACGTCGTGCACTCCTGACAATCCTTCGGGCAACTCCAACTTATAGGCAACCTCTCCCATGCGTTCCAAAACACGGTAAGGTCCCACAAATCTCGGGGTTAACTTCCCTTTAACTCCGAAACGTTTAACTCCTCGCAGAGGTGATACTCTCAGGTATGCTCTGTCTCCGATCTCATACGCTATCTCCTTGCGCTTCGAGTCTGCATAACTCTTCTGCCTGGACTGAGCTACTTTCAGTCTATCTCGAATCAACTTCACCTTCTCCTCAGACACTTTGATTAAGTCTGGTCCAAACAACTGTCGGTCTCCAACTTCGTCCCACGACAACGGTGTTCTACATCTCCTTCCGTATAATGCTTCGAAATGGGCCATCTTCAATCTGTCTTGGTAACTGTTGTTGTATGAGAACTCCGCGTAGGGCAAGTTGTCATCCCAACTAGATCCATAATCTAATGCACATGCTCTCAGCATATCCTCCAAAATCTGATTGACTCTTTCAGTCTGTCCATCTATCTGTGGATGAAACGCTGTGCTAAACTCTAGCCTGGTACCCAAAGTTTCATGTAACTGATTCCAGAACTTTGAGGTAAACTGGGTTCCTCTATCTGATACGATGCTCCTCGGAACTCCATGCAGACATACAATTCTGGTCATGTATATCTTTGCCAACTTTGCACTGGTATATTTGGTTTTCATAGGGATAAAGTGGGCTACCTTCGTCAATCGGTCTACTACTATCCATATTGAATCATATCCTGCTTTGGTCCTGGGCAATCCGGTGATAAAATCCATGCCAAGCTTCTCCCACTTCCATTCGGGTATTGGCATAGGTTGTAACAATCCTGCTGGCTTCTGATGTTCTGCCTTTACTCTCTGGCATACATCACAAACTGCTACATACTCCGCAATATCTTTCTTCATACCGGTCCACCAGAAAATATCCTTCAAATCCAAATACATCTTAGTATTTCCTGGGTGAATCGAGTATGGTGAATCATGGGCCTCCTGTAAAATCAACTTCCTGATCTCCGGGTCATTAGGCACATAAACGCGGTCTTCAAACCATAAGGTGTCGTGTTCATCCTCACGAAAACCTTTAGCTTTTCCTTCGCTCGTCCTCTCCTTTATAGAGGCAACCTCCTTGTCAGCCTTCTGAGCTTCTCTGATTTTATCCATCAGGGTAGACTGGATTTCTAATGTTGCTACATAGCCTCTTGGAACTATCTCCAAACGTAGTTCTCGTAGGTCCTCGGCTAACTCCTTTGGAAATTCTTCCATCATTAGGGTATTGACATGGCTTTTACGGCTTAGCGCATCGGCTACTACGTTAGCCTTTCCGGGATGATAATGCAATCTCATGTCATAATCCTTAATGAGTTCCAGCCATCTCCTTTGCCTAAGATTCAACTCCTTCCGAGTGAATATATACTTCAAACTCTTGTGATCCGTATATACTTCACAATGGTTTCCAATGAGAAAATGTCTCCGCGTCTTCAATGCATGCACTACGGCTGCTAACTCCAGATCGTGGGTGGCATAGTTCGTCTCATGAGGTTTCAGTTGTCGTGAGGCATACAAAACAACTCTTCCTTCCTGCATAAGAACAACTCCAAGTCCTCGACGTGAAGCGTCGCAGTACACCTCATAATCCTTATGTTGATCTGGCAAAATCAACACAGGGGATGAGACCAACCTTTTCTTCAATTCCTGGAAACTAGTCTCACATTCTTCTGTCCAACTGAACTTAGTGTCCTTCTTCAACAACTCTGTCATTGGCTTTGCAATCTTCAAGAAATTCTCGATAAATCTCTGGTAGTATCCTGCGAGTCCAAGAAAACTCCGGATCTCTCCAACTGTCGTCGGTGCTTCCCATTTGGTCACAGTGTCCACCTTAGCGGGATCTACTGCTATTCCTTCTCCGGATATAACATGTCCGAGGAATCCGACTTCCTTCAACCAAAACTCGCATTTGCTAAACTTGGCATATAACTGATGTTCTCTGAGCTTCTCCAACACCAATCGCAAATGCTCTTCATGCTCCTCTTCATCCTTTGAGAAGATCAAAATATCATCTATGAACACTACGACGAACTTATCCAAATACTCCATAAACACTTTGTTCATCAGGTTCATAAAGTATGCCGGTGCGTTCGTCAGACCAAACGACATAACGGTATACTCGTACAACCCATACCTAGTGGTAAAGGCCGTCTTAGGTATATCCTGTTCTCGGATCTTCAATTGATGGTACCCTGATCGCAGATCGATCTTGGAAAATACCTTAGCTCCTTGCAATCTATCGAACAGATCATTGATCATTGGAAGTGGGTACTTGTTCTTGATCGTTAATTCATTCAATCCTCGGTAATCAACAACCATTCTTAACGATCCATCCTTCTTCTCCACTAGAAGTACTAGCGAACCCCAAAGCGAAGAACTTGGGCGTATGAATCCTTTATCCAGTAACTCCTTAATCTGCTTCTTAATTTCCTCCAAATCCTTTGCGGGCATCCTATATGGTCTATTAGAAATTGGCCCGGTGCCTGGCAAAAGTTCAATCAAAAACTCTATATCTCTATCCGGTGGCATGCCAGGTAACTCCTCTGGAAACACATCCAGATAATCCTTCACTACTCGCACTTCCACTTGAACAACTCCTGACAAGGAATTTAACCTACTTCTCTTTGACTCATGCCGGGATACATACTTGATCCTTCTTCCTTCTGGCGTAGTAAGCAAAATGGTCTTGCTGGCACATTCAATATTCCCTTCATACTTAGATAACCAATCCATGCCTAATATCACATCCAGTCCTTGAGATTCCAATACTATTAGGTCCGAAGGGAATATGTAATTATCAATCCTTAGGGGCAACTGATCACACCATGACTTAGCCATATACTCTGCTCCTGGTGAGGTTACTAACATGGGCGATCTAAGGGCTTGGGTCGGCAGCTTATACTTATCCACGAATCCCTTGAAATATATGAATGCGATGCACCAGTATCGAAAAGAACGAGTGCAGTAAAGGACTTAACTAAGAACTTACCTATAACTGCATCTGGTTGCTCCTCTACTTCCTCCACAGTCACGTGGTTCACTTGTCCTTTGTTGAACGGGTTGGGCTTCTTCCCGGTGCTTCCATTGCCGTTCCCATTCTTAACTTCTGGGCATTCATTGGCATAATGTCCATTCTTCCCGCACTTGTAACAAGTGACATGGCTAAAATCCCTCTTGGTGGGTGTGGACGGTGTAGGGCGGTTTTGGTTTCCATTGGCTCCATTCCCATTTCCATTGCCATTCTTGGTGCCATTGTGATTGTGCGAGCTAACTCCTCCATGGGTATGCTGAAACTGTCCTACCGCTTTAGGGGTAAAGCGGGGCTTCTGCTGAGCTCCAGAATTATACTTTCCTTGCCCATACTTCCTCTTGCGACTCTCAATCTGTTGATGCTTCCTTTCAATCATTAGGGCGCGGTCAACCAACTCCTGGTAATTGTTGAAAGTTGCCACCATCAACTGTACACTCATCTCATCATTCAGCCCTTCCATGAATCTCTCCTGCTTCTTGGCATCTGTAGCCACATCATCTGGGGCATAACGAGATAGGGTACTAAACTCATCCACGTACTGGGCTACAATACGATTCCCTTGGCGCAAATTGCGAAACTCCTGCTTCTTCATACTCATTGCTCCGGTTGAGACATGGGCGGTACGAAAAGCTGCTGAAACTGGTCCCAAGTGACATTGGCTACGGGGTAAGTGGCTGTGTAATTCTCCCACCATGCTGCGGCTGGTCCAGACAACTGGTGTGCGGCAAATCGCACCTTCTCAGCATCCGAGCAATTGGCGGTGGTCAAGTCCCTTCCAATCTTGCGTAGCCAGTCATCTGCCACAATTGGTTCGATGCTGCTAGCAAACACGGGTGGTTGCAACCTTAAGAAATGTGTCAGGTTGTCCACAAGTGGTGGTGGTGGAGGGTTGTTGTTGTTGTTGTTGTTGTTCTGGTTGTTCTGAGTGTTCTGGACAAGAAGTTGCATCAGGGTGTTCTGCTGCTGGATCAACTGAGTGAGCTTAGGGGGAAACTCAAATTCATGTCTTGGAGGCATCTGATGGGTGTAGAGGGAAGAGATTAGAATAGAAAAGAGGTCTAAGGGGAAAATCACTACCCATATGCACATGAGACAAACACACAATCATATCACACAAATCAACTTCAAACAAGGTCTTACAAATCTAACGATTCGTTACAAAAGTGCTCTAAAACTAATATATGGAGGTAAACTACTAGTCACAGGGTGGTCATCTAAAAATATTGATCGGCATAGGATTCCATAATATCTGCTCCAGCTTCATCTTCATAGTCTTCGTCCTTGCTATCCTCAGCTTCCGAATCCGTGTCATCTATGATGATATAGTCTTCCGGTGGTATCTCTTTGGGTTCTTCTTCCTCGTCTTCTTCTCCCATGAGTATCCCTAACTTCCGGGTCAAATCAAAATTCTTCTCCACAAGTATCTTCATCTCATCCTCATATCCGTCGCGTGTAGACTTGAGTTCTTCCTCTAGCTCCAAATTCCTATTCAGGGCTTTCTTCAAATCTATCATCCCAGCACACATCTGGTGTTCCTGGCGACGAATGTGGTGGTTCAACTCCTGGATGAATGCTGCAATGGATATACCCTTCCGGGTGCTAATCATATCCCAGTTCTCATCTCGGCGTCCACAAATCTGGTAGATGGTGTCCTTTATCTCCTGCTTGTAGACTTCTCCAATCCTTCCCATAGCAATGTGGGCTGCCATACTCCTTCCTAGGCTCCATGTAGGCGCATTAAAGGAAAATGCTATGAGTGAGGTGACGGGTGCGAACGCCCTTCCTGGAACTTGAGCTTGAATCAACCAACGCTCCTCCTCGGGTAGAGTGGCATTGTAAGTTGCGGTGAAACTTGGTAATCCAATGTTGAGATATCTTGTGACTTCCTTCAGGTGTCGTCCAAAGGGTGTATCATCATCCGGTTGCATGAACTTGTGCTTTGCTTCCACCATCCTAAAGAGTAGAAAAGATGAGGAGTCAGAAAAGAGAAGAGTGAATTGTGTTCTAGGGCTTGTCTTAGTGGTCGTGTCCTACAGTCAGCGTGTGCTCTGATACCATCTTGTAGCGACCAGACCTCAAACAGTCTGATCTCTGTGC
Organism: Secale cereale; assembly: GCA_902687465.1. NCBI lineage: Eukaryota > Viridiplantae > Streptophyta > Magnoliopsida > Poales > Poaceae > Secale > Secale cereale. Next base: position 572,670,474 of record LR738713.1, on the reverse strand, counting down.
ATCAGTGTCATCCCTGGATCAGTAATGCTGACACGCACAATACTTGAAGGATTTATAACAGAGTAGGAATCACACACTTATTACATCGATAGTCCAACGATGAATTTATTACAGATAATATGGCTGAAGGCCATCTAACACGATAACAGCGGAAGGCTTGGAAGATAAGTGAGTCCATCAACTCCAGCGGCATCACTGAGTATAGAACCACGACCTAAAAGGGCATCTTACTCGTCGTCTGAAAAGTCTGCAACATGAAACGTTGCAGCCCGAAAACGGGTCAGCACATGGAATATGCTGGCAAGGTAACACAAGAGAATGCAATGCAAGTAAAGCTATACTATATGCAATATGGCTGGTGGAAAGCTCTATGGTTAAGTTTTTGCGTAAAGCCAATTTTTCCCTACTTCAAAGGAATGCATTTTAATTAACTATCAAGGTAGTTGAAACATCGTTGAGAAGATAGACATCCTCTCAACCCCAATTAAAGTAATCATTAAACCCAACAAAATTAAATTAGAGTAACATGTTGAGATGCACATGAAAATCCAAGTACTAGGTACTCAAGACGTCCATAACCGGGGACACGGCTAATCATGATCAGTTTGTACACTCTGCAGAGGTTTGTGCACTTTTCCCACAAGACTCGATCGTCTCCGTTTGGTTTCTCGCACTACATGGTGTTTGAGAAACGGATGACCGAGACATAGTCTTTCAGAAGCTCTAGCACCTTACGATCGGGCGGACCGTACCAACCTACATCCCCTACATCTGCTAGTCCACCACTGTAAGAGTTCGCACGACTTACTCATACTATGCTAGAGACCATAATAGCATTGTGGCTGCACACGGAAGTTTCTAGTATGAATAATCTCATGATCCCTTTGAGCCTGGGTGGCGGTCCAAAAGAAAAACAGGCAATCACTGGAATACCCAGGTGCCTCAATCCACCCAGATGTGTGTTAATGTTGCCACCTTAAGTTGAACCATTAATTAACAAACTCACATATGTCATGGATTTCACTCACCCAATCCACGTCTACGAGCATAGCATGTCCTAACAGCAAACGTAGAAGTAACTCCCAAAGGTTTGAATGTAATGCAGGTAATAGGTACTACCTCAATCTACTTCCCAGTCCCACAAGTTAATTGATCCTACTCATGACAAGTGTGAGGGTTGGACTAATGCAATGAAAACTGGGTAATTGGAAAGTATGATGAAAGTGTTACTTGCCTTGCTGATGATCCGCAAAACCTAGAGACTCAAAGTAGCAAGCGACGCACTCCGGGTACTCTATCGCAATCAAACAAGCATACAATAAGTACTTAACTAATGCACGGGTAAAACTCAAATAAGAGATCTAACCAGAAAGTTCAACTTAAGAACTCCGGTTTGCAAAAAGAATCAACTCGAAAGAAGCAACGAAACTTAAACTGCAAAAGAAACGAGCTCCGGTTTACTAGTTGGCCTAAAGTCAAATTTTACAGTAGCCAAAATCTTGTTCCAGTTGATTTAATGTAAAGAGGGCATCGAGACGAAGATCTGGGATTTTGAATCACGTGATTCCGACTCTCGAGCGAAAAGAAAAACGAAAAACAAAATCAGGGCAGACATCACGATCGGAATAACCGCGGATAAATACCCCGAAAAAGAAAAATGACGAACAGGCTAACGAACGAACGTTCGCTGTCTGCGATTAACTAACGAAAACCGTTCGTTAAAACGAACGTATGGACGAACGTCCGCTAAATAACTAAACCGAAAAACCGAACCGATCTAATCTGAAGAAAAAAAACGAATCTACGGTTTTATTACTAAACCGATCGGTTTCTAAAAAAAACGATACCTCGACGACGAACTCCGGCTCCAGCGGTCCGGCGGTGCTCCGGCGAGGTGAGGCGGCGATGCGAGGCGGCGGGGCTGCGGCGGCGTGGGACGGCGGGCGGCGGCGCGAGGCGGCATGCGGCGGGGCTGCGACGGCGGGCGACGGCGGCGAGCGGCGGCGGGCTCGGGCGGCGGCGGTGCTAGGGTTTGGGGGCAGGGGGCGACGGGCCGGGGCGCTGCGCTTATAAAGCCCAGGAGTCCTGGGCCTTCACGACTCCAAGTCGGTTTCCTATTTTTTCTTTTCTAAAAGAGTCCCGACGCAGAAAAACTAACGAAAGAAATATCAAACGGACTCCAAAATTCCCGAAATAAATTTTCACCGTCCTCTAATAATATTTAGGACAAAGTGAACATTTTTACCGGACCTAAATGCAATTTTGAAAAACACGTATTTTTCCTATGCAAATAAATCCGCAAATAAATCCAGAAAAATACCAAAAGTGATTTTAACATTTTCCTCCAATATTTCTGTTATTTTGGAGAAGTCATATTATCTCCGCTCATATTTTGTATTTAGAAATATTTTTAGGAGAGAAAAATAATTAGAATCACACTGTCCTCGTATCGGTATTCGAGCGAACTCAAATACGAAAACGATAAAATTCCCAACTCTCTCCGTAGGTCCTTGAGTTGCTTAGAATTTTCGAGGAACGCCACAACAAAAATGCAAAAACATGAAAATGCAATATGATCTATGTATAACATTCCAAATTGAAAATTTGGGATGTTACAAACCTACCCCCCTTAGAATGAATCTCGCCCTCGAGATTCGGCTTGGCTAGAGAACAGGTGTGGGTGGTCCTTGCGTAGATCATCTTCTCGCTCCCAGGTGGCTTCTTCCTCGGTGTGGTGACTCCACTGAACTTTGCAAAACTTGATATCCTTGCTGCGAGTAACTCTGCTCGAAAATTCGAGAATCTTAACAGGCTTCTCCTCGTAGGTCAGATCACTGTCCAACTGAATTGCTTCCAGGGGTACGGTGTCTCTAAGCGGTATATCGGCCATCTCCGCATGGCACTTCTTAAGCTGCGAAACGTGAAACACGTCGTGCACTCCTGACAATCCTTCGGGCAACTCCAACTTATAGGCAACCTCTCCCATGCGTTCCAAAACACGGTAAGGTCCCACAAATCTCGGGGCTAACTTCCCTTTAACTCCGAAACGTTTAACTCGTCGCAGAGGTGATACTCTCAGGTATGCTCTGTCTTCGATCTCATACGCTATCTCCTTGCGCTTCGAGTCTGCATAACTCTTCTGCCTGGACTGGGCTACTTTCAGTCTATCTCGAATCAACTTCACCTTCTCCTCGGACTCTTTGATTAAGTCTGGTCCAAACAACTGTCGGTCTCCAACTTCGTCCCATGACAACGGTGTTCTACATCTCCTTCCGTATAATGCTTCGAAATGGGCCATCTTCAAACTGGCTTGGTAACTGTTGTTGTATGAGAACTCCGCGTAGGGCAAGTTGTCATCCCAACTAGATCCATAATCTAATGCACAGGCTCTCAGCATATCCTCCAAAATCTGATTGACTCTTTCAGTCTGTCCATCTGTCTGTGGATGAAACGCTGTGCTAAACTCTAGCCTGGTACCCAAAGTTTCATGTAACTGATTCCAGAACTTTGAGGTAAACTGGGTTCCTCTATCTGATACGATGCTCCTCGGAACTCCATGCAGACATACAATTCTGGTCATGTATATCTTTGCCAACTTTGCACTGGTATATTTGGTTTTCACAGGGATAAAGTGGGCTACCTTCGTCAATCGGTCTACTACTATCCATATTGAATCATATCCTGCTTTGGTCCTGGGCAATCCGGTGATAAAATCCATGCCAAGCTTCTCCCACTTCCATTCGGGTATTGGCATAGGTTGTAACAATCCTGCTGTCTTCTGATGTTCTGCCTTTACTCTCTGGCATACATCACAAACTGCTACATACTCCGCAATATCTTTCTTCATACCGGTCCACCAGAAAATATCCTTCAAATCCAAATACATCTTAGTATTTCCTGGGTGAATCGAGTATGGTGAATCATGGGCCTCCTGTAAAATCAACTTCCTGATCTCCGGGTCATTAGGCACATAAACGCGGTCTTCAAACCATAAGGTGTCGTGTTCATCCTCACGAAAACCTTTAGCTTTTCCTTCGCTCGTCCTCTCCTTTATAGAGGCAACCTCCTTGTCAGCCTTCTGAGCTTCTCTGATTTTATCCATCAGGGTAGACTGGATTTCTAATGTTGCTACATAGCCTCTTGGAACTATCTCCAAACGTAGTTCTCGTAGGTCCTCGGCTAACTCCTTTGGAAATTCTTCCATCATTAGGGTATTGACATGGCTTTTACGGCTTAGCGCATCGGCTACTACGTTAGCCTTTCCGGGATGATAATGCAATCTCATGTCATAATCCTTAATGAGTTCCAGCCATCTCCTTTGCCTAAGATTCAACTCCTTCCGAGTGAATATATACTTCAAACTCTTGTGATCCGTATATACTTCACAATGGTTTCCAATGAGAAAATGTCTCCGCGTCTTCAATGCATGCACTACGGCTGCTAACTCCAGATCGTGGGTGGCATAGTTCGTCTCATGAGGTTTCAGTTGTCGTGAGGCATACAAAACAACTCTTCCTTCCTGCATAAGAACAACTCCAAGTCCTCGACGTGAAGCGTCGCAGTACACCTCATAATCCTTATGTTGATCTGGCAAAATCAACACAGGGGATGAGACCAACCTTTTCTTCAATTCCTGGAAACTAGTCTCACATTCTTCTGTCCAACTGAACTTAGTGTCCTTCTTCAACAACTCTGTCATTGGCTTTGCAATCTTCGAGAAATTCTCGATAAATCTCTGGTAGTATCCTGCGAGTCCAAGAAAACTCCGGATCTCTCCAACTGTCGTCGGTGCTTCCCATTTGGTCACAGTGTCCACCTTAGCGGGATCTACTGCTATTCCTTCTCCGGATATAACATGTCCGAGGAATCCGACTTCCTTCAACCAAAACTCGCATTTGCTAAACTTGGCATATAACTGATGTTCTCTGAGCTTCTCCAACACCAATCGCAAATGCTCTTCATGCTCCTCTTCATCCTTTGAGAAGATCAAAATATCATCTATGAACACTACGACGAACTTATCCAAATACTCCATAAACACTTTGTTCATCAGGTTCATAAAGTATGCCGGTGCGTTCGTCAGACCAAACGACATAACGGTATACTCGTACAACCCATACCTAGTGGTAAAGGCCGTCTTAGGTATATCCTGTTCTCGGATCTTCAATTGATGGTACCCTGATCGCAGATCGATCTTGGAAAATACCTTAGCTCCTTGCAATCTATCGAACAGATCATTGATCATTGGAAGTGGGTACTTGTTCTTGATCGTTAATTCATTCAATCCTCGGTAATCAACAACCATTCTTAACGATCCATCCTTCTTCTCCACTAGAAGTACTAGCGAACCCCAAAGCGAAGAACTTGGGCGTATGAATCCTTTATCCAGTAACTCCTTAATCTGCTTCTTAATTTCCTCCAAATCCTTTGCGGGCATCCTATATGGTCTATTAGAAATTGGCCCGGTGCCTGGCAAAAGTTCAATCAAAAACTCTATATCTCTATCCGGTGGCATGCCAGGTAACTCCTCTGGAAACACATCCAGATAATCCTTCACTACTGGCACTTCCACTTGAACAACTCCTGACAAGGAATTTAACCTACTTCTCTTTGACTCATGCCGGGATACATACTTGATCCTTCTTCCTTCTGGCGTAGTAAGCAAAATGGTCTTGCTGGCACATTCAATATTCCCTTCATACTTAGATAACCAATCCATGCCTAATATCACATCCAGTCCTTGAGATTCCAATACTATTAGGTCCGAAGGGAATATGTAATTATCAATCCTTAGGGGCAACTGATCACACCATGACTTAGCCATATACTCTGCTCCTGGTGAGGTTACTAACATGGGCGATCTAAGGGCTTGGGTCGGCAGCTTATACTTATCCACGAATCCCTTGAAATATATGAATGCGATGCACCAGTATCGAAAAGAACGAGTGCAGTAAAGGACTTAACTAAGAACTTACCTATAACTGCATCTGGTTGCTCCTCTACTTCCTCCACAGTCACGTGGTTCACTTGTCCTTTGTTGAACGGGTTGGGCTTCTTCCCGGTGCTTCCATTGCCGTTCCCATTCTTAACTTCTGGGCATTCATTGGCATAATGTCCATTCTTCCCGCACTTGTAACAAGTGACATGGCTAAAATCCCTCTTGGTGGGTGTGGACGGTGTAGGGCGGTTTTGGTTTCCATTGGCTCCATTCCCATTTCCATTGCCATTCTTGGTGCCATTGTGATTGTGCGAGCTAACTCCTCCATGGGTATGCTGAAACTGTCCTACCGCTTTAGGGGTAAAGCGGGGCTTCTGCTGAGCTCCAGAATTATACTTTCCTTGCCCATACTTCCTCTTGCGACTCTCAATCTGTTGATGCTTCCTTTCAATCATTAGGGCGCGGTCAACCAACTCCTGGTAATTGTTGAAAGTTGCCACCATCAACTGTACACTCATCTCATCATTCAGCCCTTCCATGAATCTCTCCTGCTTCTTGGCATCTGTAGCCACATCATCTGGGGCATAACGAGATAGGGTACTAAACTCATCCACGTACTGGGCTACAATACGATTCCCTTGGCGCAAATTGCGAAACTCCTGCTTCTTCATACTCATTGCTCCGGTTGAGACATGGGCGGTACGAAAAGCTTGCTGAAACTGGTCCCAAGTGACATTGGCTACGGGGTAAGTGGCTGTGTAATTCTCCCACCATGCTGCGGCTGGTCCAGACAACTGGTGTGCGGCAAATCGCACCTTCTCAGCATCCGAGCAATTGGCGGTGGTCAAGTCCCTTCCAATCTTGCGTAGCCAGTCATCTGCCACAATTGGTTCGATGCTGCTAGCAAACACGGGTGGTTGCAACCTTAAGAAATGTGTCAGGTTGTCCACAAGTAGTGGTGGTGGAGGGTTGTTGTTGTTGTTGTTGTTGTTGTTGTTGTTGTTCTGGTTGTTCTGAGTGTTCTGGACAAGAAGTTGCATCAGGGTGTTCTGCTGCTGGATCAACTGAGTGAGCTTATGGGGGAAACTCAAATTCACGTCTTGGAGGCATCTGATGGGTGTAGAGGGAAGAGATTAGAATAGAAAAGAGGTCTAAGGGGAAAATCACTACCCATATGCACATGAGACAAACACACAATCATATCACACAAATCAATTTCAAACAAGGTCTTACAAATCTAACGATTCGTTACAAAAGTGCTCTAAAACTAATATATGGAGGTAAACTACTAGTCACAGGGTGGTCATCTAAAAATATTGATCGGCATAGGATTCCATAATATCTGCTCCAGCTTCATCTTCATAGTCTTCGTCCTTGCTATCCTCAGCTTCCGAATCCGTGTCATCTATGATGATATAGTCTTCCGGTGGTATCTCTTTGGGTTCTTCTTCCTCGTCTTCTTCTCCCATGAGTATCCCTAACTTCCGGGTCAAATCATCATTCTTCTCCACAAGTATCTTAATCTCCTCCTCATATCCATCGCGTGTAGACTTGAGTTCTTCCTCTAGCTCCAAATTCCTATTCAGGGCTTTCTTCAAATCTATCATCCCAGCACACATCTGGTGTTCCTGGCGACGAATGTGGTGGTTCAACTCCTGGATGAATGCTGCAATGGATATACCCTTCCGGGTGCTAATCATATCCCAATTCTCATCTCGGCGTCCACAAATCTGGTAGATGGTGTCCTTTAGCTCCTGCTTGTAGACTTCTCCAATCCTTCCCATAGCAATGTGGGCTGCCATACTCCTTCCTAGGCTCCATGTAGGCGCATTAAAGGAAAATGCTATGAGTGAGGTGACGGGTGCGAACGTCCTTCCTGGAACTTGAGCTTGAATCAACCAACGCTCCTCCTCAGGTAGAGTGGCATTGTAAGTTCCGGTGAAACTTGGTAATCCAATGTTGAGATATCTTGTGACTTCCTTCAGGTGTCGTCCAAATGGTGTATCATCATCCGGTTGCATGAACTTGTGCTTTGCTTCCACCATCCTAAAGAGTAGAAAAGATGAGGAGTCAGAAAAGAGAAGAGTGAATTGTGTTCTAGGGCTTGTCTTAGTGGTCATGTCCTACAGTCAGCGTGTGCTCTGATACCATCTTGTAGCGACCAGACCTCAAACAGTCTGATCTCTGTGCATCAGTGTCATCCCTGGATCAGTAATGCTGACACGTACAATACTTGAAGGATTTATAACAGAGTAGGAATCACACACTTATTACATCGATAGTCCAACGATGAATTTATTACAGATAATATGGCTAAAGGCCATCTAACACGATAACAATGGAAGGCTTGGAAGATAAGTGAGTCCATCAACTCCAGCGGCATCACTGAGTATAGAACCACGACCTAAAAGGGCATCTTACTCGTCGTCTGAAAAGTCTGCAACATGAAACGTTGCAGCCCGAAAACGGGTCAGCACATGGAATATGCTGGCAAGTTAACACAAGAGAATGCAATGCAAGTAAAGCTATACTATATGCAATATGGCTGGTGGAAAGCTCTATGGTTAAGTTTTTGCGTAAAGCCAATTTTTCCCTACTTCAAAGGAATGCATTTTAATTAACTATCAAGGTAGATGAAACATCGTTGAGAAGATAGACATCCTCTCAACCCCAATTAAAGTAATCATTAAACCCAACAAAATTAAATTAGAGTAAAATGTTGAGATGCACATGAAAATCCAAGTACTAGATACTCAAGACGTCCATAACCGGGGACACGGCTAATCATGATCAGTTTGTACACTCTGCAGAGGTTTGTGCACTTTTCCCACAAGACTCGATCGCCTCCGTTTGGTTTCTCGCACTGCATGGTGTTTGAGAAACGGATGACCGAGACATAGTCTTTCAGAAGCGCTAGCACCTTACGATCGGGCGGACCGTACCAACCTACATCCCCTACATCTGCTAGTCCACCACTGTAAGAGTTCGCACGACTTACTCATACTATGCTAGAGCCCATAATAGCATTGTGGCTGCACACGGAAGTTTCTAGTATGAATAATCTCATGATCCCTTTGAGCCTGGGTGGCGGTCCAAAAGAAAAACAGGCAATCACTGGAATACCCAGGTGCCTCAATCCACCCAGATGTGTGTTAATGTTGCCACCTTAAGTTGAACCATTAATTAACAAACTCACATCTGTCATGGATTTCACTCACCCAATCCACGTCTACGAGCATAGCATGTCCTAACAGCAAACGTAGAAGTAACTCCCAAAGGTTTGAATGTAATGCAGGTAATAGGTACTACCTCAATCTACCTCCCAGTCCCACAAGTTAATTGATCCTACTCATGACAAGTGTGAGGGTTGGACTAATGCAATGAAAACTGGGTAATTGGAAAGTATGATGAAAGTGTTACTTGCCTTGCTGATGATCCGCAAAACCTAGAGACTCAAAGTAGCAAGCGGCGCACTCCGGGTACTCTATCGCAATCAAACAAGCATACAATAAGTACTTAACTAATGCACGGGTAAAAACTCAAATAAGAGATCTAACTAGAAAGTTCAACTTAAGAACTCCGGTTTGCAAAAAGAATCAACTCGAAAGAAGCAACGAAACTCAAACTGCAAAAGAAACGAGCTCCGGTTTACTAGTTGGCCTAAAGTCAAATTTTACAGTAGCCAAAATCTTGTTCCAGTTGATCTAACGTAAAGAGGGCATTGAGACGAAGATCTGGGATTTTGAATCACCTGATTCCGACTCTCGAGCGAAAAGAAAAACGTAAAACAAAATCAGGGCAGAAATCAGGATCGGAATAACCGCGGATAAATACCCGAAAAAGAAAAACGAAGAACAGGCTAACGAACGAACGTTCGCTGTCTGCGATTAACTAACGAAAACCGTTCGTTAAAACGAACGTACGGACGAACGTCCGCTAAATAACTAAACCGAAAAACCGAACCGATCTAATCTGAAAAAAACGAATCTACGGTTTTATTACTAAACCGATCGGTTTCTAAAAAAAAAACGATACCTCGACGACGAACTCTGGCGACGACGGTCCGGCGGTGCTCCGGTGAGGCGAGGCGGCGGCGATCCGAGGCGGCGGGGCTGCGGCGGCGTGGGACGGCGGGCGGCCGCGCGAGGCGGCAGGCGGCGGGCGGCGGCGGCGGCGGTGCTAGGGTTTGGGGGCAGGGGGCGGCTGCGGGCTGGGGGCGACCTGCCGGGGCGCTGCGCTTATAAAGCCCAGGAGTCCTGGGCCTTCACGACTCTAAGTCGGTTTCCTATTTTATTATATTTGTTTTCTAAAAGAGTCCCGACGCAGAAAACTAACGAAAGAAATACCAAACGTACTCCAAAATTTCCGAAATAAATTTTCACCATCCTCTAATAATATTTAGGACAAAGTGAACATTTTTCCCGGACCTAAATGCAATTTTGAAAAACCCGTATTTTTCTTATGCAAATAAATCCGCAAATAAATCCAGAAAAATACCAAAAGTGATTTTAACATTTTTCCTCCAAGATTTCTGTTATTTTGGAGAAGTCATATTATCTCCGCTCATATTTTGTATTTAGAAATATTTTTAGGAGAGAAAAATAATTAGAATCACACTATCCTCGTACCGGTATTCGAGCGAACTCAAATACGAAAACGGTAAAATTCCCAACTCTCTCCGTAGGTCCTTGAGTTGCTTAGAATTTTCGAGGAACGCCACAACAAAAATGCAAAACATGCAAATGCAATATGATCTATGTATAACATTCCAAATTGAAAATTTGGGATGTTACAGCGAAGAAGATCACACTCTCTTGCTGGCAAGTATTTGCTCGGAATACAAATATATTTCTCTCACAACTTTCATATGTTTGAGTTTAGCATGAGAGAACCTAAGCTTCGAACACTATACCCCTCTTAATAGTATGGTGGTCCTATGACTCAATGAAATAAGGGTTTTTATCACTTTTGCCACTAGTTGTGCCACACTACTCACTTTTGCCACTAAAAAAATTCACTACTCAAAAATGCCACTGTTCCATTAGCGAGACACTCAAAAATGCCATTTTCTCACGTTACCGTCGGTCAAAGGCTCGTTGACCGCGCTATATGACCAAAATGCCCCTGGTTCCATTTCTTCCCCAAGTGTGGCCCCATATGTCAGGGGAAGGGATATAATTTTTAGGATGTAAAAATAGGCAGCAAAGGGGTTCGAACCTCAGATCTCTGTGAGACGCATGCACGAGCTAGCCACTACACCCAAGGTCGTTAGTTGACTAATGAATGGTAGATACTCTACATATCCTTACGTAATATCTAGGCATAGCTATTAACAAACCAAGTAATTAAACTCGAGTTGTACACGCAACAGCAGCAACAAATGGTTCTCTAAATTTCTCCAAAAAATAGCATGACACATGTACATAAGGTTGAAAACATTCAGCACACAAGCAAACATAATGTTCATTTCCTGAATTTTCAGCACACAAATGTCTCAGGTTCACAAACATACATTAAGGTCAAATAACATCCACTCGCTAGTTTGAAGTAAAAGGTCCAAATTCTCAACATAAGGTTCAAAATAAACAGGTCCAGGTTCACAATCTTATAAGGTCGCAATCACACAAATGTTCACATGTGCAGCCTTTTTTGCTTCTTGTGTTTTGGGCGGGGCTGTCTGGCGATTTGTGTGCAACTCGGGTATGCATGGGAGATGCAACAGATCCACTTGTGGAACCTTCAGTTCTGGTTGAAGGTTCATCTTGCTTGTTCTTCCTTTTATTGGTTTTCTTCTCTGTTTTCTTCTTCACACTTTTCCTTGAGCTGTATAGAAGTTGGTCATGGTGCAAAAAAATGGAAATATAAAAGCATCAATTTTGTACAGAATATAGTCATAGCTTACATGTAATCAAATTCTTTAGGAAGTGGAAAGTAAAATTAGTCTTTGACGACTCAGATTTTAGGATAGTTTGTTAAAAATGCATGAATGTAGTATGTAGCCATGGATGTTGAAATATAGAAAGCACAGGTTTTGGAGTTACCTCACTGAACTTGCAACCCCAGATGGCTCAGGGTCGCCTTCTCCGGCCACAAAAGGGGCATCTCCAGCATGTAGGTCAGCCTCATCTTCTCCAAATGCTGGGTCAACTGGAGTTTTGCAAATTCTAGCTATGTGGCCGAAGCCTCCGCAACGCTTGCACTTCCTTTTCCTAGGGCCAAGGCCAGCACCTTCAGCACTAGATCTGATTCTAGTCTTTCGTGGTCGTCCTTTTGGCCTCCTCAGCACTGGAGCTTGTAGTTTGAAGCCAGGGTCAACAATGTCCCATTGTTGCTTGCCTACCATTGTAGGTATGTTGTCTGCATACGCAGCCTTGAATTTTGCAACGAAGTAGAACTCATGTACATAAGGTTCAATTTCTGATACCGACCTCTTAGTGAAGTAATAAAATAGAGAGCATGTATACATGGCAAACCCTTGACTTGCCATTGCCTGCAGCTACATGTTTTCTTGGCTATGTCAACAGGGTACCTCCATTCCTTATTTTCTTTGTCGACTGCAGTAATTTCTTCCTCAACATCACTGCGTCTAACTACCTTCATCTTCAGTCCTGAAAAGAACACCAAATATTAAACATTTAATTTAGTTTGCTATGATATTAATAGGTTGGAAGAGCACAAGATGTTTGTTTACCTTTGGATTTGGCATGTAGTGCCTTTGTCACACTTGGTATTATGAGATGGCCAAGCCATTTTTCTAATGCTATCCTCATCCGCAAATCAAACTTCTCCATTATCATCTGCTTAATCTTGTCCAACATGTCAACAATAAGAAGAGCCTTAATTTTCCTGACTTTGCTATTAAATGACTCTGCAAGGTTGTTATTGACGTAGTCACCCTTGCAGATTTCATTGAACTTGCTTCTATACCATATCTTTGTGTGGTGTTCAGCCATATATTTTTGGACACTCTTCTTAGCAAGGATCTGCTTCATATGCCAATTGTGCTTCCTAGAACTGTAAGTCAAGCTTGCTGGCCAAAGATTATCATCATAGACCTTCCCCTTGAATTTTTTCCCAAAATTTGCAACAAGATGCCTCATACACTCCCTATGCTCCACTCCAGGCCACACTTGTTCTACTGCTGTCTCTAAACCTTTGCAAGCGTCGGTGAGTATGACTAGTCCTTCAGGATGCCCAATAAGATTACATAGATTTTGAAGAAACCAAGCCCAACTATCTGATGATTCTGTCTCTATCACCCCGTAGGCAACCGGGTAAAGCCAATTACGGCCATCAATGGCACAAGCAGAAGCTAGCTGCCCTTTGAATCTCCCGTTTAGTGCAGTTGAATTCACGGCCAAGTATGGTCGACACCCATCTAAAAACCCTTGCCAACATGCTTTGAATGAAACAAACACTCTCCTAAAGCATTCCTTCTCCCTGACTTTTCCTTTGATTGAGTACTTCACAGCCTCTTTGTCTATTTCCACTACACTACCAGGAGAACGCTTCTCCACCTCAGCCTTGAAACTATAGAGAAGATGGAAGCTATCTTTCCATTTTCCACTAATCATATCCATTGCTTTCTCCTTACCACGAGATACACGCATGTACGGCACTGTGAAGTGATACTTCTCCTCAATCTTCTCTTGAAGAGCAGTAGGGCCAATGTCTGGGTTCTTTTTGACCCAATCTAGGATAACATCAGCAACCCACCTGCTCTTAGCCGGCTTGAACTTCTCACTTCTCAGCTTAGTTGGGCATGTATGAGAGAAAGGACACACCTTGATCTGCATTTAAAAAACAGCAAAATCAATTAGTATGTTCCTAGTATTTTGAACTTGTCACATTGTATTGCTGCCAGTTGCACAAAAGAAAGGACACAACAAACAAATCAATTATATGTTAGCAAGTTATACCTGAAATATTGTGCTATTCCTCATATAAGAGCCATGTATCCTCCACTTACACCTCTTATATGCACAACAAACTCTCAACCTATTAGGATCACTCTTTTGGACTATATAGTCAAATTCACTTTTAATTGCAAAAGTAGACAATGCATCTTGCAATCCAACAAAGAGGGGAATGCCGATCCTTCTAGAAATGATGGATCCTCCTTATTATACACTACAATAGGTCTGTCCTCCTCCTCCTCCTCTTTCTCCTCATCAACTAAACCCATGTCTCTATTCTCTTCTTCCTCTTCAGTGTCAGTGGATTTTAGTGCTGGAGGATCATCTTCCTCTTCTATATCTGTTGAATCATCTTCTTTCGTAGACTTCTTGACTAAGTCAGGATACTCCCTCTCATCATCATTATCTGAGAGTATAGCATCATCAGGTATAGCATCATCGGTTATGTCTCTGTTGGGATCATCAAAACTAGTAGACTGCCTGACTCCCTGTATGTTGACTATATTATCAACATCAATTGCCTGACTCCCTGTATGTTGACTCTCACTATAAGAAGGCTGTTGAAAGATCGTGGATGTCGCCTAGAGGGGGGGGGGGTGAATAGGCGCTTTAAAATAATTACGGTTTAGGCTTGAACAAATGCGGAATAAACCTAGCGGTTAATTTGTCAAGCACAAAACCTACAACAACTAGGCTCACCTATGTGCACCAACAACATATGCTAAGCAAGATAAACAACTAGGTGATAGCAAGATATATGACAAGAAACAATATGGCTATCACAAAGTATAGTGCATAAGTAAAGGGCTCGGGTAAGAGATAACCGAGGAACACGGAGACGACGATGTATCCCGAAGTTCACACCCTTGCGGATGCTAATCTCCGTTTGGAGCGGTGTGGAGGCACAATGCTCCCCAAGAAGCCACTAGGGCCACCGTAATCTCCTCACGCCCTCGCACAATGCAAGATGCCGTGATTCCACTAAGGGACCCTTGAGGGCGGTCACCGAACCCGTACAAATGGCAACCCTTGGGGGCGGTCACCGAACCCGTACACTTCGGCAACCCTTGGGGGCGGTCAACGAAACCCGTCAAATTGCTCGGGGCGATCTCCACAACCTAATTGGAGACCCCGACGCTTGCCCGGAGCTTTACACCACAATGATTGAGCTCCGAACACCAAGGTTAGGGCTATCTCCCCAATGACACCACGAAGCTTCACCACAATGGAATATGGCTCCGAGGTGACCACAACCGTCTAGGGCGCCCAAGCACCCAAGAGGAACAAGCTCAAGGGTACCAAGCACCCAAGAGTAATAAGCTTCTCAACTTCACTTCCACGTATCACCGTGGAGAACTCAAACCGATGCACCAAATGCAATGGCAAGGGCACACAAAGTGCCCAAGTCCTTCTCTCCCAAATCCCACCAAAGCAACTAATGCTAGGGAGGGAAATGAGAGGAAGAACAAGAAGGAGAACACCAAGAACTCCAAGATCAAGATCCAAGGGGTTCCCCTCACTTAGAGGAGAAAGTGATTGGTGGAAATGTGGATCTAGATCTCCTCTCTCTTTTCCCCCCAAAACTAGCAAGAATCCATGGAGGGATTGAGAGATAGCAAGCTCGAAGAAGGTCAACAATGGGGGAAGAACACAAGCTCAAAGGATGAGGTTCATTGGGGAAGAAGACCCCCTTTTATAGGTGGGGGAAAAATCCAACCGTTATACTCACAGCCCGCACAGAGCGGTACTACCGCTCCAGGAGCGGTACTACCGCTAGGGCAGTAGAACCCCTTTGAAAAACAATAGCGAGGAGGCAAAAAGGTCAGAAGAACCGTCGGAGCGGTAGTACCACTTGACCTCACGGTACTACCGCTACGGGTAGCGGTACTATTGCTAAGGGTAGCGGTACTACTGCTTGCGAGCGGTACTAAAAAATTACATCCGTGCCTACCACCGCTGGACTTGTGACGAGTTTTTGGTCCCGAGCGGAAGTAGCCACGGAAGTAGCCGCGGTAGTACTGCTCCAAGCGGTAGTACCGCTCCCGAAAGCGGTAGTAAAAAATTACTTCCGCTCCAACCCGCGGTAGTACCGCTGCAACCTTTTCAGTACACCAAAACGACAATAACTTTTGCATACGGACTCCGAATTCGATGAAACAAGTTTGTTGGAAAGCTAGCGACAAGGGCTAACACAATCTTGATAGAGAAACCAATAAGAAGAAAATTAGAAAAGGCCCATAAGAAAATGGTGAGAACCCTTCCTCGGATAAGACCGGTAAAACACCCAACACCGAAAACATCATAGAAGACACATGTGAACTCCGTTTTCGATGAACTCAAGCTTGTCATCAAGATGACCATGAGCTCTAAGACTCACAAAGAGAACCAAACAAGAACCAAGAAACATGATGCAAGGATGCAATGGTTTGAGCTCTCTACTAACGATACGATCAAGCTACCAACTTGAGAGCCCCCCTTGATAGTACGGCAAATGATCCTATAACCCGGCCTCCCAACTACCACCACGAGACCGGTAAAATAGAAAACCTATCAAGGGCAAACCTTTGCTTTGCACAAAGTCCACTTGAGCTAGATGTAGACGATCTTGACTTCCTCAAGTTGGACCACCTTTCTTGATTGCGTTGTCTCGGCGAAGACTAGTAGATTGCTCCCTCATACTCCTCTATGGGTGAGCCCCTCTTCGGCATATCTTCACAAGTCCATTGTCACGACAATGGACGGCAAGCTTCAAGCACTTGATTTCTTCGTGATGCTCCACTTGAACTTGCACACCGCAACCTAACCCCACAAAGAACTCTCACGAAGACCATGAGTTAGTACACAAAGCGTGATTGATAATGCTTACCATACCATAGGATTGCTTGATCCCTCTCGGTACATCTTCTATGCTTTGTGTGTTGATCAACTTGATTCACTCCTTCACTTAATCTTGATCAACCTTGAATCTTTCCAACTCTCTTCATTTGGATGATGTCTTGAAGGTAAACATGAATGATAACACACTCTTCTTCTTCAAGACATGCTTGCAATAAGCTCAACACCCACAAGACCAATCTTTGGATAATTCCTTAGTAGCACCTTGATAATCACAAACTCTCCTTGAAACCAACAAATTAACTCCAAGAAAAGCCTATGGACAAACCGTTCAAATATAACTCAAGGCAACCATTAGTCCATAGAGATTGTCATCAATTACCAAAACCAAACATGGGGGCACCGCATGTTCTTTCAATCTCCCCCATTTTGGTAATTGATGACAATCACTTTCAAGAGAGTTTATATAAGAAATTATGCATCACCATACCATGCAACAATAATGTATGTGCATGAGATGCAAAAGCTTAGGAACAAAACCAAAGCAAGAAGAGAGAAGAGACAACTCTCTAAACTTCCTCACAAAACTAAACTCTCTTAAACTTCTCCCCCATTGGCATCGGTTGCCAAAATGGGCGGATAGCTTAGAAGGCCAATCTAAATTGTGTTCCTCCATAAATTGTGTATTCCTCAAAATAGAGAGTGGAATGCAATACATATATCCAACTGTAAATACTTGGAGGAAGACAAACTATATTGATGCCCAAATATTGCAAAAGAATGATATGCCACAAAGGCATAACACAGGGAGAAAAACATGCAATCAAGCAATCAAAGGATACCAATTGAATCAAGCTATCAAAAGATACCAATTGACCCAACTAGACCAATGATCCTAAATGCCAAATGAATAAAGGATATTATGATAAGAGCAAAGGAGTGTTATAGAGAAACTAGAGAAGCTCCCCATGATTTGTGCACAATTTAGTTTTGTATTTGGATACAACGAGCACAAAATAGGATCGTCGCTCCCCCAAGATCAATAGAACCTCACGACATAGCAACAGAGTGTTCTAAAGACACTAGTGAAGCTCCCCATAATTTATGCACTCCTTAGAATATTTTCATTAGGATACCAAGTGCACAAAATAGGATCATCACTCCCCCAAGATCAATAGACACTCACACCAAGTGCAAGTGAACATGAAGGAAACAAAGGCTAGCACTTGCAACAAACAACTGGTTGAGCAATATATAAAAGAGTCAACTTAAGAGTAGGCTCAACCAAAATGATGTGTGTGAGTCATGGCAAAGCACTTGAGAAGATTAATGTATGGATGAACATTAAGCATCAATATACTCTTGAATGAATGAGATACACAATGCAAGGCCTATCATTCCCACACACAACAACAAATGGGTTCACAAGCTCACTACTAATCATATAAGTAACCTATGCTTGTGACAACCTGTGGTGAAGATATAAAAAGGATAGCTTTGTCATGAGGAGGGAAACCAATAGAAATGGCAAAAGCCTCGTCAAGACAAGCAAGAGAAAAAAAAATGATCTTCACCACAAAAGAGTGCATCAAGATGCAATGATATAAGATCCGCACTCAAGGCAAAGGCTTTCACGGAGCCACCAAAGAAATGATACAAGAAAGACAAGGTGGCCGTGAAAGAAAGGATATCTTCTAGATATGTAATTTCTCTCAAGTGTATAAGATTCTAGGTAGATGAAAATCATGATGATATCAATCCACAAAGAAGAATGTACATTCGAAATAGTTACAGAAAGGAAGTAATAAGATATATCCACAAGGAAGTCATAATTATACCAATAAGATATTTTGCTTAAACGCATAGCACATGGCTAGATAAGGTCTTATTGTATATACATGAATTCAAACCAAGCGAACATCAAAGACATCACAACTAGCAACAAGGCATCATTGTTGGGATGCTTTGAGAAAGGAAACAAATATCACAAGAAGGAATGACTAACATGCCATGATGCAACCTACACAAGGTTGGTGCAAGAAATGTGTGGATGAAGTAGACGATGATACTTGTTACCGAGATACCATTGGAAGGATGTAGTAGATACCAAATGAAGGTAGATAGTAGTTCATTGATCATCCTATCTTGACTCCAATAAGCACATGGTGACACCACCTTCCTTTTGAATGAGCCGAGCATCCAATGCATCTCCAAGTGTTCCTAGAACAACAACACAAACAAAATGGTACCCAAACTCATTGGGACCAAAGAGTTAGAAACACCAATACATAGGACAAACTCCACAAACATATGTGCATTTATATATGAAAATGAATTTCATGCACCTCTCATCCAAATTGAGACTAGGTGGAGTTTCCCCTATATATTGGGTTAAAGAAAGAAAGCATGCCAAAGAAAATACATGTAGTAAATATGCATGCTCAAGACTTTCAAGAAACGAAACGAAAAAGAAATAACAAGTGAAAATAGGATACCAAATGGAGAAATCATCACTTGGAAGATATCTATTTAGAAGATACATCAAGGAATGAGATATCCATTGATACACGCAAAAGGAAAGATATCGGACTCCCAAAAGAGAGGATGGTTCCAAACAAACCAAACCATCTACAAAGTTTCATGATGGCACAAGTACCAAAAAGAAACGGCTTGCCTTCCATCAACACACACTTGATATGGATCACAAGATGAGTGTTCTATCGAAAATAGGATAGCTCCCCCACGAATTGTGCATTTAGAGAGAATTTGCATTCGAGTACAAAATGCACAAGGTGGGATCACCACTTTCACTATATCTAGAAAACACTCGACAAAAACAATAAAACACGAGATCCACAAGTGGCATGGAAGGAAATGGGAGTTGACACAAACTTGGCAAGAGATAAGACAAATAAAACCAAAAGACAATGTAAATATGATCAATAATTTCCACCACATAAATGATTACCAATTGTCAAAGACAAGAGGTATTTGGAAATAATTCCCGGTGATAGATAGCAATGATATCCAACATCATCTTCACAGCAAACACAAGCAAAATGCAACTTGTAGAGCTAACATGCCACCTAGGAACAACATAATTTATACTATCAACTCTAGGTGACAATATCTCAAATTTACACATTTTCTAGGCTTGTAATATGCACATAGAATATTACTCCCCCGTAATGTGATACCAATGAAAAACTTACCAAGATGCAAAAGAGAAGCAACAAGAGATAATTTTTTTTGACACACCAAAACAGCAGGAGAGCCTCCTACTGTTGCTTTTCCATTATATATGCCATGGGTGCTAACAGAAAAATTGGCACCCAAGAGCTAGAATTTACATTTTATAAGACAGGGGGGCTGTCACCAGCCCTAAGAGAACTCAGATAAAAGAGAAAAGGTGCTAGACAAAGAGAGAGTTGCTAAAGTCCCTCAAGAAAGCTAGGTTTTGAGGGTTGACCCTATAACCTAAAATTACCAGGTCCTCCTTTAATCTCCTTAACCAGTCTACATGTGTGGCAACCACCCCTTCGAAGATCTTATTATTCCTTTGTTTCCAAATATTCCAAGCTGCCAATACGGTTATATCCTTAAAAAGAGGCCCATGCCACCCAGCCATTGCCGTGTCAAAATGTTGTTGCAAGTCTTGGTGACCACCCCAGTTTACACCCCAGTTTACACCCACAACATCCCAGCATGTCACTGCGAACGAGCATTCAAAGAATAAGTGTTTGTTCGTTTCAACCACCCCCAAGTTGCACATAGGACAATTATGATCATCCCCAATGTCAAAGTGCCGACGTAGAAGGAGGTCTCTAGTGTTTACCCGATCATTCAACATCAACCACGCAAAAACCTTGTGCCTCATGATGCATTTAGTTTTCCATATGGAGGTGATGTATTGTGGGGTCGTGATGTTTCTGAAAACATAGTCATAAAACTTCTTCGGTTTGAATTTCGGATCACCCCAGCACATGATCCATTCATCAGTTTCCATTGGAGCCAAAGCCAGACCAGCTAACACCTGTTGCAAATCGTTCAGTTCTTCTCGGGCTTCCAACGATAAAGGGAGCATGAAGTTATCCACAGCCGTATCATTATGGTAGAATTGAGCCAAAGAGATGTCTTCATCAAGTGCAAACGAGAAAAGATGATCGTGAGCTTCTGCCAAAGGTCTCTCATTGATCCACACATCCTTCCAGAGCAGAATCGTGTCACCCGCAGCTGGCACACAAGTGGTGATACCTCTGTAGATGTCCATAAGTGAAAATACATCACGCCACCAAAACGATCCACATGTTGGAAATATGCCCTAGAGGCAATAATAAATTGGTTATTATTATATTTCCTTGTTCATGATAATTGTTTATTATCCATGCTAGAATTGTATTGATAGGAAACTCAGATACATGTGTGGATACATAGACAAACACCATGTCCCTAGTAAGCCTCTAGATGACTAGCTCGTTGATCAATAGATGGTTACGGTTTCCTGACCATGGACATTGGATGTCATTGATAACGGGATCACATCATTAGGAGAATGATGTGATGGACAAGACCCAATCCTAAGCCTAGCATAGATCGTGTAGTTCGTATGCTAAAGCTTTTCTATATGTCAAGTATATTTTCCTTAGACCATGAGATTGTGCAACTCCCGGATACCGTAGGAATGCTTTGGGTGTACCAAACGTCACAACGTAACTGGGTGGCTATAAAGGTGCACTATAGGTATCTCTGAAAGTGTCTGTTGGGTTGGCACGAATCGAGACTGGGATTTTTCACTCCGTATGACGGAGAGGTATCTCTGGGCCCACTCGGTAGGACATCATCATAATGTGCACAATATGTGATCAAGGAGTTGATCACGGGATGATGTGTTACAGAACGAGTAAAGAGACTTGCCGGTAACGAGATTGAGCAAGGTATCGGTATACCGACGATCGAATCTCGGGCAAGTGCTATACCGATAGACAAAGGGAATCGTATACGGGATTGATTGAATCCTTGACATCGTGGTTCATCCGATGAGATCATCGTGGAACATGTGGGAGCCAACATGGGTATCCAGATCCCGCTGTTGGTTATTGGCCGGAGAGTTGTCTCGGTCATGACTACATGGTTCCCGAGCCCGTAGGGTCTACACACTTAAGGTTCGATGACGCTAGGGTTATAGGGAAAGTATGTACGCGGTTACTGAATGTTGTTCAGAGTCCCGGATGAGATCCCGGACGTCATGAGGAGTTCCGGAATGGTCCGGAGGTAAAGATTCATATATGGGAAGTCCCGTTTTGGTCACCGGAAAAGTTTCGGGCGCTATCGGTAGCGTACCGGGACCACCGGGAGGGTCCCGGGGGTCCACCGGGTGGGACCACCGGCCCCAGAAGGCTGCGTGGGCCAAGTGTGGGAGGGGACCAGCCCCAGGTGGGCTGGTGCGCCCCCCTAACATGGCCCAAGGCAAAGAGGGAAAAAAAGGGGGACACCCTAGGCTCAGATGGGCCTAAGGCCCACATAGTGGTGCGCCTCCCCCTCTCTCCCCCTTGGCCGCCCCCTAGATGGGATCTACGGCTGGCCGCACCCCTAGGGGTGGGAAACCCTAAAGGGGGCGCAGCCCCCCCTTTCCCCTATATATATGTGAGGTTTGGGGCTGCCCATAACAGGTTTTGACCTCTGTCGCTTGGCGCAGCCCTACCTCTCTCCCTCCTCGTCTCTCGCAGTGCTTGGCAAAGCCCTGCTGGAGTCCCGCGCTCCTCCACCACCACCACGCCGTCGTGCTGCTGTTGGATGGAGTCTTCCCCAACCTCTCCCTCTCTCCTTGCTGGATCAAGGCATGGGAGACGTCACCGGGCTGCACGTGTGTTGAACGCGGAGGCGCCGTTGTTCGGCGCTTAGATCGGAATCAACCGCGATCTGAATCGCAGTGAGTACGACTCCTTCATCCGCGTTCTTGCAACGCTTCCGCATCGCGATCTACAAGGGTATGTAGATCCACTCTCCTTTATGCCCGTTGCTAGATTACTCCATAGATAGATCATGGTGACGCGTAGGAAAAATTTTGATTTTCTGCTATGATCCCCAACAGTGGCATCATGAGCTAGGTCTATGCGTAGTATCTTGCACGAGTAGAACACAAAGTAGTTGTGGGCGTAGATCATGTCAATTCTCTTGCCGTTACTAGTCTTATCTTGATTCGGCGGCATCGTGGGATGAAGCGGCCCGGACCGACCTTACACGTACTCTTACGTGAGACAGGTTCCACCGACTGACATGCACTAGTTGCATAAGGTGGCTAGCGGGTGTCTGTCTCTCCCACTTTAGTCGGATCGGATTCGATGAAAAGGGTCCTTATGAAGGGTAAATAGAAATTGGCATATCACGTTGTGGTTTTGGCGTAGGTAAGAAACGTTCTTGCTAGAAACCTATAGCAGCCACGTAAAAACTTGCAACAACAATTAGAGGACGTCTAACTTGTTCTTGCAGCATGTGCCGTGTGATGTGATATGGCCAAAAGGATGTGATGAATGATATATATGTGATGTATGAGATTGATCATGTTCTTGTAATAGGAATCACGACTTGCATGTCGATGAGAATGACAACCGGCAGGAGCCATAGGAGTTGTCTTATTTATTGTATGACCTGCGTGTCACTGAATGACGCCATGTAATTACTTTACTTTATTGCTAAACGTTAGCCATAGTAGTAGAAGTAATGTTTGGCGAGACGACTTCATGGAGACACGATGATGGAGATCATGATGATGGAAATCATGGTGTCATGCCGGTGACAATGATGATCATGGAGCCCCGAAGATGAAGATCAAAAGGAGCAAAATGATATTGGCCATATCATGTCACTAATTGATTGCATGTGATGTTTATCATGTTTTACATCTTATTTGCTTAGAACGACGGTAGTGAATAAGATGATCTCTCACTAAAATCTCAAGAATTGGTTTCCCCCTAACTGTGCACCGTTGCTAAGGTTCGTTGTTCCGAAGCACCACGTGATGATCGGGTGTGATAAGTTCTAACGTTCGCATACAACGGGTGTAAGCCAGATTTACACACGCGATACACTTAGGGTTCACTTGACGAGCCTAGCATGTACAGACATGGCCTCGGAACACGGAAGACCGAAAGGTCGAACATGAGTCGTATAGAAGATACGATCAACATGAAGATGTTCACCGTTGATGACTAGTCCGTCTCACGTGATGATCGGACACGGCTTAGTCGATTCGGATCATGTATCACTTAGATGACTAGAGAGATGTCTATCTGAGTGGGAGTTCATTAGATGAACTTCATTGTCATGAACAATAGTCTAAGTTGTCTTCGCAAATTATGTTGTAGACCAATAACTGCGTTGTAGCTCCCTATTTAATACGATCCTAGAGAAAGACTAAGTTGAAAGATATTGTAAGCAAGGATGCGGACTGGGTCCGTAGTCCGAGGAGTGTCCTCACTGCTGCACAGAAAGCTTACGTCTTTGATGCACCGCTCGATGTGCAAACCCCTACAACGTTGTCTGTGGATGTTGTGAACACCTGACAGAGACGTCCTGATGACTACTTGATAGCTTAGTGCACCATGCTTTATGGCTTAGAATCGGGATTCCAATGACGTTTTGAACGCCATAGAACATATGAGATGTTCTGAGAGCTGAAATTGGGATTTCAGGCTCATGCCCGTGTTGAGAGGTATGAGACCTCTGACAAGTTCTTTTGCCAAAAAGATGGAGGAGAATAGCTCAACTTGTGAGCATGAGCTCAGAATGTCTGGGTGCTAAAATCACTTGAACCAAGTGGGAGTTAATCTTCCAGGTGAGATAGTGGTTGACGGAATTCTCTAGACACTATCACCAAGCTGCTAGAACTTCGTGATGAACTATGACATGCAAAGGATGGAGATGATCCCGAAGCTATTAGCGGTTCTTAAGACCACGAAAGTAGAAATCAAGAAGGAGCATCAAGTGTTGATGGTTTAACAAGACCACTGGTTTCAAAAGGGGCAAGGGCTAGAAGGGAAACTTCATGAATGGCAAACCAGTTGTCGCTCTAATGAGGGAACCCAAGGTTGAACCCAAACCTCGAGACTAAGTGCTTCTATTGTAAGGGGAACGGTCACATGGTAGCGGAACTACCCCAAATACATGGTAGATAAGAAAAACTGGCAACTTCAACAAAGTATATTTGATATACGTGTTATTAATGTGTACCTTACTAGTACTCCTTGTAGCACATGGGTATTGGATACCGGTTCAGTTGCTATTATTAGTGACTTGAAGCAAAAGCTACGGACTGAACGGAGACTAGCTAAGGGCGAGGTGACGATGTGTGTTGGAAGTGTTTCCAAGGTTGATAAGATCACCATCGCACACTCCCTCTATTTTCGAGATTAGTGTTGAACCTAGATAAATGTTATCGGGTGTCTACGTTGAGCATGAATATGATTAGATCATGTTCATTGCAATACGGTTATTCATTTAAGTCAGAGAATAATGGTTATTCTGCTTACATGAATAATACCTTTATGGTCATGCACCCAATGGTTTGTTGAATCTCGATCATGGTAATACACATGATGATAATATTAATGCCAAAAGATGTAGAGTTAATAATGATAGTAACACTTTCTTGTGGCACTACCGCTTAGGTCATTTTGGCATAAAATGCATGAAGAAACTCCATACTGATGGATGTTTGGAGTCACTTGATTTTGAATCGCTTGACACATGTGAGCCATGCCTCATGGGCAGGATGACTGAGATCCCGTTTTCAGGTACAATGAAACGGGCAAGTGACTTGTTGGAAATCATACATGCCGATGTATGTGATCCAATGAGAATTAAGGCGTGTGGTGGATATCGTTATTTTCTCATCTTCACTGACGATTTGAGTAGATATGGTATATTTACTTAATGAAGCAAAAGTCTGAAACGTTTGAAAGGTTCAAACAATTTCAGAGTGAAGATTAAGAATCATCATAACAAGAAGATCATGTTCCTACGATCTGATCAAGGGGATATTTTCTGAATTATTAGTTTGGCAATCACTTAAGACATTGTGGAATTGTTTCGCAGTTGAAGCCCCTTGGAACACCACAGCGTAATGGTGTGTCCGGACATCGTAATCGAACCTTATGAGATATGGTGCGATCTATGATGTATCTTACCGATCTACCGCTATTGTTTTGAAGTTATGCATTAGAGATAGCTGCATTCACTTTATATAGGGCACCATCTAAAGTCCGTTGAGACAACGCCGTATGAACTAAGGTTTGGCAAGAAACCAAAGTTGTCGTTTCTCAATGTTTGGGGCTGCGATGCTTACGGCTTCAGCCGGAAAAAGCTCAAACCCAAAGCGGACAAATACATCTTCATGCGATACCCACTGGTAACGGTTGGGTATACCTTCTATCTCAGATCCAAGGACAAAAATGTTTGTCGCTTAGAACGGGTCCTTTCTCGAGAAGGAGTTTCTCTCGAAAGATTTGAGTGGGAGGAAGATAGAACTTGATGAGGTTGTCGAACCCTCACTTCAACCGGAGAGTAGTGCAACACAGAAAGATGTTTCTGTGGAACCTACGACTGTTGAAGAGGAAACTAATGATAGTGATCATGAAGTTTCGGATCAAGTTGCTATCAAACCTCGTAGGTCGACAAGGATAAGTACTACTCCTGAGTGGTACGGTGATCCTGTCTTAGATGTCATGTTGTTGGACAACAATGAACCTACGAACTATGGAGAAGCGATGGTGGGCCCATATTCCGACAAATGGTTAGAAGCCGATAAATCCGAGATAGGATCCATGTATCAAAACAAAGTATGGACTTTGGTGGACTTGCCCTATGATCGGCAAGCCATTGAGACAAATGGATCTTTAAGACTAAGACGGACGTGGACGGTAATGTCACCGTCTATGAAGCTCGACTTGTGGCGAAGAGTTTTTCCACAAGTTCAAGGAGTTGACTACGATGAGATTTTCTCACCCGTAGCGATGCTTAAGTCCGTCGGAATCATATTAGCATTAACTGCATTTATGAAATCTGACAGATGGATGACAAAACAAGTTTCCTTACCAGTTTTCGTAAGAAAAAGGTTGTATATGATACAATCAGAAAGTTTTTGTCGATCCTAAGGATGCTAAAAGGTATGCTAGCTCCAGCGATCCTTCCATGGACTAGAGCAAGCATCTCGGAGTTGGAATATACACTTTGATGGAGTGATCAAAGTTTTTGGGTATACAAAGTTTGTTAGAAACTTGTATTTGCAATAAAGTGAGTGGGAGCACTACAACATTTCTGATAAGTATATGTGAATGACATATTGTTGATCCGAAATGATGTAGAATTTCTGGAAAGCATAAAGGGTTGTCTAAAAGGTGTTTTTCAAAGGAATACCTAGATAAAGCTGCTTACATTTTGGGCATCAAGATCTATAGAGATAGATCAAGACGCCTGATGATACTTTCAAAAGAACACACACCTTGGCATAATTTTGAAGGAGTTCAAAATAGATCAGTCAAAGAAGGAGTTCTTGCCTGATTTGTAAGGTGTGAAGTTGAGTAAGACTCAAAACTTGACCACGGCAGAAGGAAGAGGAAGGACGAAGGTCGTCCCCTATGCTTTTGTCATAGGCTCTATACGGTATGCCATGATGAGTACCGCACCTGATGTGTGCCTTGCCACATGTCTGGCAAGAGGGTACAAAGGTGATCCAGGAATGGATCACTAGATAGTGGTCAAAATTATCCTTAGAGGAATAAGGAAATGTTTCTCGGTTATGGAGGTGATAAAGAGTTCGACGTAAAGAGTTACGTCGATGCAAGCTTAATACCTATCCGGATAACTCAGTGGAGATACCGGATACGTATAATGGAGCAACAGTTTGGAATAGCTCCAAGTGGAACATGGTAGCAGCATCTACGATATGACATAAAGTTTTGCGAAGTACATAGGGATCTGAATGTTGCAGACCCGTTGACTACAACCTCTCTCACAAGCATAACATGATCAAACCCAGAACTCATTGAGTGTTAATCACATATTGATGTGAACTAGATTACTGACTCTAGTGAACTCTTTGGATGTTAGTCACATGGCGATGTGACCTATGAGTGTTAATCACATGGCGATGTGAACTAGATTATTGACTCTAGTGCAAGTGGGAGACTGTAGGAAATATGCCCTAGAGGCAATAATAAATTGGTTATTATTATATTTCCTTGTTCATGATAATTGTTTATTATCCATGCTAGAATTGTATTGATAGGAAACTCAGATACATGTGTGGATACATAGACAAACACCATGTCCCTAGTAAGCCTCTAGATGACTAGCTCGTTGATCAATAGATGGTTACGGTTTCCTGACCATGGACATTGGATGTCATTGATAACGGGATCACATCATTAGGAGAATGATGTGATGGACAAGACCCAATCCTAAGCCTAGCACAGATCGTGTAGTTCGTATGCTAAAGCTTTTCTATATGTCAAGTATATTTTCCTTAGACCATGAGATTGTGCAACTCCCGGATACCGTAGGAATGCTTTGGGTGTACCAAACGTCACAACGTAACTGGGTGGCTATAAAGGTGCACTATAGGTATCTCTGAAAGTGTCTGTTGGGTTGGCACGAATCGAGACTGGGATTTGTCACTCCGTATGACGGAGAGGTATCTCTGGGCCCACTCGGTAGGACATCATCATAATGTGCACAATATGTGATCAAGGAGTTGATCACGGGATGATGTGTTACAGAACGAGTAAAGAGACTTGCCGGTAACGAGATTGAGCAAGGTATCGGTATACCGACGATCGAATCTCGGGCAAGTGCTATACCGATAGACAAAGGGAATCGTATACGGGATTGATTGAATCCTTGACATCGTGGTTCATCCGATGAGATCATCGTGGAACATGTGGGAGCCAACATGGGTATCCAGATCCCGCTGTTGGTTATTGGCCGGAGAGTTGTCTCGGTCATGACTACATGGTTCCCGAGCCCGTAGGGTCTACACACTTAAGGTTCGATGACGCTAGGGTTATAGGGAAAGTATGTACGCGGTTACTGAATGTTGTTCGGAGTCCCGGATGAGATCCCGGACGTCATGAGGAGTTCCGGAATGGTCCGGAGGTAAAGATTCATATATGGGAAGTCCTGTTTTGGTCACCGGAAAAGTTTCGGGCGCTATCGGTAGCGTACCGGGACCACCGGGAGGGTCCCGGGGGTCCACCGGGTGGGACCACCGGCCCCAGAAGGCTGCGTGGGCCAAGTGTGGGAGGGGACCAGCCCCAGGTGGGCTGGTGCGCCCCCCTAACATGGCCCAAGGCAAAGAGGGAAGAAAAAAAGGGGGACACCCTAGGCTCAGATGGGCCTAAGGCCCACATAGTGGTGCGCCTCCCCCTCTCTCCCCCTTGGCCGCCCCCCTAGATGGGATCTAGGGCTGGCCGCACCCCTAGGGGTGGGAAACCCTAAAGGGGGCGCAGCCCCCCCTTCCCCCTATATATATGTGAGGTTTGGGGCTGCCCATAACAGGTTTTGACCTCTGTCGCTTGGCGCAGCCCTACCTCTCTCCCTCCTCGTCTCTCGCAGTGCTTGGCAAAGCCCTGCTGGAGTCCCGCGCTCCTCCACCACCACCACGCCGTCGTGCTGCTGTTGGATGGAGTCTTCCCCAACCTCTCCCTCTCTCCTTGCTGGATCAAGGCGTGGGAGACGTCACCGGGCTGCACGTGTGTTGAACGCGGAGGCGCCGTTGTTCGGCGCTTAGATCGGAATCAACCGCGATCTGAATCGCAGCGAGTACGACTCCTTCATCCGCGTTCTTGCAACGCTTCCGCATCGCGATCTACAAGGGTATGTAGATCCACTCTCCTTTATGCCCATTGCTAGATTACTCCATAGATAGATCTTGGTGACGCGTAGGAAAAATTTTGATTTTCTGCTACGATCCCCAACACCACATGGTGGCCTAGCATGCGGGGGTGTTTCGTCGTAGTAAGCATTCCAGACCAGCAAAACCCAGGGAGTGTCATGCTTATGAATGAATTTATGTATGTATTTGAGCAACAGGGCTTTATTTTGAATCTTTAGGTCAAGAATCCCCAATCCTCCTTTCTTTTTTGGTCTACAGACCATATCCCAAGCCGCCAAAGAATTGGTTCTTGCATCTCTATCGATCTCTTTTCTCCAAAGACAGTGCCTCCTCGCACGATCAAAAATGTCGATCAGCCTCAGCGGTAACTTGAGCACACACATCGCAAAGGATAACAGAGACGACAGAGCCGAGTTAATGAGCTGTACTCTCTCACCATAGGACAACCATATGGCAGTCGCTGTCAATCTCCGCTCAATCCTGTCTACCAGAGGCATTAGATCCCTGACAGTTGGTCTGGTAGTTCCAAGCGGCAGCCCTAGATAAGTAAAAGGCATCGAACCCACCTGACAACCCAGATCACGAGCTAGCTCCGCTGTTTTACGCACACTTACATTTATTGGCATTAACTGCGATTTGGAGTAATTGATTTTCAGTCCTGTCGCTCGGGCATACGAATCCAAAATCTGCTTGACAGTATTCAACTCCCGCGGTTCTGCCGGCAGCACGATCAAAGTGTCATCCGCGTATTGTATCACAGGGTAATCCTCAGAATCAGGTTGAGATATGGGGAGTGTGATGTGACCTTCTCTCCAGGCTTTATTGATCATAGATTGAAGTAGGTCTGCCGCCAGCACAAAAAGCAGGGGCGACACCGGATCTCCTTGTTTCACCCCACGTTTACACTTAAACTCTGCACCAGGAATCCCATTTAGGAGAATAGATGATGATCCAGACTGTAGGATATTTTGCATCCACATACACCACCTATCGTCAAAGCCTTTACATTGGAGCATTTTCAAGATGAAAGAGTGGTCCATTGTATCAAACGCCTTCTCAAAGTCTAGTTTTAGGATTACAATCTCTCTGCCCGAATGTTTGCACTGATGCAAGTATTCAAAAGCCCAACCCAGGCAATCTTGTATGGTTCTTGTTTTAATGAAACCATATTGATTTCTGTGTACTACTTGTAGGATCCGCCTTTGTAATCGTTCTGCAAGAATTTTAGTAAGCACTTTGAGCACACAATTCATCAAAGAAATGGGCCTGTAATCATTTACCGATTCAGGTACAAGCTTTTTGGGGATCAGAGTAATTAGGGAGGTATTGATACATTGTAGATTGAGTCCTCCAGCCCAAAAATCCTCTGTCAGTTTATAGAAGTCCTCTTTTATAATATCCCAGGATATTTTTAGGAAGAAACCGTTGAATCCATCCGGTCCAGGTGCTCGATCAGCTGGAATGATTTTGATTACATGATCTACCTCCTCCTTTGAAAAAGGCAAAGATAATTCCCCAGATCGGGGCACTTAGGAACAATGTCAGCAAGCTCGAAGTCATAGATCGGGGGCGTGGAAATTCCCATCCGGCTCTTGAAGCAGGTAAGAAAGGCACTCGCTTTTTCATCATGACTTTCGATCACCTGGCCATCTGCCAAAACCAAGTTAGCAATAGAGTTTCTCCTTAATCTTTCGGTAGCACGTGCTTGGAAGTATTTAGTATTTTCCTCCCCTTTAACCGCCCATCTGACTGTATAACGTTGTTTCCAATATTCACTTTGATATTTCAGTAATCGCAGGACATGAGCTTTTAAAATATTTCTGAAATTCGCTTCAGGAATAGACAGTGGGCGAATATCTTCCAGATTATCTAGCTGTAACAGAAGTTGATTACAATTGTCAATCAACATTTTTAATTTGGAAAGGGACTTGCTCCATTTCTTCAGTGCATATCTGAGTCGTTTAAGCTTAGCATAAATCAAAGTAGCACTCGAGGATGCTTTGATGGGAGCATTCCAAGCAGTTTTAACCACATCCAAAAACCCAGGATGAGAGGCCCAGAAATTTTCAAATCTGAATATTTTAGACCTAGGGATCGCCGTCTCCACTGATAAGACACATGGAACATGGTCAGAAATTGGGCGCGCAAGAGGTTTAACCGTGGTATTAGGGAACTTCAGAGTCCATTCAGGCGAAGAAAAAAACCAGTCTAGCTGTTCTAGAAGAGGATGCTCCTGCATGTTACTCCATGTAAATCTGCGGCCCTTGATAGGTATCTCAAGTAAACCAATGTGACTAATAATCTCGTTAAATTTTAGCACATCCTCTATATTTCCTCCAGGTAGGTTTCTGTTTTCCAGTGAACGCATGAAGTTGAAATCCCCCATGAATAACCAAAGATCTTCAGGTTCAAATGATATATTGTCAAGCCATTCGGTAAACACAACTCTTGTGGGTCCATCACAAGGTCCATAGATGTTAGATAAGAACCAACTGTCATTAGATTGAATCGAAGTCATTTTCAGAGTTATAGCAAAAGGGAGTTGATGTATGAGTTGCCCAGAGAATTGACTACTGCACCAAGCTATGAGAAGACCCCCCGAGGCTCCTTCAGATGGAACAAATTCAAATTTATCAAAACGCCTGGGGTAGCACTTCCGAAGGAAAGAATGATCAAAATCTGACTTCTTCGTTTCTTGTAAACATATAATGGAGCAATTAGATTCATCAATCTTGTTACGTAATGCATCACATTTGGAAGTAGCATTTAAACCACGAATATTCCAGCACAAAATATTCCACATTAAGGCGACCATCACAGATTGTACGGATAGCGAGCAAAAGAAACTTAGAACAGTGCGATCAGAAAATAAAATAACTTAAAGAGAAAGCCTTCAAGCTTCATCCTGCTTGCTTCCACCCAGGGGCGCAAGTAGTTTATCTTCCGTAAGCTCTTCTGCAGGAATCGCACATTGAGAAGTTCCTAGCCACTGCAGTGTCGCAATTGGAGTATGGGCAGGAATAGATGCAGACGAAGATGAGCCCTCCGAGTGGGTGCTATGCTGCAGTTGAAGAAGGGCAGGGTCCCTCCGTGGCTTGACATAAGATGGTTTGCGCTTAGAGTCCGCCATCGACGGTGGTTTGAAACCCTGGTACCGAGTTGAGCGCACACTTCGGCGAACTTCAGACACATCAAGTGGTGTGAAGACATTACGTTTCCTCTTGTTGGTACCGACTTCAACCTCCATAGGCTGTGATTGTGGATCAATAAGCCACTGACCTGTTCCATCCTTAGTCCTATCCACAGCACCCACGCTTAAGCAAAGCTGGTGTAAATGATCAGAGAAGAAATCAGAGCAAAAGGACCATGCTGTTACTGAAAAGAGAATTGTAGTAGTTCCCGGAAGGAAAGGCGAGAAAGGGAACAGAGAGAAACAAGCCCCGCCCACAAGGTCCACCAGCACATTCTGAAACCCTTCGGCAAAATTGGCCCACATTCCATCAACAGTCCCCTCGTCAGACTTCCATTCAATCCTGGGTGTAAATACAGTACAATAAAAGCAGAGCACGAAATTGAACCAATTATCTTCAGCCTCTGGTACTTCCAAAGTTGTAACATGCTCATTCAGCTGGATAAAGTTCAAGTCTCCCTGTGGAGAACCTTGCACAAGTCGCTCAGCAGCCTCTTCAATCATATGCACATGTTCATTCCAAACCCTCAAGCCATCATCAAAGCCAGAGTCCGCTGTTTGAATACCATCCATCATAGAAGGACCCTCATATCCAGTATAAGCTCTGAAACTAAACCCACGGTAAGCTGGTGGGACTGGCGGCAGTACTGGCCACTCCCCCCAACCCTGTTGTGGAGGAGGAGGAGGAGGCGCAGCCTCCCATGCGTTCGCTGCATTCTGCAACTGCCATACTTGTGCTTCATGGTGATGCTGCTGCATAGCATTCAGGAAGGGAAGATGATTAGGGTGTGGGGATGCTCCCATAGGAGGAGGTGCTTCTTCATCTCCAACCAGACCCTGACTAGGATTTCTGCCATTGAGCACATAGACCGGAACCGTCCAAGATGTGCCAAGACCACTTATGTCTGTGAAGCGCTTGATGATGAGACTAAACGGAACCAAAGCAAGCTCGTTGATAAGGACTCTAACCAGCACTCTAGATTTTCTATGACCAGGACGGTGCCAATACATGCATCTCCCAAAACAAGAAACCGCCTTGATAATATAGTGCTCAGTTTGGTAGTTGAGAGGGAACCCAAGCAGCATAACCCAGGCATCACGTTCAATCACAGGTCTGCGCATGTTAGGGCCTTCATCATGCCGCAGAAGAGAGAAAGTAGAATGCTCATCTAAAGGTTGGGCTCCCCGACTAATCAGCGTATCTCTAACAACACTGTCATTGAAACGAATCAGACCCACGCAGAAAGGATAGATCTCACCCTCAGAAGTCGGAGCCCCATGATCTTCCAGCAACAAGAGATAATTAATGGAACATTTAGAATTTGACTTTCTCATGAGAAGACATACCACATAGAGACTAGATAATCTTGTAATATCAATACTAGATGGTATTCCTCATGTACACACATTTATAGGATTGTGAGGTTGTAACACCCCGATAATCATGCTACGGTAACCCACACTAATGGTGCTTTGTCATCAAGAATTACTAAGAAAATCTGCCTCTTGATAACAAAAAAATTATTAATTAAATTCAAATCCAATTTGAATGCAAGTCAAATACTTAGATTTCAAAGTTGCAAATAAAATATTTCATAGTATTTAAAATAATATCAAAGCAATTTTAAAAACTAGTTGAACATTATTTGGGTTCCCCAATTGCCCTTGGAAATTATTTTAGTGAACCAACAACACAATAAATGACCTTTTCAATTTCTAAAAATATTTAAACATTTTTGTATGACCTCAAACTTTTTTGTGGCACCTAACAGTAATGTACTTGAATTATGTGCCAAGTCTCAGATTAAAAAAAACTCATTTAGTTTTAAATTAAAATATAAAGTAGGAGAGAAAAATTGCTAACATAAAAGAAATTGGAAATGGGCCAGAGTTACACTGCACAACTGGGTTCGAGTGCACAGTGGGAGCCCAGCCCACCTTCACCTCTTCCTCCTCCTCTGTACAGGAGATAGGAGGTCGTGGCGCACATCCAGGGCGCCATGACCGTGGATGGCCACCACGTCGCCTCCCCGAGGCTATATATACGTCCTCTGGAAACCCTAAACCGCTCTCTTCCATTCCCCCCTCGTTCCCCCTTCGCCCCCTTCCTCTACTGCCCGAATTCGAGCTCGGAAGATCCGCGGTGACCGTTGCCTCTTCGTCATCAACGCGTGCACCGGCCCCTCCGGCGTGCGGGAGCACGTCAAGGAGGTCCACCGCCCTCGACTTCCTCCGTTCAGGATGCCTCATCAGTCCAGGGAGCCGCGTAGCCGACGCGGTCTTCTTCTTCTTCCTCTGACCGCCGCATCTCGCCGTCATCCTCGACCTCCTCCGGCTGCCCCGACTCGCCTCCGACCTCCGCTGTGAGGCCCCGCTCATTGCCCCATCTCCTCCATGTTGTTTCCTCGCCGTAGATGTCGTAGCCGCCGCGGTCAACCTCACGCTCGTCACGCATCGCCCGCGCCCGAAGTCGCCTGCATCGCGCACGCGGCCGTGTCACGTGCGCGCCGCCCCTGCGAACCCCGCGCGTGGCCACGCCCCCTGTTCGCCAACCCACACCGCCGCCGCGCGCATGCCATTGCTCGCCGCTGCTCCCGCGTGTCGCTGCTGCTTTTGCTTTGCTGCTACTGCTAGTGATTTACTGGTACTCTTGCCGCTGCTGTTTCTTCTTGCTGAGCAACGGTCGCCGTCCTTGCCATTTCCCGCCGCTGGTGCTAGTGCGTGCAGTCGATGCTGCACTGCTGGCTGGCTGCTTGGCTGCTCTGCTGCTGCTCTACACTGCTTGCTGTGGCTGCTCTTAGTTGCGGCTGCCTGCTCCCTGCGTAGGTACTACTGCCGCTGCTTGTTGCTCTTGCTAATGGAGGCTGGCCCTTGTTTAAGTCAGGTTTAGGCTTAGTTAGTACGCTAGTAAATTAGTGCTAATTTAGCCTAAGCAAATGACATGTGCGGTCATCCTTGTTTAATACCTTTTTTTAACTAAAGATAATGGCACATGGGACCCAGTTACACTGTACATATGTTGACTGGTCAATTGCTGACTGGACTAGTTGACTGAGTCAACCCAGCCCTCTGGTCCCACCAGTAAGCCACTGTGGCTAGCTACAACTAGGTGTAAAAAGTATATTTTGTTTTTAATTCGAAATAATAATAACTTCAAAATTATTTAAAACTTCAAAAATTAATATAAAATAATTCGTAACTCGGATGAAAATAATTTATATATGAAAGTTGCTCAGAACGACGAGACGAACCCGAATACGCGGTCCGTTCGTCCGCCACACATCTCTATCATACCGAACATGCAACATTCCCCCTCCGTTTCATCTGCTTTAAAATGCCTAACACCGGGAATACTTTCCCGGATGTTATTCCTCTTCGCCTGTATCACCGATCACCGCGTTAGGTCACATGTAGCACCGCCTTTTGCCATGTTATGCTTTGTGATGCTATTGTTTGCTCTGTTATTTATTTGTTTCCCCTTCGTTGCTTATTTTCGGTAGACTCCGATACTGTGATAGACCCCGAGACCATTGATGCTTCGGTGTTCGACTACGGCTACGCTTCCGAAGATTCCTTTCGTCTGCAGGGCTTCCAGGCAAGCCCCCCCTTTGATCACCAGCGCTTCCGAAGATTCCTTTCGTCTGCAGGGCTTCCAGGCAAGCCCCCCCTTTGATCACCAGATATCGCCTACTCTTCTCTCTACTGCTTGCATTAGAGTAGTGTAGCATGTTACTGCTTTCGATAATCCTATTCTGCTGCATAGCCTGTCATTGTTGCTACCACTGCTGATACTTTACCTGCAATCCTAAATGCTTAGTATAGGATGCTAGTATACCATCAGTGGCCCTACACCCTTGTCCGTCTGCCCTGCTATTCTATCGGGCCGTGATCACTTGGGGGTGATCACGGGTATATACTGCATACACTTATACATGATACTTGTTGTGACTAAAGTTGGGTCGGCTCGTTGAGTACCCGCGGTTGATTCACGGATTGGGGGCTGAAAGGACATACTTTCCCGATGGCTCTCTGTGTGGATCTTTGTGGCGGAGCGACATGGCAGGTTGAGACACCCAGTGGAGAGGTGGCCTGGCCCTGGTCGTTGTCCGCGGTTATTTCATAATAACACGCTTAACGAGTTTGGATATTTGATCCGAGTCTGGCCGTTGGCCTATACGCACTAACCAGCTACGTGGGAATAGTTATGGGTACTCGACGTCGTGGTATCAGCCAAAGCCTTCTTGACGTCAGCGACTTAGCGGCGCGCGCCGGATTGGACTGGAAAGCCTACTCTAGTATTAGGAGAGGCTAGGTCTGCTTACCGGCCGCCCTCGCAACGCGCAGGTGTGCATTGGGCGATGGGCCCAGACCCCCGTGCGCTTAGGGTTTAGACCGGCGTGCTGACCTCTCTGCTGTGCTTAGGTAGGGCTGCGACGTGTTGATCTTCCGAGGCCGGGCATGACCCTGGAAAGTGTGTCCGGCCAAATGGGATCAAGCGTGCTGGGTTATGTGGTGCACCCCTGCAGGGAAGTTAATCTATTTGAATAGCTGTGTCCCTCGGTAAAAGGACGACCCGGAGTTGTATTCCGACCTCATGATAACTAGAACCGGACACTTGATAAAACACACCCAGATGAGTTCCAGATATAACTCGGTGGTTGCTCTCTCACAGGATGATGTGCGGGAGGATCGCCGAGTAGGATTATGCTATTTGATGTTACTTGGTGAACTTACCATCTATTCTCTTCTACTGCTGCAAGATGGAGGCTGCCAGAAGCATAGCCTTCGTTTGGATTAGCTATCCCCCTCTTATTCCCGCTTGCTGCAGTTCAGTCCACCGATACTACCCATATCATTGTTACCTTTGCATATGTAGTATAGATCCTTGCTTGCGAGTACTTTGGATGAGTACTCATGGTTGCTTTGCTCCCCCCTTTCCCCCTTCTGTTCCTTCTTCTTGGATGATGCAACCAGATGGTGGAGCCCAGGAGCCAGAAGCCACCTACGACGACTCCTACGACACCGGAGGCGCCTACTACTACGTGCAGTCTGCCGACGACGACCAGGAGTAGTTAGGAGGATCCCAGGCAGGAGGCCTGCTCCTCTTTCGATCTGTATCCCAGTTTGTGCGAGCCATCTTATGGCACCTTGTTTAACTTTATGTCCGTACTCATATATTTGTTGCTTCCACTGACTTGTCTATGATCGAGCACTTGTATTCTAGCCCTCGAGGCCCCTGGCTTGTAATATGAAGCGTGTATGACTTATTTTACTTTTAGAGTTGTGTTGTGATATCTACCAGTGAGTCCCTGATCTTGGCCGTACACATTTGCGTGCATGGTTAGTGTACGGACAAATCGGGGGCGTCACAGAGGTGCACAAAGCACATCACTCCCCCAAAATGGGATGTTCCATTAATCTCTCACAAGAGCCAACTAAGATAAAAGCAAGAAGCACAAAGGCTCAATGCACGACACACACATACATGATGTGCAAACCAATATACACATACTTGATTTCTCAAGATATACAAATTGGACGCACAACATATACAAACACATGCAAGGAACAAAACCAAAACATGCAAATGGGCAAGTAACTTTCAATGTAAACAATTTAAGCACGAGTTACCGCAAGGAGGAACATTGGATATAAGATAGAAACTTGATCATC
The DNA here is from genome assembly GCA_902687465.1 of Secale cereale. Classification (NCBI taxonomy): domain Eukaryota; kingdom Viridiplantae; phylum Streptophyta; class Magnoliopsida; order Poales; family Poaceae; genus Secale; species Secale cereale. The sequence goes on along the minus strand of LR738713.1, from coordinate 572,632,033 downwards.
CGAATGACTTGGCTTGAGACAATATGAATGATGAAGACCCCTTAATTCTTCATAATGTAGCCAAGTCTCCAATGCCCTCCAACAACGCCTATTGATCAAGTTTTAGCTTGTTGGTCCCCAACCAAGTTGGGTCCTAAGAGGTTAGTCACAATAGGCTTGGCCACCCAAATTGTTCTTTTCTTGACACCACTTTGAGTACCAAAAAACTTGGCAAACACATTGCCAACCTTATCCTTCCCAAGAGAATAGACATCATCAATAATAATTGGGTTGGATAAGTTACCACTAGTGCATGAAGAAGCAAGGTGACCCTTCTCACGGCATAAGTAGCAACATCTACTCTTCACTTTCCTCTCATTTGATTTCTCAAAATGAGAAGCATCACCATGAGTCTTCTTGGGAAGCGGCCTTTCTCCAACTTGCGGTTGAGCACGAGAATGAACTTGTGGCCTCTTCCCTTGTTGCTTGTCACTAATGGCCTTCTTCTTCAATGGGCAAGATCTAACATGATGCCCTTCAACTTTGCACTTGAAGCAAATAATCTTGACCGAATTCTTGAGTTGTTCTTGGCCCTTATTGTTGTTAATGATCTTGGACCTTTTCTTCTTGTTGGAGTTGAATCCAAGTCCACCTTTGTCATTGGGGGATTTTTGCACACTCAAGATATTGTTGAGTGTGGACTTCCCTTCATGACACTTTTCCAAGTCTTTCTTCAAAGAAGTGACTTGGGCCTTGAGCTCTTTGATTTCCTCTACATGGTTAGTATCAAAAAAAGTACTAGAGGAAGTATAAGCTTCATTGTTAGAGCAACAAGGCAAGGAGAGCAATTCATCACAAGATGTACTAACATTGTGAGTAGATGAATTACGAGGACTAGCACATGGCAAGATAGCATTTTGACTTGAAGTAGTGCTAGTATCCACATGAGGCTCACTAGATGTTACCTTGATACTCATAGCCTCATGAGCTATCTTTAGCACATTATGGGATACTAGAAGATCATCATGAGAGCTTGTGAGCTTTACATGACTTTCTTTCAATTTCCCATAATTGCCAGATAGCAACTCAAGTTGAGCCCTTAGCTCAACATTCTCCTTCAAAATGGATGCTTCACTATAAATAGAGTTAGTAGCACAAGCATCATCAATAATAGCAAGAGGAGAAGGCAACTTGGCAAGCTCCTTAGAATATGAAGCTTTAAGTTGAGCATGAGACTCGGTGAGTTTTATGAGCTCGCCCTTAATGACCCTTGAGCCATTTTTGAGGTGCTCAAAATCCTCAAGGAGTTTAGCATGTGAAACTTCAAGCTTCTCATTTTTAGTTTCAAAATCATTAACCACCTCGAGAGCTCTATCACGGGATTCCTTTATTCTAGATAGTTCTAGAGCAAAAGTCTCCTCAAGAGATTCCTTGGTGGTTTGTTCAAGTTCAAGAGCTTGCGAGAGGTCGGCGATCTCATTAGCGTAATCACGCTCATGACCTTCCATTTTCTCAATGGTGACCTCATGCTCCTCTAGATGAGATTCCAACTCCTCTATATATTTCTTGCCCTCAATGGCAATAGACATGATTTCCATGAAGTTGGAACGAGCAATTTTATTCTTATGAAGAGCTTTAAAAATCATTTCCCCCTTAATTTTTAAGGAGGCAACATTATTATTTTCTTCATCATTTTCTACATCATCATCATTGTTATCATCACTATCATGACAAGATATATTGGGGTTCAAAGTGGGAGATACCTTTGAAGCCTTAGCCATAAGGCAAAACACAATAGATGATGATGTAGGATCCCTTGAAGCACCATTCAAGACTACATCTTGTTCCATGGGGTGTTGGGTTTCCTCTACATTGTTAGCACAACAATTCGAGGAAATAGATGCATTTTTATCATGGCAACAAGACATAGCAAGCATATCATCATGAGTTTTAGTTAAGCAATTTCTACATGATATGCAAGGACTATCAACACAAGCATGTGAAACATGTAGGGTGCTCGAAGTGTTAAAGTCCAAAGAAGATGCATTGCAGTAAGATAGTGATGAAGGATCATCCACAATAAGCATACTATCATCATTGCAATGACCAACACTACTCACCATATCATTAACTTGTGGCAAACCACATGTAGGTGAAGTAGAAGAAGTTGAGAAGACAACACGGCCGGAGGTGGAGGGAGAACAATCATTCCTACAATTCTTGGACACACCATATTTATCTTGAAGCTTTGTCCACAACTCATGAGCATCCCGGAACGACATGAGTTGAAATATAACTACATTGCTCAAAGCATCAAAAAGCACATTAGAAGCTTGAGCATTGAGATAAGAGTTTTTCTCATCCTCTAAAGATAATCTTTGTGCATCCTTTGGAGGAGAAAAACCCATATCTACAATTCGCTCTAAATTTGGGTCCATGACCCTAAAGAGATTAAGCATGCGAATTACCCAAACATCAAAATTTGTGCCATTGAAACTAAGAGTGTCAGAGAATCCTAAACCCCTAGTCGACATCCTTACTCTCTAGGCGGTTAAGCCCTATGAAGAGAGACGAGGCTCTGATACCAATTGAAAGATCGTGGATGTCGCCTAGAGGGGGGGTGGTGAATATGCGCTTTAAAATAATTATGGTTTAGGCTTGAACAAATGCGGAATAAACCTAGCAGTTAATTTGTCAAGCACAAAACCTACAACAACTAGGCTCACCTATGTGCATCAACAACTTATGCTAAGCAAGATAAACAACTAGGTGATAGCAAGATATATGACAAGAAACAATATGGCTATCACAAAGTATAGTGCATAAGTAAAGGGCTCGGGTAAGAGATAACCAAGGAACGCGGAGACGACGATGTATCCCGAAGTTCACACCCTTGCGGATGCTAATCTCCGTTTGGAGCGGTGTGGAGGCACAATGCTCCCCAAGAAGCCACTAGGGCCACCGTAATCTCCTCACGCCCTCGCATAATGCAAGATGCCGTGATTCCACTAAGGGACCCTTGAGGGCGGTCACCGAACCCGTACAAATGGCAACCCTTGGGGGCGGTCACCGAACCCGTACACTTTGGCAACCCTTGGGGGCGGTCACCGGAACCCGTCAAATTGCTCGGGGCGATCTCCACAACCTAATTAGAGACCCCGACGCTTGCCCGGAGCTTTACACCACAATGATTGAGCTCCGAACACCAAGGTTGGGGCTATCTCCCCAACGACACCACGAAGCTTCACCACAATGGAATATGGCTCCGAGGTGACCACAACCGTCTAGGGCGCCCAAGCACCCAAGAGGAACAAGCTCAAGGGTACCAAGCACCCAAGAGTAATAAGCTTCTCAACTTCACTTCCACGTATCACCGTGGAGAACTCAAACCGATGCACCAAATGCAATGGCAAGGGCACACGGAGTGCCCAAGTCCTTCTCTCCCAAATCCCACCAAAGCAACTAATGCTAGGGAGGGAAATGAGAGGAAGAACAAGAAGGAGAACACCAAGAACTCCAAGATCAAGATCCAAGGGGTTCCCCTCACTTAGAGGAGAAAGTGATTGGTGGAAATGTGGATCTAGATCTCCTCTCTCTTTTCCCCCCAAAACTAGCAAGAATCCATGGAGGGATTGAGAGATAGCAAGCTCGAAGAAGGTCAACAATGGGGGAAGAACACAAGCTCAAAGGATGAGGTTCATTGGGGAAGAAGACCCCCTTTTATAGGTGGGGGAAAAATCCAACCGTTATACTCACAGCCCGCACAGAGCGGTACTACCGCTCCAGGAGCGGTACTACCGCTAGGGCAGTAGAACCCCTTTGAAAAACAATAGCGAGGAGGCAAAAAGGTTAGAAGAACCGTCGGAGCGGTAGTACCACTTGACCTCACGGTACTACCGCTACGGGTAGCGGTACTACTGCTAAGGGTAGCGGTACTACTGCTTGCGAGCGGTACTAAAAAATTACATCCGTGCCTAACACCGCTGGACTTGTGACGAGTTTTTGGTCCCGAGCGGAAGTAGCCACGGAAGTAGCCGCGGTAGTACTGCTCCAAGCGGTAGTACCGCTCCCGAAAGCGGTAGTAAAAAATTACTTCCGCTCCAACCCGCGGTAGTACCGCTGCAACCTTTTCAGTACACCAAAACGACAATAACTTTTGCATACGGACTCCGAATTCGATGAAACAAGTTTGTTGGAAAGCTAGCGACAAGGGCTAACACAATCTTGATAGAAAAACCAATAAGAAGAAAATTAGAAAAGGCCCATAAGAAAATGGTGAGAACCCTTCCTCGGATAAGACCGGTAAAACACCCAACACCGAAAACATCATAGAAGACACATGTGAACTCCGTTTTCGATGAACTCAAGCTTGTCATCAAGATGACCATGAGCTCTAAGACTCACAAAGATAACCAAACAAGAACCAAGAAACATGATGCAATGATGCAATGGTTTGAGCTCTCTACTAACGATACGATCAAGCTACCAACTTGAGAGCCCCCCTTGATAGTACGGCAAACGATCCTATAACCCGGCCTCCCAACTACCACCACGAGACCGGTAAAATAGAAAACCTATCAAGGGCAAACCTTTGCTTTGCACAAAGTCCACTTGAGCTAGATGTAGACGATCTTGACTTTCTCAAGTTGGACCACCTTTCTTGATTGCGTTGTCTCGGTGAAGACTAGTAGATTGCTCCCCCATACTCCTCTATGGGTGAGCCACTCTTCGGCATATCTTCACAAGTCCATTGTCACGACAATGGACGGCAAGCTTCAAGCACTTGATTCTTCGTGATGCTCCACTTGAACTTGCACACCGCAACCTAACCCCACAAAGAACTCTCACGAAGACCATGAGTTAGTACACAAAGCGTGATTGACAATGCTTACCATACCATAGGATTGCTTGATCCCTCTCGGTACATCTTCTACGCTTTGTGTGTTGATCAACTTGATTCACTCCTTCACTTAGTCTTGATCAACCTTGAATCTTTCCAACTCTCTTCATTTGGATGATGTCTTGAAGGTAAACATGAATGATAACACACTCTTCTTCTTCAAGACATGCTTGCAATAAGCTCAACACCCACAAGACCAATCTTTGGATAATTCCTTAATAGCACCTTGGTCATCACAAACTCTCCTTGAAACCAACAAATGAACTCCAAGAAAAGCCTATGGACAAACCGTTCAAATATAACTCAAGGCAACCATTAGTCCATAGAGATTGTCATCAATTGCCAAAACCAAACATGGGGGCATCGCATGTTCTTTCAGCTGTGTAGGTGGATTGTGGTTAGGTGTGCTAGGAGTTGGGGATTTCTGAAGAACCTCAATTAGCATAGATATTTTCTTTGAATCTTGATGCTTTCCAAACATCAAAGCTGCATCATCATCACATGCAACATCAACCCATATATTCTGTTCCCTCTCGTAGTACTTCAACTCCACAGAATCACGGCACCCCCAGGGATAAGTATCACACAACTTGCACAACAATGTTTTGTAGGTGATATTGGATTCGACAAACAGAGGATAATCAAAGCCGCCAACATATCGCTTGCGGCCATCGCTACTAAGACGACTTGTTTCCATCCTAACGGACAGCATACAAGCAATTTCCTCATCCATCCTAGATGAACAAATAACCAAATTGTGTGCAGTTAGTCACTATGAATTATACACAACAAATTCGACCGCTACATACTACTATGAACACACACATGCATCATCCTAATAATTAGCATACTCACCCTGTTGGAATATCAGAGGTTGCAACCTGTACACTTAGCACTATCTGGTGGCCGAGGCAAGCCTCTGATTCGGCCCTGTTATCCGTCGTCATTGCTGTGGAACAACCTCTGTTCAAGCAATCACAGGCGGAGGCAGAACAGAGGAGTCAGATGGGAGTCATGTGGCGATGCTGCTCGGGAGGGAAACCAGAGCTGCGACGAGTGGAGGTGCGCGGGGACGAGGCGTCAGAGATGCGGCGAGTGTGGGGGAGCTGCGCAGGCCGTGCCGGCGACCGGTCGTACCTCAATGGAGGAGTTCGGCGGGCGGCGGCGACGTCGGAGATGCGGCGAGTGTAGGCGCGCCCGAGGTCCGCAGGCCGCGCCGGCGACCGGTCCTACCTGAATGGAGGAGTTCGACGGGCGGCGGCGGCGTCGGAGATGCGACGAGTGTAGGCGCGCCCGAGGTCCGCAGGCCGCGCCGGCGACCGGTCCTACCTGAATGGAGGAGTTCGGCGGGCGGCGGCGGCGTCGGAGATGCGGCGAGTGTAGGCGCGCCCGAGGTCAGCAGGCCGCGCCGGCGACCGGTCCTACCTGAATGGAGGAGTTCGGCGGGCGGCGGCGGCGTCGGAGATGCGGCGAGTGTAGGCGCGCCGGCGACTGGTCATACTTGAACGAAGGAGTTCGGCGGCGGCGGCGGCGATTTGTGGCTGCGACCGCTAATGGATAGGGGAAAGGTACGAGTAGTCTGGGGATATGATTAGTACGATCGATAGCTTAGTCACCTAAAGCAAAATGAACTACTAGTCAAAGATCTCCATAATAGACAGGTAAGTGCGTCTTCCGACATGGTTATTACGCGTGCGTGTATTAGCCGCCCTGGTCGAAGGTTTGGGGTTCGATCCCTACTCTCCCCATTTCTTTTCTTTCGCTCTTTACAAATGAGTCCACATGTAATGGAACCAGGGGCATTTCGGTCATATGACGCGGTCAACGAGCCTTTGACTGACGGTAACGTGAGAAAATGGCATTTTTGAGTGTCTCGCTAACGGCAGTGGCGTTTTTGAGTAGTGAATTTTTTTAGTGGAAAAAGTAAGTAGTGTGGCACAACTAGTGGCAAAAGTGATAAAAACCCATGAAATAAAAGAAGAAGAACGAAACAAATACCACGTCTTTACTTCGTCTTCGACTTCCTTCATATGCAGTCACTTTCTTATGAACCCAATCAATTTAGAGGTCACTCTCGAGAGCATAAGCTTCGTGAATAATGCTCGCTGCTACGCATGGCGTATTCTTCGGAGTTTATAGCAAACTCCTCATGACTTCAGGGACTTGTTACTATGTGTGCACTAGCAAACACACTAGCCCCTTACTGATTATGTCAACAATCTTCAAAACACAAGGAGGCAAATTATTGCACCAACAATATCCCCTTTTTTAACGATTGTTGTTAAAACACATAATCGTTGAAGAGAGAAAGATATGCGATAAAGAACATGGTGAGTGATAAAGTGTTATTGTTCTCAAGGATGAAATATGCTTCCCCCTGAGTGTATACATGAATAGTGATTTTAGATCTGATAATTCTATAATAAGGATAATATACGGAGGAAATTTCATTCGTTCGAGATAATTATTTGTACTAATGAGATGAGATCTATTGATAGCAAATGTGCAATCATTCATAACTTTCGATAAATAACCACCTGCAAAATAGATACTTCGAGAAGATATTCAGCGCATGGGGGATTATTAACATTACATCACAGAAGTTACTGATAGTTTTACAACAAGATACAAATAAGCAAAACAACAATTGTTGCAAACTCGAGAGAAAACCAATTCAAAAGAACACCGGAAAGCAAATCTATCAAACTCGATGTAATTCTCTCCCCTTTTGTCAACAAATGTCAAAAAGGTGACGAATAACGTGAGGTAGAAAGAAAATCAAACGATCACTCCGAGGCATCGCCAGAAGAGTTGTTCGGAGAAAGTGTGTCTTCGGAAGTAACTGGAATTCCTTCATCATCAGCAACATGATTGTCTTCGGGGACAACGACTGGTTGCTGGGTAGATGTACTTGGCGCACTAGGATCAACCTTCGGAGGAGCAGTGGATAGAAGACCGCCTCCGGTTGGTTTGATTGTAGGAGAGGTGGCTTCATATTCCTCGAGCAACTTGTGGATTTGGAGATGAAGATCATCGGTGGGAAGCACTCGAGCAGGCAAAGGCGGAGTGATGCGTGCCTGGAGGTCATCCATACTAAATCCTTGATCAATGCAATCATACAACTCTTTGAGATTCACATGGAGCAGTTGTTTTTTGGTGAAGAACTTGTGAACCAACTTCCAGAGGCATTTCTTATTCTCATCGGCTATTAGATGAATGAGCCTTGTGCGGTTATTTAGGAGATTGATTTCTTCTGTCAGATGCTCTTTTTCACGTCTATCATCAGCAATGTGTTGCAGAATCAACTGTTGCGTTTGCATGCTGATCTCCATCTGGGATGGTGGCTGAGAGGTTAGCATTCACACACGCGGATGAGTCGTGGACCATCAAAGGCTTGATGATAATCTTTGGGAGGTGATGATGGTTTTTCAGGAAAATTCTTCCATTACTTTCATAGTGTCACACATTGGTGGGATAAAGCATTTGTGACTAGCCTTGGCAAGATACACTGTTTTCATTGCGTAATTAATCACCTTCTGAATCTATGGAGCAAAGACTTTCATAGTGAGTGAAAACTGAGCAGCATATTTCACAATGCGGAGAAACATATCTTCAACATCAAAGGCATATCGCTCGGAGATAGCATAGATGGTTGATACGTCCATTTTGTATCATGCTTTCCTACTGTTATTAATGTTTTATGTTATTATTTCACTTTATGATACAATTCTTATGCCTTTTCTCTCATATTTTGCAAGTTTCACATGAAGATGGAGGTTGCCGGCTGTTGGGGAACGTAGCATAATTCAAAAAAATTCTACGTCTTCACCAAGATCCAACTATGGAGACATCTAGCAACGAGCAAGTAAGAGTGCATCTACATACCGTTATGTAGATCGCGTGCGGAAGCTTTCAACGAAGCAAGGATGAAGTAGTCGTACTCTTCACGTTCTTCGTCACCGATGATCTAGCGCCGAACGGACGGCACCTCCGCGTTCAACACACGTACGGCGCAGCAACGTCACCTCCTTCTTGATCCAGCAAGGGGGGAGGAGAAGTCGTCAGAGATCCGGCAGCACGACGGCGTGATGACGGATGCAGTGGAGATCGCAGCAGGGCTTCGCCGGGCGCCCTGCGTGGGAGTTCGGAGGTGTGACGGGAGGGGGAGAGGCGCCAGGACTTGGGGTGCGGCTGCCCTCTCCCCCCCCACATATATATAGGGGGCCAGGGGGGGCGCCAGCCCCTTGCAGATTCAATCTGCAAGGGGGGGCGGCGGCCAGGGAGGAGTCCCCCTCCCCCAAGGCAAGTGGTGGCCCCCCTCCCCTTAGGGTTTTAACCCTAGGCGCAGGGGAGGTGGGCCCCCTTAGTGGTGCGCCAGCCCAGAGGGCTGAACACATCCCCTCGCGGCCTAGGGGCCCCACCGGGATGGGTGGCCCCACCCGGTGGACCCCCGGGGCCCCTCCGGTGGTCCCGGGACGCTCCCGGTGACCCCCGGAGATCACCCGTTGGCCGAAACTGGACTTCCCATATATCAATCTTTACCTCCGGACCATTCCGGAACTCCTCGTGACGTCCGGGATCTCATCCGGGACTCCGAACAACATTCGGGTTTCCACGTGCATTAATCTCTACGACCCTAGCGTTACCGAACCTTAAGTGTGTAGACCCTACGGGTTCGGGAGACAGGTAGACATGACCGAGACCACTCTCCGGTCAATAACCAACAGCGGGATCTGGATACCCATGTTGGTTCCTACGTGTTCCTCGATGATCTTCATCGGATGAACCGCCGTGTCAAGGATTCACTCAATCCCGTATGTTATTCCCTTTGTCCATCGGTCGGTACTTGCCCGAGATTCGATCGTCGGTATTCCCAATACCTTGTTCAATCTCGTTATGGCAAGTCTCTTTACTCGATCCGTAATCCATCATCCCGTGACTAACTACTTAGTCACATTGAGCTCATTATGATGATGTATTACCGAGTGGGCCCAGAGGTACCTCTCCGTCATACGGAGTGACAACATCCCAGTCTCGGTTCGTACCAACTCAACAGACACTTTCGGAGATACCCGATGCGTACCTTTATAGCCACCCAGTTACGTTGTGACGGTTGGCACACCCAAAGTACTCCTACGATGTCCGGGAGTTGTACAACCTCATGGTCTAAGGAATAAATACTTGACACCGAAAAGCTTATGCATTACGAACTATACGATCTCGTGTTATGCTCAAGTTTGGGTCTTGTCCATCACATCATTCTCCTAATGATGTGATCCCGTTATCACCGACATCTCATGTCCATGGTCAGGAAACCGTGACCATCTGTTGATCAACGAGCTGGTTACTAGAGGCCTACCAGGGACTCATTGTGGTCTATGTATTCACACATGTATCGCTGTTTCCGTACAATACAATTCAAGCATGAATAACAGACAATTATCATGAACAAGGAGATATAATAATAATGCTTTTATTATTGCCTCTAGGGCATATCTCCAACAGTCTCCCACTTGCACTAGAGACAATAATCTAGTTACATTGTGATGAATCGAACACCCATAGAGTTCTGGTGTTGATCATGTTTTGCTCGTGAAAGAGGTTTAGTCAACGGGTCTGCGACATTCAGATCCGTATGCACTTTACAAATATCTATGTCTCCATCCTGAACATAATTCCGGATGGAGTTGAAACGGCGCTTGATGTGCTTGGTCTTCTTGTGAAACCTGGGCTCCTTGGTAATAGCAATAGCACCAGTGTTGTCACAGAAGAGAGTCATCGGGCTTGACGTGCTTGGAATGACTCCTAGGTCGGTGATGAACTCCTTCATCCAGACTCCTTCCTGCGCTGCTTCAGAAGCAGCTATGTACTCCGCTTCACATGTAGATGCTGCCACCACGCTTTGCTTGCAACTGCACCAGCTGACTGCCCCTCCATTCAAAATATACACGTATCCGGTTTGTGACTTAGAGTCATCCAGATCTGTGTCAAAGCTAGCATCGACGTAACCCTTTACGACGAGCTCTTCGTCACCTCCATAAACGAGAAACATATCCTTGGTCCTTTTCAGGTACTTCAGGATGTTCTTGACCGCTGTCCAGTGTTCCGTACCGGGATCACTTTGGTACCTCCCTACCAAACTTATGGCAAGGTTCACATCAGGTCTGGTACACAGCATGGCATACATGATAGAACCTATTGTCGAGGCATAGGGAATGACACTTATCTTTTCTCTATCTTCTGCCGTGGTCGGCGACTGAGTCTTACTCAATCTCATACCTTGCAAAACAGGTAAGAATCCTTTCTTTGACTGATCCATATTGAACTTCTTCAATATTTTGTCAAGGTATGTACTTTGTGAAAGACCAATGAGGCGTCTCGATCTATCTCTATAGATTTTGATGCCTAATATGTAAGCAGCTTCTCCAAGGTCCTTCATTGAAAAACTTTTATTCAAGTAGGCCTTTACATTTTCCAAGAATTCTATATCATTTTCCATCAGCAATATGTCATCCACATATAATATGAGAAATGCCACAGAGCTCCCACTCACTTTCTTGTAAATACAGGCTTCTCCATAAGTCTGTATAAAGCCAAACGCTTTGATCACCTCATCAAAGCGAATATTCCAACTCCGAGATGCTTGCACCAGCCCGTAAATCGAGCGCTGGAGCTTGCATACCTTGTTAGCGTTCTCTGGATCGACAAAACCTTCCGGTTGTATCATATACAACTCTTCCTTGAGGAAGCCATTAAGGAATGCTATTTTGACGTCCATTTGCCATATCTCATAATCATAGAATGCGGCAATAGCTAACATGATTCTGACTGACTTCAGCATCGCTACGGGAGAGAAAGTCTCATCGTAGTCAATCCCTTGAACTTGTCGATAACCCTTAGCGACAAGCCGAGCCTTATAGATGGTCACATTACCATCCGCGTCTGTCTTCTTCTTAAATATCCATTTATTTTCTATGGCGTGCCTATCATCAGGCAAGTCCACCAAAGTCCATACTTTGTTTTCATACATGGATTCTATCTCGGATTTCATGGCTCCAAGCCATTTATTGGAATCTGGGCCCGCCATCGCTTCTTCATAGTTCGAAGGTTCACCGTTGTCTAACAACATGATTTCCAGGACAGGGTTGCCGTACCACTCTGGTGCGGAACGTGCCCTTGTGGACCTTCGAAGTTCAGTAGTAACTTGATCTGTTTCTTCACGATCATTATCATTAACTTCCTCCCTTGTCGGTGTAGGCACCTCAGGAATAGTTTCCTGCGCTGCGCTACTTTCCGGTACAGGAGGGGTGACTGTCACCTCATCAAGTTCTACTTTCCTCCCACTCACTTCTTTCGAGAGAAACTCTTTCTCCAGAAAGCATCCATTCTTGGCAACAAAGACTTTGCCTTCGGATCTGTGGTAGAAGGTGTACCCAATTGTTTCCTTTGGGTATCCTATGAAGATGCATTTTTCCGATTTGGGTTCGAGCTTTTCAGGTTGAAGTTTCTTGACATAAGCATCGCAACCCCAAACTTTCAGAAACGACAGCTTCGGTTTCTTGCCAAACCAAAGTTCATACGGAGTCGTCTCAACGGATTTCGACGGAGCCCTATTTAAAGTGAATGCGGCAGTCTCTAAAGCATAACCCCAAAAAGATAGCGGTAAATCGGTAAGGGACATCATAGATCGCACCATGTCCAACAGAGTACGATTTCGATGTTCGGACACACCGTTACGTTGAGGTGTTCCGGGCGGTGTCAATTGTGAAACAATTCCACAGCTCCTTAGGTGTGTGCCAAATTCATGACTTAAATATTCACCCCCACGATCCGATCGCAAGAACTTTATTTTTCTGTCACGTTGATTCTCAACCTCATTCTGAAATTCCTTGAACTTTTCAAAGGTCTCAGACTTGTGTTTCATTAAATAGATATACCCGTATCTACTCAAGTCATCCGTGAGGGTGAGAACATAACGGTAGCCTCCGCGAGCCTCAACACTCATTGGACCGCACACATCGGTATGTATGATTTCCAACAAGTTGGTTGCTCGCTCCATTGTTCCGGAGAACGGAGTCTTGTTCATCTTGCCCAAGAGGCATGGTTCGCACGTGTCAAATGATTCATAATCAAGAGACTCTAGAAGTCCATCTGAATGGAGCTTCTTCATACGTTTGATACCAATATGACCAAGGCGGCAATGCCACAAGTACGTGGGACTATCATTATCAACTTTACATCTTTTGGCATCTACACTATTAATATGTGTATTACTATGTTCGAGATTCATCAAAAATAAACCATTGACCAGCGGGGTATGACCATAAAACATATCTCTCAAATAAATAGAACAACCATTATTCTCCGATTTGAAAGAATATCCATCTCGCATAAGACGAGATCCAGAAACAATGTTCATGCTCAAAGCTGGTACTAAATAACAATTATTCAGGTTTAAAACTAATCCCGAGGGTAGATGTAGAGGTAGCGTGCCGACGGCGATCAGATCGACCTTGGAACCATTCCCGACGCGCATCGTCACCTCATCCTTCTCCAGTCTCCGTTTATTCCGCAGCTCCTGTTTTGAGTTACAAATGTGAGCAACTGCACCGGTATCGAATACCCAGGAGCTACTACGAGTGCTGGTAAGGTACACATCAATAACATGTATATCATATATACCTTTGACGTTGCCGGCCTTCTTGTCTGCTAAGTATTTGGGGCAGTTCCGCTTCCAGTGACCCGTTCCCTTGCAATAAAAGCACTCAGTCTCAGGCTTGGGTCCATACTTTGGCTTCTTCCCGGCAACAGGCTTGCCAGGCGCGGCAACTTGCTTGCCGTCCTTCTTGAAGTTCTTCTTACCCTTGCCTTTCTTGAACTTAGTGGTTTTATTGACCATCAACACTTGATGTTCTTTCTTGATGTCTACCTCCGCTGATTTCAGCATTGAATACACCTCGGGAATGGACTTCTCCATCCCCTGCATATTGAAATTCAGCACGAAGCTCTTGAAGCTTGGTGGGAGCGACTGGAGGATTCTGTCAACGACCGCTTCATCTGGGAGATTCATTCCCAGCTGAGACAAGCGGTTGTGCAATCCTGAAATCTTGAGGATGTGCTCACTGACAGAACTGTTCTCCTCCATCTTACAGTTGTAGAATGCGTCGGAGACATCATATCTCTCGACTCGGGCATGAGCTTGGAAAACCATTTTCAGCTCTTCGAACATCTCATATGCTCCATGGTGCTCAAAACGCTTTTGGAGCCCCGATTCTAAACTGTAAAGCATGCCGCACTGAACCAGGGAGTAATCATCACTACGCGACTGCCAGACGTTCAAAACGTCTTGGTCCGCATCGGGAGCAGGTGCATCACCTAGCGGTGCTTCTAGGACATATGATCTCTTGGCAGCTATGAGGATAATCCTCAGGTTACGGACCCAATCCGTATAGTTACTACCATCGTCTTTCAGCTTGGTTTTCTCTAGGAACGCGTTGAAGTTGAGGGAAACCTGAGCGTGGGCCATTTGATCTACAAGAGATATTGTAAAGAATTTAGACTAAGTTCATGATAATTAAGTTCATCTTAATCAAATTATAATGAACTCCCACTCAGAATGACATCTCTCTAGTCATCTAAGTGATACACGATCCGAATCGAGTAGTCCGTGTCCGATCATCACGTGAGACGGACTAGTCAAAAACGGTGAACATCTTCATGTTGATCGTATCTTCTATACGACTCGTGTTCGACCTTTCGGTCTTCCGTGTTCCGAGGCCATGTCTGTACATGCTAGGCTCGTCAAGTGAACCCTAAGTGTATTGCGTGTGTAAATCTGTCTTACACCCGTTGTATGCGAACGTTAGAACCTATCACACCCAATCATCACGTGGTGCTTCGGAGCAACGAGCTTTAGCAACGGTGCACAGTTAGGGGAAACACATTACTTGAAATTTTAGTGAGAGATCATCTTATTTACTACCGTCGTTCTAAGTAAACAAGATGCATAAACATGATAAACATCACATGCAATCAATTAAAGTGACATGATATGGCCAATGTCATCTTGCTCCTTGGATCTCCATCTTCGGGGCACCATGATCATCTTGTCACCGGCTCGACACCATGATCTTCATCATCATGATCTTCATCATTGTGTCTCGAAGAAGTCGTCACGCCAACTATTACTTCTACTACTATAGCTAACGTTTAGCAATGAAGTAAAGTAATTACATGGCGTTATTCAGTGACACACAGGTCATACAATAATAAAGACAACTCCTATGGCTCCTGCCGGTTGTCAAGTTCATCGACATGCAAGTCGTGATTCCCTATTACAAAAACATGATCAATCTCATACATCACATATATCATTCATCACATCTTCGTTCTTGGCCATACCACGTCACAAAACACATGCTGCAAAAACAAGTTAGACGTCCTCTAATTGTTGTTGCAAGTTTTACGTGGCTTCTATAGGATTTCTAGCAAGAACGTTTCTTACCTACGCCAAAACCACAACGTGATTTGTCAACTTCTATTTACCCTTCATAAGGACCCTTTTCATCGAATCCGATCCGACTAAAGTAGGAGAGACAGACATCCGCCAGCCACCTTATGCATCTAGTGCATGTCTGTCGGTGGAACCAGTCTCACGTAAGCGTACGTGTAAGGTCGGTCCGGGCCGCTTCATCCCACAATACCGCCGAATCAAGATTGACTAGTAACGGTAAGAAAGTTGAACAAGATCATACGCCCACAACTGCTTTGTGTTCTACTCGTGCAAGATGCTACGCATAAAACCTAGGCTCAGATGCCACTGTTGGGGAACGTAGGATAATTCAAAAATTTTCTACGTCTTCACCAAGATCCAACTATGGAGACATCTAGCAACGAGCAAGTAAGAGTGCATCTACATACCGTTATGTAGATCGCGTGTGGAAGCTTTCAACGAAGCAAGGATGAAGTAGTCGTACTCTTCACGTTCTTCGTCACCGATGATCTAGCGCCGAACGGACGGCACCTCCGCGTTCAACACACGTACGGTGCAGCAACGTCACCTCCTTCTTGATCCAGCAAGGGGGGAGGAGAAGTCGTCAGAGATCCGGCAACACGACGGCGTGATGACGGATGCAGTGGAGATCGCAGCAGGGCTTCGCCGGGCGCCCTGCGTGGGAGTTCGGAGGTGTGACGGGAGGGGGAGAGGCGCCAGGACTTGGGGTGCGGCTGCCCTCTCCCCCCCCCACATATATATAGGGGGCCAGGGGGGCGCCAGCCCCTTGCAGATTCAATCTGCAAGGGGGGGCGGCGGCCAGGGAGGAGTCCCCCTCCCCCAAGGCAAGTGGTGGCCCCCCTCCCCTTAGGGTTTTAACCCTAGGCGCAGGGGAGGTGGGCCCCCTTAGTGGTGCGCCAGCCCAGAGGGCTGGACACATCCCCTCGCGGCCTAGGGGCCCCATCCGGTGGACCCCCGGGGCCCCTCCGGTGGTCCCGGGACGCTCCCGGTGACCCCCGGAGATCACCCGTTGGCCGAAACTGGACTTCCCATATATCAATCTTTACCTCCGGACCATTCCGGAACTCCTCGTGACGTCCGGGATCTCATCCGGGACTCCGAACAACATTCGGGTTTCCACGTGCATTAATCTCTACGACCCTAGCATTACCGAACCTTAAGTGTGTAGACCCTACGGGTTCGGGAGACACGTAGACATGACCGAGACCACTCTCCGGTCAATAACCAACAGCGGGATCTGGATACCCATGTTGGTTCCTACGTGTTCCTCGATGATCTTCATCGGATGAACCACCGTGTCAAGGATTCACTCAATCCCGTATGTTATTCCCTTTGTCCATCGGTACGGTACTTGCCCGAGATTCGATCGTCGGTATTCCCAATACCTTGTTCAATCTCGTTATGGCAAGTCTCTTTACTCGATCCGTAATCCATCATCCCGTGACTAACTACTTAGTCACATTGAGCTCATTATGATGATGTATTACCGAGTGGGCCCAGAGGTACCTCTCCGTCATACGGAGTGACAACATCCCAGTCTCGGTTCGTACCAACTCAACAGACACTTTCGGAGATACCCGATGCGTACCTTTATAGCCACCCAGTTACGTTGTGACGGTTGGCACACCCAAAGTACTCCTACGGTGTCCGGGAGTTGTACAACCTCATGGTCTAAGGAATAAATACTTGACACCGAAAAGCTTATGCATTACGAACTATACGATCTCGTGTTATGCTCAAGTTTGGGTCTTGTCCATCACATCATTCTCCTAATGATGTGATCCCGTTATCACCGACATCTCATGTCCATGGTCAGGAAACCGTGACCATCTGTTGATCAACGAGCTGGTTACTAGAGGCCTACCAGGGACTCATTGTGGTCTATGTATTCACACATGTATTGCTGTTTCCGTACAATACAATTCAAGGATGAATAACAGACAATTATCATGAACAAGGAGATATAATAATAATGCTTTTATTATTGCCTCTAGGGCATATCTCCAACACCGGCAGTTGCAATTCATGACCGAAAAGGGTTACAATGGAGACAACTATTCTGCACAACTCCAAATGACTTGAAAATTTATGAAGAATTATTATATATATATATATATATATATATATATATATATATATAGGAAAATGGTTGTGTACTCCTGAGAGTATGTACTCACGCTCCTCATATACCATATAGATGAATCTTTTATACCTCTTTATTATTTTTAATATACTTTATTACTAATTATTAGATACCCCAAAATGATTTTCATGAAAAAATTCATGCGAGTCTACATATTTTAAATGTTTACGTATATACTGATGTGTTTGTACGTGAAAAAGGTATATTATAAAAAGTACGTCGCGGATGATATTTTTTCAACAAAACTCGTATTCGGGTATCTTAGAATATTTAATGAAGTATATTGAGAATGATAAAGAGGTATATTTAATGCGTATATAAGGTATATTGAGGATGAGAGTACATACTCACAGGAGTACAAAAGAGGAGTCATATATATATATATATATATATATATATATATATATATATATATATATATATATATATATATATATATATACCAAGGGACCCACCAAGAAGCGACAAGCCTATGGTATTTAGAAAAATACTTTGTAAAGTTTAACTAACTTTGTATGAAAAAAATATCAACATCTATACAATACTAAGCTATATGGTATGAAAATTAATTTCATAATGCATCTAATAATATGGACGCTGCTGCGCGTCCGCCAGCCGATGTTTAGATATTATCCGTCGCCTCGACGGTCGTTGGATGCCCAAACTGGTAGCCGTCTGATTGAGTGTCTGCGCCCCGCATGTCTACTTGTTATTTTCCGTAACAAAAGCTCTGTTGGAGAAACAATACAATCTTGCCCCCAGCCCCGACAGAGTTCCTCCCCGTGAGGCGCCGCCGCCAACCCACCCATGAAATCTCACACCATCGAGTGACCGAGTGCTATTTCTCGAGCTTGCGTTGTATTCCCTCGAAGAGGAAAGGGTGATGCAGCACAGTAGCGTAAGTATTTCCCTCAGTTTTTGAGAACTAAGGTATCAATCCAGTAGGAGACCACGCGTGAGTCCCTCGCACCTGCACAAACAAATAAGAACTTCGTAGCCAACACGATAAGGGGTTGTCAATCCCTTTACGGTCACTTACGAAAGTGAGATCTGATAGAGATGATAGTTTGATATTTTTGGTATCTTTTATTATAAGAACAAAAAGTAAAAGCGGAAAAGTAAAGTAGATTGTAGATTGATATATTGAGAATAGACCCGGGGGCCATAGTTTTCTCTAATGGCTTCTCTCATGATAGTGATATTCTACGGCGGGTAAACAAATTACTGTCGAGCAATTGATACAAAAGCGAATAATTATGAGACTATCTAGGCATGATCATTATATATAGGCATCACGTCCGAGACAAGTAGACCGAAACGATTCTGCATTTACTACTATTACTCCACACATCGACCGCTATCCAGCATGCATCTAGTGTATTAAGCTCATAAGAACGGAGTAGCGGCTTAAGCAATATGACATGATGTAGAGGGATAAACTCAAACTTAGTGATATAAACCCCATCTTTTTATCCTCGATGGCAACAATACAATACGTGCCTTGCTATCCCTACTGTCACTGGGAAAGGACACCGCAAGATTGAACCCAAAGCCAAGCACTTCTCCCATTGCAAGAACTATAGATCTAGTAGGCCAAACCAAACCAATAATTCGAAGAGACTTGCAAGGATATTATAATCATACATAAAGAGTTCAGAGAAGAACCAAATATTTCTCATAGATAATCTTGATCATAAACCCACAATTCATCGGATCTCGACAAAAACACCGCAAAAAGAGATTACATCGAATAGATCTCCTCGAAGACTGAGGAGAACTTTGTATTGAGATCCAAAGAGAGAGAAGAAGCCATCTAGATACTAGCTATGGACCCGAAGGTCTATGGTAAACTACTCACAACTCATGGTGAGGTGATGATGATGATGTAGAAGCACTCCGTGGTAGATCCCCCCTCCGGCGGAGCTCCGGAACAGGCCCCAAGATGGGATCTCACGGGAACAGAAGGTTACGACGGTGGAACTAGGGTTTTCTCTGTTGTTGTGATAGTTTCGGGGCACATAGGTATATATAAGAGGAAGGAGGGCTCCGGGGGCCAAACGTGGGGCCCACGAGGCAGGGGGCGTGCCCTATGGGGGGGCCACCCTCGTGGGCGCCACGTGTGCCCTACTCTGTGGTTCTCAAGTCTCCCGTGCGTGATTTTCTCCAAAAATATCTCTCCCGAAGGTTTCATTCTGTTTGGACTCCGTTTGATATTCCTTTTCTGCAAAACCCTGAAATAGGCAAAAAAGCAGCAATCTGGATTGGGCCTTTGGGTTAGTACGTTAGTCCCAAAAATAATATAAAAGTGTAAGCCCATTAAACATCCAAAACATCATAAATAATAGCATTGAACAATTAAAAATTATAGATTCGTTGGAGACGTATCACCGAGCGTCATCCTTCCCATTGCAACAGAGGTAATGTTGCCGGATTTTTGAAACAAATGTCGTGTTGCAAAAACTTTTGTAACACAGGTCATGTTGTAAAAAAAATTGCAACAACATACTTGTTGCATTCTTTTTTGTAACAATATCTATGTTTCAGAAAAGCATTTGCAACTCGCGGTCAGCTTGCAATCGTGTCCGTTGTGGATTTTTTTGCAACAAAGGTCTTGTTGTGTTTTTTTTTGCAACAACGGTCTTGTTGCGGATTTTTTTCCTGCAACAAAGGTCTTGTTGCACATTGTTTTTTGCAACAGAATTGATGTTGCAAAAGTGGACGGCGGCCTTTCCGTCGTCAGTGGCGAGCAGATGTCGTCTTCTTCATCACCTGGCAGAAGCAAGAGCGGACCACGAGCGTCGCCAGATGGTGGTGAGGATCGACGCCGCCCGTCCTTGCCTTAGCGCCGCCGCTACCATCCCGACCTTCTATTTTTTGTGTGTGTCCGCCTCTTGCCTTGGGAGCACCGTGGGTCGCCATCATCCCGAATCCTCAGCCGCCGGACTTCGCCGAGCGGAGCCCCTGCCGCTCCCGGATGTCCCTGCCTCTTGCCCACTCGCCTTCCTTGCCGGATCTGACGAGATCTGGCTAGAATCTTCGCCGGCGTCGCCCTCCTAGCCGCACGAGTCTCCGCCCGTCACATGATCTAGCCAAGTAGTTACAAAATCTATTTTCTGAAACAAATCATGAGTTGCAGAAACGTGGACACGGAGAGGTTGACCTCGAGCGTCTAATCAAGAGCAATTTGACGCACACGAAGGCGACGGACGATCGCACGTGATCGGCCGGCTGAAGGTAAGCTTTTCCCTAATAATATGGGAATATTAACTTCATATTATGAATGTTGATATTTTTTCTATAACTTTAACCAAAATTTATACGGGCGTTGCTACGCATCCGCCGATAGATGTATTAAAATTATCCGCCGTCTGAACAGTCGTTGGATCTCTGAGTTGTTAGCCGTCCGATCTGGTGTGCGCGTCCCGCATGTCCCGTCATTATTCCCGTAACATGAGCGTTGTTGCGGAAACAATACAACAAATTTGCCCCCGACCCCGACAGAGCTGCGCCCAGCGCAGCGCCGCTGCCAACCCGCCCCCAAAATCAGCCCGCCGCCGGATCAGATCAGACGCATATCTAGCTCATCGAGGGGCTCTGGTTGGAGAACAGGCGTGGCCTCTACTACAGCATGACGCACGACGAGCTTCCACGCCAGTCACTCCTTTCACGATTTCTACAACTGAAGCTATGTTTCTGAAACATGCGTCGTGTTGCAATTCTTGGCCTCGTACACTCTAACATCGTGCGCTCCTCCAACGCTTTCTGGAACCGGAGCTATGTTTCTGAAGTAAGACCCTATTGCACAAGAAAAAAAACTTCACTTTCGAACCAATTTTTTTTAAACAAGTCATCTGTTGCGGAAACTTTCTAAAATTAGACCTTTTTGCTGAAAAAAGAACTTCACCACTGAATCATTTTCTTATTTCTGAAACAAGATCTCTGTTGCAGAAACCTTCTGAAACAATACGGTTGTTGCAAAAAATTGGGTGCACATGACTTATGGCTGTGAGCGCTCGATCAAGATTGATCCGATGGCTACGCAGGCGGGGGACGCTGAGTGTGCATCCGTCGGCTGATGGATAGCCTTTTCCAATTTATACGGGCAACGCTACGCGTCGGTCGGCGGATCTTTTTAAAAGATCCACCGCTTCGCGAGCCATGGGATCAGGCAAATTTAGTGAATGAGCGTCATCCTCTATTATTGCAACACGGGCGACATTGTGGAAAATTTCTGCAACACGGGTCATGTTACGGAATTTTTTGCAATATAGGTCAAGTTGCATATTTTTTTTGTGCAACAGAGGCCTGTTGCAAAATAATTATTTTTGCCACAAAAGCTCTGTTACAGTTTTTCCGGCAACAGAGGCCTTGTTTCAAAAAAGAAATTGCAACGGATCCGATGAATTGAGCAACTGAGTGTCACCCTTTTATCATTGCAACATATGTCATATTGCGGGAAATTTCCGCAACAAGAGTCATGTTGCAGAATTTTTTGCAAGATAATTGTTTTTTGCAAGAGAGATCGTGTTACAATTTAGTTTTTTTTGCAACATAGATCTTGTTGCAATTTAGTTTTTTTGCAACAAAGGTCTCGGTGTAAATTTATTTTTTCTGAAACAGAGGTCTTATTCCAGCTTTTACTGCAACAGAGGCCTTGCTGCAAAAACTCATCGTAGTGGAGATTGAGCATCGAGCATAGCAGTGACCATGTTGACCGAAAGAAATAAAAAAAGGCTACTCCTTGAAGACACGTGTTGTACGAACGAGCCGGTGGATGCTCGCGTAGGATCCACCGGTAGAAGGCAAGAGTTTTCCATTTTATACTACTGCTAAAAAGAAACGAAGGGAGTGATGATAAGAACCATACCCGCAAAAAAAAATAGATAATAAGAACCAATGCGTGAAGATCGGACGGTTGGGTGGGCCACCCCACATGGTGGGCACCTCCTGAACAACTCACCGACAGCTGCTACGCTTACGCGGGAAACCGCGTACGGGTGAATTTTTTAAGCGTGGGTGCCGTTCGGTGTGAGTTATACTTATCTGAAGAAATGCAATTGCCCTGAATCACACGCGTGCGACTTCTCTTCTTCTCGCCCTCTTCCTGTTCCTCTTCCTCTGGATCCTCATCCCCGTTTCTCCCAAAACTCTCACAACAGGTACGTACCAGTAACCCTGATCCACCCTCCCGGCGGCGCCGATTCGTTTTCCTCCCTCGCTCGCTCCTCGCCGTGTTCGAGAGCGGGACGCCCTTCTCAGAAAATAAAGAGAGCGATTTCTGGACCCTAGGTCTCGTCGTATCATGGGGCAGCTGAGGCTCAATCAGGCGATGTCGATGCAGCGGGATGCTCTTCGCCAGGAAATCCAAGCCCATAGTGAGTCACCACCTCGTATCTTGACCTGGTTTTCTGCGACAAGACCAGGCAACTAAAGCATATTCTTGTAGGTTGATCTAACCAGTGTTTATCTGAGCTTTTTTCTTTTCTTTGTTTTTTGCTTTTGTTGCATATAGTAGCTAGGTTTATAATCCTGCTCTCTCTCTCTCTCTCTCTCTCTCTCTCTCTCTCTCTCTTCATAGAAAAGATCAATTTGGGGATAAATCAACTATTCAATCCGAAGTTAATTTAGCTTATATTGTGGTTTAAGGAGTTGTCGGTAGGGAAAGATCATTCCTTCTTTGGTTTTTGGTGCAATCTTCGTGCTTCATATATGTACCCATGTTATAATAATATTTTTTTTGCTATAACATCGGTAACCACTCAAATACGTACTCCCGAGCATTGGTTTTTGGTGCAATCTTCGTGCTTCATATCCTCTTTTATTCATTTTGATGACAAGTATTTCCGGACGGAGGGAGTATTACATAGTAAACATACATTGGATCCGAGACGAAACTTCTTGGATGAGAAATTACTATGTTCTGTTGGCTAAAGTTGTATGAGAAAAAACTATTTGGGTTTCTGCATGTGCAATTGTGCATTCACGAGCTTGATCGACTCTTTTTGTTTTCGTGTATCTGTCTACTTATTATAACGCATTATATGTGTTTGCAGATGGACCGGCTGGTTCAACGACGATTGAAAGAAAGGACTCACCCTGCGAACAGAGCGGTAGTTCTCAAGGTGGCGAAATACAGTATCCGGGGCTACACCTTCCAGAGGTACGCCGTGAAACTCTGATAATGGGCTAATTGGTTGACCTGTACTTGGCAAATACTACTCCCTTCGTTTTCAGAGGAATGCATGTACATGGACATGGTGGTTTTGTGGTCTGGAATCTAGATTCACTTCCTGCTGTTTATTCATATTACTAGTTGACTGTATTATTTTTCCTACTCTAGTTGATATTCGGCTCTTATAAACCAATAAATAATCTTGACCTACAGCAGTTCAAGCAAAAATCCTTCTGAGATAATACAACTAGAGTAGGAAAAATAATACAGTCAACTAGAGTAGGAAAAATAATACAGGCAGCTGCTCATTTGCTGCAAATTCCTTCCGAGATAATGCGGCTCTCTCCATCCTTCTTTGTTTTGCACCTTTTTTTAACTGTGTTTTGCACTTTTATACAACAGCGATTTATGGTAAGACTGTTCCCAGTTAACATGATCACATAAGAGTGTGAGTGAGCTTAGGACCATGCAAAGTACTCCCTCTGTTCCTAAATATAAGTCTTTTTAGAGATTTCTATATGGACTACATACAGATGTATATAACGCATTTTAGAGTGTAGATTCTCTCATTTTGCTCCATTCGTAGTCCATATTAGAATCTCTTAAAAGACTTATATTATTTAGGAACGGAGGGAATATATGACTTCATACTAGTAGAAGTCTAGAACAGAGAAGTAGTCAATTTGGACGAAAAAGTATGGGATAATTTGCTAGTGTTGGTAGTGCTAGAATTGGTAAGGCTAGTGCACTGCATCCTTTAATCTTTGTGTTCGTGCCTGGTGCTCTGTATAAGTATTGATTTAATGGGAAAGTTGTGGCTGTTTGGCCATGTACCATTATAGAGTTAGGCTGTGCCATAAGCGTTATAAAGCTGTGTGTGTGTTGTTGGAAACGGTTTCTACCTGTCGTATTGTAACCTAACTCTGTATTGTTGGTCCTATATATATACGAGATATGTGGAGGCTATGCCCCACGAAACCCTAATCTAACTTGGTATCGGAGCCTTCCTCCCATCGCGCCGTCGCCCCGCTCGACGTCCTCTCGTCGCCCCTCCCGCTCGACATCGTCCCGTCGCTCCTTGCCGATCTCGGTCGCCTTCCTCCCTCCCTCCCTCGACCGATGGCATCCGGGTCCTCTT
Organism: Secale cereale; assembly: GCA_902687465.1. NCBI lineage: Eukaryota > Viridiplantae > Streptophyta > Magnoliopsida > Poales > Poaceae > Secale > Secale cereale. Next base: position 572,607,188 of record LR738713.1, on the reverse strand, counting down.
CCGCGGCGATGCAGCTGGCCATCATTGGCCTGGTGGTGACGCCTCCGCCCGCGACGGCGCCAATCCCGTCCATCGCGCCCTCCCTCGGCGTACGTCTGGATCGCGGCAACTTCCCGCTATGGCGAACCCTCACCGTGACGCATCTCTCCGGTGCCTCTCTCCATGGCTACCTCGACGGTTCCGTCGCTGCACCGCCCACAACCATCTCCCAGGGGGCGGGCGCTGCCGCCACCACCGTGGCAAACCCTGCATATGCCACTTGGTGGACGCAGGACCAGAAGGTCCTCGGGATGCTCCTCTCCTCCATGACGGAGGACATTGCGTCTCAGCTGATCAGCTGCAAATCCGCTGCTACCGCGTGGACCTCCATCCATGCCATGTTCAGCGCGCAGAATCGTGCCGGGGTTTGGCACATCCGGCGACAGATTCAGTCGCTGAAGAAGAACGACATGACGGCCAGCGAGTACATGCACAAGGTGAAGGCCCTCGCCGACGCCATGGCTTCCGCTGGATCTCCCCTCGCTGATGATGAGATCATCGACTACATGCTCACCGGATTGGGCAAGGCTTTCAACCCGATCGCGGCGTCGCTCAGTGTCGCGGTCACCCCAGTCGCGCTGCCTGAGTTCTACTCCATGGTTCTTAACTATGAAGCGCTGCAGCTGTCGCAGCAGGCCGACGATGAGGAGTGGACCTCGTCGGCCAACGCCGTGGCACGGTCCGGTGCTCCCGCCCCCGTCAACCGTCCTCGCGCGCCTGACACCGGTCGCGCAGCCGACGTCCGCCCCGCTGGGGGCTACCCGCAGCAGCAGGGGCAGGGCTACCAGCACGGCGGCCAAGACAACCGTCGTAACAACGGCGGTGGAGGAGGCGACAACGGCCGCAACGGCAATCGTCGCTGGCGCCCCAAGTGCCAGATTTGCAAAAATTGGGGTCACGAAGCAGATACCTGCAAGAAGCGCTTCAATTCGGATTACTCCAGCGGCAATGGCCGCTCGGCATACAACGCGTCGACCTCCTCCAACACCTCCACGAACTGGGTTCTGGACTCCGGCACCACGGATCATCTGACGAGTGATCTGGAGCGTCTTCAGTTTCGTGAGCGTTACGGCGGTCATGATCAGGTTCAGGTGGCCAACGGCTCAGGTTTGTCTATTTCGCATATTGGGCACTCGACCTTAGCCGGTTCTTCTATTCGCCTGAACAATATTTTGCATGTTCCAGATATTAGCCAACATCTTCTATCAGTCTATCGTCTTGTGTCGGATAATCGTATATTCATTGAATTTCATAAACATTTTTTCCTTGTTAAGGACAAAGCCACCAGGAGAATTCTTCTACGAGGTAGAAGCAAAGGAGGGCTGTATCCTCTTCCCCTCGGACGAGCCTCGCATACGTCCGAGCGTCAAGCGTCGTCCAGCGTCCGTGTCTCTTCGTCTCAGTGGCATCAGCGTCTCGGTCATCCGTCTAAAAACGTCGTCGGTTCCATTGTTAGGAATAATGATCTCGAATGTTCAACCTCAGATACTTCTGCTTTAGTTTGTGATGCTTGTCAATGTGGTAAAAGTCGTCAACTACCCTATACTGCTTCCGCTCGCATGTCTACTGTGCCCCTTGAATTAGTTCATACTGATGTTTGGGGCCCTGCTCGTGCTTCCTCTGGGGGGTACAAGTACTATGTGAGTTTTATTGATGACTACTCCCGTTTTTGCTGGATCTATCTACTAAAACATAAGTCCGATGTTGAACAGGTGTTCTATGCTTTTCAAGCACATGTTGAGCGCCTTTTGGATTCTAAGCTTAAAGCTGTCCAATCCGACTGGGGTGGTGAGTATCATAAGCTGCACCGTTATTTCCTTCGTACGGGCATCTCTCATCGAGTTTCTTGTCCTCATACCTCCCAACAGAACGGAATTGCCGAGCGCAAACACCGACACCTGGTTGAAACTGGTCTTGCTTTGTTGGCTCACTCGTCTCTCCCTTTACGTTATTGGGATGAAGCTTTTCTCACTGCGTGTTATCTCATTAACCGCATGCCCACCCCCGTGCTCGGTCACGATACTCCTATTCATCGCCTTCTGAAAATTACACCCGACTACTCCTTTCTTCGCACTTTCGGATGTGCTTGCTGGCCTAGTTTGCGGAAGTATAACTCACACAAACTAGAATTTCGTTCCAAGATGTGTGTTTTTCTTGGATATAGTCCAATGCATAAGGGGTACAAGTGTCTTGATCGATCTACGGGCCGTATATACATCTCCCGTGATGTTATCTTTGACGAGTCTGTCTTTCCGTTTGCTACTCCCGGTGTCATCGTTGATGTATCTACACTTGACGCGGCTATCTCCTTTCCATCCACGGAACCGACTACGAGTGCTCATATGCGTAATTATGACCTAACCTACTTGGCTACTAATCCTTCTGGCCTAGCCAGTGTTTCTCCTGTGCAGGATTTTTCACCCTCCAGTGATGCTCCGCGCCTGGCCACGAACGACGTTCGCGCCATGCCACTCGACGTGCATGGCGGCTCGGCTCCCCAGGCTGGGGTCTCGCCTGCTCATGATGGGCCTACATCGCCCGGTGCTACGGCTGATTCCCCAGGCGCCTCGCCGGCCCGCGACCCGGCCTCCCCAGCACCTGATGCCGCGGCTGGTTCCCCTTGTGCCTCATCGGCCCATGAGCCGGCCCATGAGCCAGCTTCGCCGGCTCCTACGACATCATCGCCGAGTCCAGCGTCGTCACCGTCCTCGCCTGCGCCGACGTCTCCGCCCGTCGAGCACCGTCATCCCATGGTGACTCGTACCCGTGATGCTACTCGTCGTGTGAGAGAACTTACTGATGGGACGGTGCGGTATAATCCTCTTCGTCGTGCCTTCTTTGCGACACCGGTGTCCCATCGCGACGCTCTCCGTGAGCCGGTGTGGCGTGATGCTATGGCTGCTGAGTTTGCAGCACTTCGACACAATGGCACATGGGTCTTGGTTCCTCGACCCTCTGGCGTTAACATTGTTGGCAGTAAATGGGTTTTCAAGACGAAGCACCTCGCAGATGGATCTGTTGACAAGCACAAGGCTCGCCTCGTTGCTCATGGTTTTACTCAACAACAAGGTCTTGACTATGGTGATACTTTCAGTCCTGTGGTCAAGCCGACGACTATTCGTTTGGTTCTTTCGCTTGCTGTTTCTCGAGGATGGAGTTTGAGGCAAATTGATGTCAGCAATGCTTTTCTTCATGGTTTTCTTTCCGAGAATGTCTATATGCAGCAACCACCAGGATTTGAGGATGCTCGATTTCCTTCGCATGTGTGCAAGTTGCAACGGGCTCTCTATGGTCTCAAACAGTCGCCACGTGCTTGGTATGCTCGCCTCAGTGCTCGTCTTCTTGAGCTTGGTTTTGTCCCTTCCAAGGCGGACGCATCTCTGTTCATCTTTGCTGCGCATGGGGTCCATATATACATGCTTGTGTATGTTGATGATATTGTCATTGCTGGTTCCACTCCGGCTGCGGTTGATCGACTGGTACGATCTCTTTTTGACAGTTTTTCCTATTAAGGATCTTGGCTCTCTCCAGTATTTTTTGGGGCTTGAAGTGTCCTACAATTCAGGGGGCATGACGCTCACTCAAAGAAAGTATGCACTTGATCTTCTTCATCGTGTGAGTATGGAGAATTGTAGGCCTACCTCTACACCATTATCTGCCACTGAGCATCTGGCTCGTGAAGTCGGCACTCCCTTGGGTGTTGAGGATGCCACTCGATATCGCAGCATTGTTGGAGGCCTTCAGTATTTAACACTCACTCGTCCCGACTTGTCCTTTGCAGTCAACAAAGTTTGCCAGTATTTATCACAGCCGACTAATGATCATTGGGAAGCTGTCAAGCGTATATTGCGTTACGTCAAAGGGACTTTGAGTACGAGATTGAGGATTCGTAAATCTCCCTCCACTGGTGTCAGTATTTTCACAGATGTTGATTGGGCTGGATGCATTGATGACCGCCGTTCCACTAGTGGTTTTGCTGTGTTCGTTGGATCAAATCTTGTCTCATGGAGTTCCAAGAAACAGCCAACTGTCTCTAGATCGAGTACGGAGGCAGAATATAAAGCTTTAGCAAATGGAGCAGCTGAAGCAATCTGGGTAGAGATCCTACTCAAGGAGCTTGGAGTTTTCAAGCAGCGTACCGCCATTCTATGGTGTGATAATCTTGGGGCTACATACCTGACGGCAAATCCAGTCTTTCACGCAAGAACCAAGCACATAGAGATAGATTTTCACTTTGTGCGTGAGCGCGTTGCTTCTGGTGTTTTAGATGTCAGGTTCATCTCGACTAATGACCAACTGGCTGATGTATTTACTAAACCAGCCACACGACAGATGTTAGAACGTTTCCGGTCCAATCTGAACCTTGTATGTAGTAGTAGTTCAGATTGAGGGGGTGTGTTGGAAACGGTTTCTACCTGTCGTATTGTAACCTAACTCTGTATTGTTGGTCCTATATATATACGAGATATGTGGAGGCTATGCCCCACGAAACCCTAATCTAACTC
>LR738713.1:572585640-572602596 GCA_902687465.1 Secale cereale | reverse complement strand
GGGGGGGTCATAAAACACATTTTGCTGTTAAAACATTGGTGCAGCCGATAGCAAGATTGTCTTCACAAATTAACCACTAATAAGATCTTTTATATAAGCGAGTAACCACCCTTTTTACCAGTCAGCACAATTGCACAAATCTCCCTATGCACCGTTTTGCAGTCATGTGCAAGCACCTGGGTTGAAATGTTACTCCACATGGTTCTCTTGTATTTCATTTGTGTATTTGAAATAATCATCATGTGCCCATGTTCAGCTTTTCTCACATGCTTGTGCATGTAGGACATCTGGTGTCGTATACATTCCCTACTGCCAATGAAAGATGGTGCTCGAGCTGCTTGCGTGTCACGTCCCTTTCTACGTTCATGGAGAGGCCGTCCAAACCTTACATTCAGTTTGAAAGCACTGGGCATGAATAAGACCATGTGTGGAGATGCTGAACTAGCAAGAAATTTCACCAGCAAAGTTGACCACATTTTGAATAACCGCTCATGCACTGGTGTGAAGACACTCGAGATTGTTTTGCATTCTTACGATTCCAAGCTCTATAATGTTGATAGCTGGCTTCAGACTGCTGTTACACCTGGGATTGAAGAGCTCACTGTTCAGCTCTCTGCAGAGTCGGGAATAAACTACCTATCCTACAAGTTCCCGTGGTCACTTTTAGCTTATGGGAGTGGAAACTCGATTCGGAATCTAAACCTTTCCTGGTGTGTTTTGTCTCCCACTGTTGGACTTGGCTTGAGAAGCATGACGGGACTTGATCTGTGCTACGTCCGTATCACAGATGAGCAGCTGGGGTGTCTTCTCCACAATTGTTCTGCTCTCTTTCAGATGCAGCTCAGCCATTGCAGTCCGTTAACTTTCCTGAAGATACCATTCCATCTGCAACAGCTCAGACACCTGGAGGTGCTTGACTGCACAAGTCTGAAGGTGATAGAGAGAGAAGCTCCAAACCTCTCCAATTTTCATTTCAGTCGTTATTGCCTAATACAAATATCACTTGGAGTGGCATTGGAATTGAAGAAGCTCACCATGTCCTGTCCTGGTGCTGTCTGTTACGCTCGTGCCGATCTTCCGTCCAGCTTGCCAAATATTGAAGCTCTTTCCCTAAGTTCAGTGAATGAGGTATACACTAAATTCTTAGGTACACTTAGATGGGTGATATCTAATATGCGAACTACGACTAATCTGAGATATCTTTGTGCAGAAGGTCAACACACCAATGCTGCCTAGCAAATTCTTACACCTCAAGTATTTGAATATTGATCTTGCTGCAATGACATTTTCTCCGGCCTATGACTATTGTTCTCTGATATCCTTTCTTGACGCTTCTCCTTCTTTGGAGACATTCATCTTGAATGTAAGTCACTTCATCACGCAAACATGTTTAACAAAAAATATTCTGGAATCATTAATCCAAGTATATCTTGGCTTGTCATTATCTTCAGGTGTTACAGACAAACATGGAGCATGAGTCAGTCGTGGGAGATACTTCAAATTTGAGGCAGATGCCAGGATACCATCATGAAAACCTTAAGACAGCGGAGATCATTGGTTTCTCGTCCGCGAAGAGCTTAGTTGAGCTGACATGTCATATAATTGAGAATACGGCGTCACTTGAGTGCCTTACATTGGACACCACACGAGGACATAATCCTTGGGGCAGGTGTTCATCCAACAAATCTGGCATGTGTTCCCCGATGCGCATGTATATGCCGGGGGCTCGTAAAGGGCTTTTGGCTATCAAGACATATATCGAGCCAAAAATTCCATCCCGGATCAAGCTAACTGTTGTGGAGCCTTGCGACCGATGTCATGATCTTGAACTTGCTGGACGTTGGTGATAACCGGCTACACACTTTGTGTAGTATTAACATCACCTTCATGTAATTGACTTCGGTCAGCCAGGCTCACGCCTGTTTTGAATGCATAAGGTAGAAAGTGATCTACCTTTAATAATAATAAAAACTTGTTGGACATGCTGTTGTTAAGTCAGGGCCATACCCAGGAATTTAGGGGGCCTGTGCGAAGCTTAAACTTAGGCCCTAAATATAAAAAGAATTCTACTATTATAAAATGGAAAAAATATTAAGTGTATTGATTTTTTTTTAAGAATGTGTGTCTCTAAAAAAATAAGTCTTGCTTCCTTATATATGAAATGTTCACTTATTGGTTCATACTACCTCCGTCCGAAAATACTTGCATCAAAATGGACAAAAAGGGATGTATCTAGAACTAAAATACATCTAGATACATCCTCTTTTATTCATTTTGATGACAAGTATTTCCGGACGGAGGGAGTAGTAAGCAATCTTGTTCAAGCCATATTTTCAACTCATCTTCTAATTAGTTGTGGCAACAAGGAGCCTATCAGCTTAGCCATATGTATTTTAAGATAAACTATCCATATTGCTATGGTTTGTCATCTCTTGTGAATTAGTATCTTTTGTGCTAGTTCTCTTGATTTCTTGTGTCTCATTGTGTTGAAAATGCACTCACGGAGAGGGGCCGGGAGGAGGAGGGAGGGGTAGGGGGTAGGCGGGGCCGAGAGGTGGTTGTATTTGATGGGTTAAATGCAGGTGCGGGAACAGGAAATTCAATGCTAGGTATCTTTTATTCCTAATTTGCCGCAACCCACCGTTTAATTGTCCTAAGCACGCAAACAAGCCACATCAACGAGTTAGTGCAAGTACAATAAGGTGACGTTGGTGGGCTGTAAGACTTTAAACACTGCTAAGATGGAGGAGAGAGAATATAAGCGGCTATAGATTAACAACCAGCTGTAGGACGTTCTCAAAGAGACTATGTGAGAGAGTGAAGTGGGACATGTATCAAAACTTTATACGTTTATATCTAACTATTGTACTTGCCGGCTATAAGTTTGGCTATCGATGAGGTGGCAACATCATATAACCAACAATTGGTTATACTATTAACCATGCTCTTATGTATGTGTGTCACATAATCATCATGACATCTTATGTGTGCCACATCATCATCGCGACATCTCATGCATGTTGTATGGAAAATTGATTAGAGATGATACTACGCATTTATTGCATCATGCCATCTCATGCATGTTGGTGGTGTGAACAATTGATTAGAAGTGAAAAGATGAAGTGAAGAAGGATGAGATACATAGAACTAAGGGCATATATATTACCTAAAATAAGAAGAAAAAATAAATTTAAAACAAATAATGATAAAATTTGCACACAAATTACACAGAACGTGATGAGGATTTGTGGCTCTCAGGTGCCGCACACCCCTATATGAATATAGTATTAAAAATACCAGGAGATCCCTTTTTTTAATTTTGGGACATCAAACATGGGTGCCCATTCTATTCCCGTGTTTAAGTTTCATGAGGAATGTATGCCCTTGATATTCTCGGTAAAAAAGTAAAAAAATATGTATAGGAAAATTGTTTGGATGGATCGTATGCCGAATCGTATTTTATCCGCCATGGATATCACGGGCATCCATTCCTCACGAAATTAAACGCGGGTGGGGGGAGGGGAATGGGCACCCATGTTTGATATCCCAAAATTCTAGATTTTTTAAAATTTCCTGGTAATTTTTAATACTATATGTTGTGGCTCTCGGGTGCGACACACCCCTATATGAATAATTTATTAAAAAGTAGAAAATTTAAATAATTCTGGAATTTTGAGATATCAAGCATGCATGGGTGCTCATTCTACTATTGTGTTTAGTTTCGTGAGGAATGGGTGTCCGTGGTATTCTCGGTAAAGAAAAATAAAACAATCCTACGTAGAGAAAACAATGTCTGGATGAATTGTATGTCAGACCGTATTTTCTTGGTCATGGATATTGTAGGCCTTCATTCCTCATGAAACTAAACATGAGGGTGGAATGGGCACCCATGTTTGATATCCTTAAATTTCAAAATCTTTGAAAATTTCTTGTATTCTTTTAATACTATATTCATATAGGGGTGTGAGCTCCAATGCATTTTAAAGGTTGGATGAGTAGAGCAATTAGGGTATTTTCACTGTTCTGACCCTGGTTCCAAACTTCAGCACGATATGACCCTGGTTTGATAAAATTTTCGTATCTAACCCAAACCGAGACGCCAACATCCACGGCGTCTGGCTTGCACTGGAAACGCCAGGAACCCCGGCGTCTGGGCCTGGCCCACCTCCGTGGACAGACGGCTTGACCGTCCGACGTGGCAACAGGCGACCCCGACCCTAAACGCCGCGGACCTTGGCGTTTACCCCCCTGAGAGATAAGTGGTCACGGGGAGAGTGTGTGGGGCCCACCCCACACACTCTCCCCAATCCAAGTCTTCCATCCCGAGAAAGAAGAGCAAAGAAGAGCTCCCCCCCTCTCTCCCACCTCAAGGCTCACTCAAATTCGGCTTCAAATTTGAGTTTCCTCCGTGGATCTTTCTCTCCCTTGTTGGTTGAGGTAATCTCCCCCTAGATCCCTAAATTTTGTTGGTAATTTCTTGTTATTTTAGTGCCATTATGTAACCCTAGGTGGCACCTTAGTTTCTAGATTAATTGAAATCCTTTGGTATTGGATGGCTTTTAATTAACATGTTGATGTGGTAGTAGTAATGGGATATGCATGTTGTGGGTACAAATGATGGATTTGATAAAAATGATGGTTAAGGTTAGGTTATGTGTTAAGCAAATGACATGATTTATTTAGTACATAAGTTTTAATTTGTTATTGATACAACTCATTAGGAATATATAGTTCTCATTGCCTCATTAGAGTTGCATATTTTGTGCAACTATGCATTATAATTGTCATTTATTCATCTTGTTTGTTGTCCTTTTTAGATGGATGATAGACTTGTTAATGTTCATTATTTGGACAAAGCGTCATTTGTTACCAAAACTGCAAGTGACTATGAGGAAGTGGTGGTATTCGACACAAGTCCTAGTTATGATGAGGTTGTTGTTAAAGTAAGAGATAAGTTGAATTGGATGGACCCCAATGATAAAGTTGAATTAATAGGAAGGTATGATGTTGGGGTGGGGACAAAATCTCGACTGAAGAATATGCCTATCATCTCCGAGTTGCATTGGGGGATATACAAGGGTAAAGTTGCGGCTTCGGAAGACATGTCACTTGAATTGTTTGCTACGAAGGGGCAAGGTCCGCGGCCTGATATTGACTTGAACCGCAAAGTGTCCTCCCCGTGTCATGCTATTAGCCCTAGTAGAAGTGTGACTCTTGTTGTGGATAGTGCCGAGGTCTATCTCTCCAATACTTCTAGCCAACCGCCACCTAGCCAAGAAAATGAAGTTGTTGGGCATGCTTTTGAAAAAGTTAATGAACAATATGTTGATGGTCATGGTGATGATGATGATGATGATGACAGGCACGAGGATGAGACTCATGGAAATGAGCGTCATGAGAAGGAGAAGAGGGAACGATGGAAGCGTGAGGCGGACATGGCATGCAAAAACATGAAGATGGCTCAAGAGGAGGAGAGAGTTATGAAGCTTGAAAGGGCTCGCCTTGCACTAGAGGATGGGTGTAGTGCTGATGATGAGCAAGAGGATGAGATTCATGGCATTGACATCGGTGACTTGGAAGCGTTTGTCCGGCAGCAGGACATGGACCGTGAGATCCCCTATGGTCGTGCATATGCGTATGACTCGGATGATGAAGGTCCGGATGAAGAACTGGACCTGGATGGATTCACGGAGAGAGAGAATCGTATACACACAGAGGTGACCGGTTTGGAAATAAGAACTCCATTGTTTCGTGATCTCAGGCTGGCCCACAAGGCGGTAGTTGATGGTGGCATGAGTAGGGCGATACAGCCGAGACCTTGCCCGGAACCGGGCGAACCAAGGGACGAGGCTGAAGATGAGAATGCTTACTTGAAGAAAGGCTTGAAGTTTGTGAGTTTGCAAGCCTTCAAAGTATGGCTAAGTGAGTATGCTATTAGGAACCATAGACCATATCTTGTTGGGCACTCGGACCAAAAAGTGCGTTACTCCATCCATTGTGAGAAAGAAGGATGCCTATGGGCGGTCCATGGAAGAAGAATTAAAACCGGGCAATGGTTGTTAACAAGTTGTGTGTGTACTCACTCGTGCAGGCCACCGTCAAAAAAGAAGGCTAAGACACACCGTCAACTCACGTCTGAGTTTCTCGGGTTTAAATTAATGAAAGAAGTATCATGTGATCCAACTGTGAAGGTGAAGCTCCTCATGACGATGGTGAAAAAAATGTTTGGATACAAAGTCAAGTATGGGAAGACATGGAAGGCCAAGGCAAATGCCTTAAGGATGTTGTATGGTAGTTGGGAAGAAGCATACAATCGCCTTCCGCGGTTGTTGGGAGCGATTGCCCATAGGAACCCCGGCATGTATCATGTGGTCGAGGATGATGGTCATGGGGTGTTTCACCGTGCCTTCTGGAGTTTTGGACAATGCATCACGGCCTTTAAGCATTGCCGTCCGGTTTTGTCTATTGATGGCACATTATTGACCGGCCGATACAAGGGCACGATCATGGTAGCAATGGCGCACTCCTCCAATGACAATGTGTTGCCGGTGGCATTTGGTTTGGTGCCCTTCGAGCACCAAGACAACTGGGAGTGGTTTATGCGTCATGTTCGGGAAAATGTCATTGGTGATAGAGAAGTGTGCATTATATCAGACCGGCACCAGGGCATATTGAAAGCCATGGACATTGTTATTCCAGGACTTCCAAAGCTTCACCATCGATGGTGCATGAGGCATTTCGTGGCAAACTTTTACAGGGCATGTAAGAGCAAGGAGTTGAGCAAGGATCTAACCCATGTTTGCATGGCCTTTAGCACCGGTGCGTTCACCATTCGCTATGACAAGCTGTACGAAGCTGCGAACGAAGGAGGGAAAGATTTCTTAACACGAAATTTTCCGGAGAAACACAAGTGGGCACGCGCTCATGACGAAGGAGGTTGGAGATATGGCGACATGACAAGTAACATGGTCGAATGTTTTAACAATGTGCTCAGAGGTGCCCGCCCATTGCCGGTGACTGCAATTGTGGAATATACTTTCTTCAAGCTTAATGAGTATTTTCTGATGCATTCAGAGGAAACCGTGAAGTGGATAGGTGAAAAAATGGAATATCCACCAAAGGTTGAAGAGTGGATGATGTTACAGCAAAGCAAGTCCTCGGCACAGAAAGTTAGGCTATTCAACACCTACGATATGACCTACCAAATCGATGAGCCTGGTGGGACAACAAGAGATGGTATGTCATATGGTGGTCGTGCCTTCGAGGTGCAGCTTAAGAGACGGTGGTGTCAGTGCGAGAGGCCTAGTAAGTATCATTGGCCGTGCTCTCATCTTTTGACGGCGGCGTCGTCAAGAAATATGCATGTGTCGGATGGGACAATCGTGAGGATGCATGAGTTTGATCTTGAAGCTACTAGGTTGACATGGGCCCCTCGATTCCAACCCTTCCTGGACCCATCACAGTGGCCTGACTATAATGGCCCGGAACTTAGGCCCGATCCTTTGCTCAAGGTTGAGCCCAAGGGTAGAATCAGACAGAAACGATTGAGAGGCGATATGGACCGCCTAGCTGGATACACTGGCATGAACCAATTTGGTAGCGGGCACTTTATGGAGCCTCCGGACACTACCAACTGTGGTCAATGTGATAATTCGGGACACAATGTGAGAACATGCTCCAAGAAAAGAAAAACATCAAAGGAGGGCAATCCTAGCACGAGTCAGGCAGGGGGTTCCGGTGGTCGTAGAGGTTCCGGTGGTCGCAGAGGTGGTTCCCGTGCTGGTAGAGGCCCTAGAGGAGGTGCTAGGAGTGGACAACGTGGTAGAGGTGGTGCTAATGGAGGCCCTAGAGGGGGTAGTAATGGTGGTCGTAGAGGTGGTTCCGGTGGTGGTAGAAGAGGACGGAGGACTAACAACGGGTCGGCGTTTGGTTACTTGCATAATCCAAATGGTTGACAAATTATGAATGGTAAATATTTGTTCATTCCTTTCTTGTTTTTATTGTATTTAGTTTGTTCATTCAATTTGTTCATCTAATTTAGTTTGTTCATGTAATTTCCTAACAATTCTTCTTCTCATAGGCATGGCTTCATCCGGTTCCACGATGAGGCCGCGGTGCGCTGACCAAGAGGACATGCCGAACAAGTGGGAGTCGACAAGGTTGGACAAGACGAAGGAGAAAGAAGTGAAAACCCCATCATGTTGGTGTGGAGATGAGTGCAAGGTGAAGGTCTCCACTGACCGGAAGAAGTCATGGACGGAAGGAAGAAGATATTTTGTGTGTCCCAACTATGCACATGATCGCGCGCGTCCAACTAACGCCTATGACAACCCACCGGTATGTTAGAAAAGTAGGCTATTCTCCATTATGATTCACCTCATATTACTAATAAAAACTTGTTTTGTATGTAGTCACCTCCTCCTCTTTGCAAGTACTTCACATGGATAGATCATGAAGTGCCAGAAGATGTCAAAAAATACCAACTTCAAGATTGTCTTAGGAGACAGCGGTTGTTTGAAGAATCCCTTCAGAGAGCCGAGGATGAAGAACGTCGTGAGAGGGAGAGGAAGGAGAGGAAGAAGCGTGAGGAGGAGAGGGCGCGCAAAGAGAAGGCAGCTCGTGAAGAGGAGAGGGCAAGAAAGCTTGCAAGGGCTCGCGATGCACAAGAGGAGGATGAGGCACGCGACAAGAAGGGGAAATGGCCGCGTGTGACCCAATAGAGACTTGCACGCTTGAGGCTTGTATCACGAATGGACCCTTTGTGCTATTCGAGGATTTGGATATGAATTTGTGATGGGAACTATGTAATGAACCTAAGCTATGCTATTTGTGATGGACCCTTTGTGCTATTTGAGGCTTGTATCTACAGTTATATTATGTTGTGAGGTGCAAAAAATATGTCATATCCAGAGAGGTTCATATCCAAAAAATATGAACCTAAGTCAAGACGCCAGGAGTCATGGCGTCTGCCCCTCTGCTCCGGCGGCAAACTTTCTGTAAACCTACTGTAAACCCAGGACGCCATGAGTCACGGCGTCTGGCCCTCTGCAAAATTTCTGTAAACCTACTGTAAACCCAGGACGCCATGAGTCACGGCGTCTGGCCCTCTGCAAAATTTCTGTAAACCTACTGTAAACCCAGGACGCCATGAGTCACGGCGTCTGGCCCTCTCTGTTCCCCGGCAAACTTTCTGTAAAGCCAAGACGCCATGAGTCAAGGCGTCTTGCTCCCCTACGCAGACGCCATGGTTGCTGGCGTTTTGGTAGTATCCAGCTTATAAGTCCCTGTGGGTCCAATCCATAAGTCATTCTTCAACCTCACTCACACCCCGAGCTTCTGCCCCTCCCACTCTCTCTCCCCCAACCAAACTCCCCTCAAATCTCTCAAATTGTCTTGCGACACGGTCTGGGTAGTGCCACTCGACAACATAGAAGCATATCATTGGGCATCTCGCCCGCCAAATATCACTGTCACGCGTGCACATCTCGTTCAGGCCAAAATCTAAATCGACATCATATGGCATCCAATCAACCTACAACACAAGATGATACTAGTTAAATACACGGTTCCATCACAATTGATGTGCTTCTCTGTTAAGTTATCATTACCTGCTTATGAGTCAACGTATCTAGCTCGTTTATGTAGCATTTGTATCGCGCAACCGAGCTGCCTGTGTACACTTTCGCCATCTCCCAACAATAGGCAATGGTCGGAAACCGCCAAGGATCAACTCCATGCCTCCCGTCATGTGGGAGCCATCCTTGAGGAGGTCTCCTGTTTTTCTTGGGACGTCCAACGGGCATCCGCTCCCACATCCAAATCTGAAGGCACCAAACAAAGCCACCCATACCAGACGTGGCTTTCTTCCTACGACATGCCTCGTCCAGCTGCAAATGCAGAAATTGTTCATAAGGTAGGCGAAATTGCAAATGCAAACAAATTGACAATTTGGTTACTAATTACCTGACGATATAAGTATGCTAATGCTCCTAAACCCCAGCTGTACTTACGGTCCCAATCACTTAGTAGGTCCAAGAATATCCACTGGGCTTTATTACTGGTAGAATCTGGGAACACTACCCTCGTTAACAGATACCACAGATAAGCTCGGGCATACTGCTGCACAACAACCTCATTGGCGTCTGGAGGGCATACTACTCCTCTCTCATCTCGCAGCCACTGATGCAACACTTTCTCACTGTCACGCTCGCCTTCTTCAGGAGGCACGGGGAAAACACCTGTCAAATGGCCAACACGATCTCGCCAATTAGCAATTACAGTGGTGCCGGTCAAAGCTTCTCGATTGATTGGAAGGCCACTGATCATCGCCATGTCCTCCAAGGTAACGGTCATCTCTCCACATGACAAATGGAACGAGTGTGTCTCTGGCCTCCAACGGTCAATAAGTGCGGTCATCGCCCCGTGGTTGATAGATCGAGCGTGTCGCTTGAACTGAAGCACAAACGGGAGAAGGCCCAATCTCTCGAAGTATGGATCATACCGCTCGTCGCACGGCCAGTCGTCGGCACTATGACCCCTCATGCGCATAGGTTTTAGTTCCTGCAAAATAGCATTGCATTACCAAAAATGAAAAGTAATAACCAAGTTTTCAAATAGATTCAGTCTTACCCGCCGATTCTCAATGTCCCGCGCACGATGCTCTTTGTCATACCCTTTATGAAGACCGTCATACCAACGTTCACCCGCCATCCTACAAATCAAGCATGAGCAAATAAAACTTACATAAGACTATATAACATCCTACATATCATATATGAGGCATAACAACATCAACATAAATGCATATCTCAATGTCAAGATAACAAGACCATTTCTCTATATATGACATAATCTCAATGGCAACACAACATAACAAAATCTCAATATAACATCTCAAATGACCGTATCTCAATATAACACAACATAACATCCCAATGGCAACACAACATAACAAAATCTCAAATGATAGTATCTCAATGAGAATCAAGCATACAAAATACACAAATTAATTAGATTCTCTTTGAAGCAATAATCTATCTAAATTCATATAGATTCAAACCCTACCACAAATGCCATGTCTTCTCAATCCAACCATATAAATACATGTCTTCTCTTCTAAAATACACATCATACTCACATGACCAAGCCATGGGCTCCCCTTTCTCAAAAATATGTAAACAAAACAAATCCTAGGGTTCCAACAAGTAAGAATTATTGCTGCAAAAATACAAGTTTCCAACCAAAAATAATTGGAGGAACCGGTGGAGAATATCTCAAGGAAGATGGGGGGTCAGATCCGCACTTTTGATGGAGAAAACAGGCGATTTGGGGGGGATTTGGGTGAAGGGAGGGGAGAAGGGGAGCAGTTCGTGCCGCAGCCGCCAGGAGGAAGACGCCCTGTGCGTATTGGTCTGGTTGGGCTGCACCAGATCCGGCTCGGGCTGGGTTACTGGTATCCAGGGTAAACGCCACGGATCGTGGCGTTTAGGGTCGGGGTCGCCTGTTGCCACGTCGGACGGTCAAGCCGTCTGACCACGGAGGTGGGCCAGGCCCAGACGCCGGGGTTCCTGGCGTTTCCAGTGCAAGCCAGACGCCGTGGATGTTGGCGTCTCGGTTTGGGTCAGATACGAAAATTTTATCAAACCAGGGTCATATTGTGCTGAAGTTTGGAACCAGGGTCAGAACAGTGAAAATACCCGAGCAATTAAAGCCCCGCTGCTTAGGGCATGTACAATGGTTCTATCTTAAGAGTATTATGTAGAATAAATAATGAGGTGGAAGAGAGATAAATCATAAGCGAAGACTTGTCTTCTCATATTTAAGAGAAGACAAGAGACGATCTCTTAGCACAATATATCTTATCATATTTTTATGGACGGCTAATTATTGAAGATAAGGCTAAGAGATGATCCATTGTAGACATAATTTTTTATCATCTCTAATTTGCATGCAACACTTAAGATAAGACTATCTTATCAACCATTGTACATGCCCTTAACAGGTGAGTTATGGCACCGCGTGTCTCCATCATTCTCGATCCTCAAGATGTGCACTACATCCCCTGTACCGCCTCTCTCCCGCACCAACACAGGCCACGTGATACGAAAATTGGATTTGTGCACCTTCTTCCACAATCCTCACTATCATGGCCCACCAGAGCATCGACTAAACGATTGCCTTCATCAAACTAAAAGTACTAGCCCCTTTGAGGTGAACCACGCAATCAGACTATGCGGCTTTATTTCTTTCACTTAGCCATAGGAGTTTGACTGTGGAGCTAAGTACTAGCCCCTTGTGCGTGTGCGGCTATCCGGATTACGGTGCCTCTTCTACGCGGCTGGGCGAAGACCAGCCCCTCGTATAACACGGGGTAGATCACTAATGATCTGTAGTGTGACACTATGTTGCCGAATCACCGACCAGTTCTCGCTTATCATGAATGTCAGTTTTCAGCTTTATTTATTGAGGTACTTGACCCGATGAATCAGAAATACAATCGCAATAGTTCTTCCTTTACCACCTTACCCGAATAATGCGGAACATAAGGTGATAAGCATAGGAGCCGGGCAACCCAACTATAGACCCAAGACATGATTCGAAGCTGATGCATATAATGCAATATCCGGACGCCGAACAATTCCTTATAGGTGTTCGGACTTTGAGATGTGCTGGGCCGCATACAACCTCTGGTGTTAAGTCCGGATTGAAGCACGTGTGGCAATCTGAGGCAGGGAGGGATCACAAATGGTAATGTAAAATAAACTCCAAACAAAGTGGAAATCAACTGCTTTCTTTATACACGGATTAATACGACGAGCCGTGTAGTTACAGATAATGCCAAAAGCAGGGCCATCTCTTTTTTCCATCAAATTTATTTATTTTTCTTTCCTTCAAGGATGTTTCACAAAGGAGAAACGACGCAGACGTGTAGCAGGGCTTCATTAGGATTGTTAAATCATTAAATTTAGGCTCTGTATAGACCTTTCCCTTTACTATTTCTTTCTTGGCATGTAAAATGTCCTTGATGCTTTTGGCATCATCTGTAACTACACGACTCGTCGTATTAATCCGGGTATAAAGGAAGCAGTTGGTTTCCACTTTGTTTGGAGTTTATTTTACATTACCATCTGTGCTCCCTCCCTACCTCAGATTGCCACACGTGCTTCAGTCCGGACTTAACACCGGAGGTTGTATGCGGCCCAGCACATCTCAAAGCCCGAACACCTATAGGGAACTGTTCGGCGTCCGGATATTGCATTATATGCATCAGCTCCGAATCATGTCTTGGGTCTATAGTTGGGTTGCCCGGCTCCTGTGCTTATCACCTTATGTTCTGCATTATTCGGCTAAGGTGGTAAAAGAAGAACTACTGCGATTGTATGTATGGTTCATCGGGTCAAGTACCTCAATAAATAAAGCCGAAAATTGACATTCATGATAAGCGAGAACTGGTCGGCGATTCGGCAGCATAGTGTCACACTACAGATCATTAGTGATCTACCCCGTGTTATACGAGGGGCTGGTCTTCGCCCAGCCGCGTAGAAGAGGCACCGTAATCCGGATAGCCGCACACGCACAAGGGGCTAGTACTTAGCCCCACAGTCAAACTCCTATGGCCAAGTGAAAGAAATAAAGCCGCATAGTCTGGCACCTTAGATTCGGGGCGCCATTTGTGACTTCTAAATCCCCCAGTTTTTATGTACTTGCCACTATCAAATCCGTTGAATAAAGTTTGGGAACACCCCCTCAAAAAAAATCAAGCTAAAATGTTGTGGAGCCTTGCCACCGGTGCCACGATCGCAAACATCAGCTGCAAGTTACTATAGGTATCCTAAGATTTCTATGTACTCCCTTCGATCCGGACGTGAATTTTTGGGACATGGTGTCACGCGAGGATGTTATCCTGGCCGACGATTGCTGCTAAGCGATTCATACTTAATATAGCAACATATTGAATACTGCGACAATACACATGGATAAGTGAGCGAATACACAACGCTAATAAAGTAGACGTGGGCCAGCTATAACTGAATTTATGGTCAGGGTGCAGGGCTGCAGGCTACCCATCAGTGCAGTTAACATTCATGACCTGAGCGGTAGTAAATGAGACATGTTTCTAGTTGAGTTGAAATTACTCACCCAGCCTGCAGTCTGGAGTAGTGCGCTTAGTTCTTCTTCTTTTTATTAGGCTAGTAGATAGTTTAGTGCACTCATAGTATGGATTAGTGGAGTATTAATGTCACTCATCAATAAGCATATGAATAAATAAAATGCCCAACAAAGAAGCCTATCTGCAATACTACTGGCACATTGATTAAGCATACATTTCAGATGACGATTAGTCATAATTTATTGACTAATACAGTACTAGTACATAAACATCGGCCGAGCACACAATTGCAAGCTTCTGGTGTAATTAACGGTTCACTACTTGCTCCTAATATACGTTGGATAAATGAAAGCCATGAATCATTCGTGGGTGCCTTGATTGCTGGCGGGCATTTACACTGTGAGTAATAGTTAAAACAGGCAGCCAATACTGGATCGTGCATTGATATGCATTGAGTAGCATGGTCCAAACTTAAATTACTAGCTATTACTACATCGACGACCTTGGTGGAAAAACAAACAATACTGGCTGATGCATGGCTGGCTTGGATCCAGAAAAGGTCGAAACTGAAAGGTAAAAGAAGTAGACAATTGGTGAGCAGATCGGCAAGGCACAACATGGTTATCTTCTTCAGCGAAGCTTGATTATCTTCAAGAATCTGAAAAGTAAACAAAGTAGACAGTTGACTGCGATATGAGAAGAATTGCATGTAGTTCCCACTTCCAGAACCTACAGCCCATTTTTTCAGCCTCGTCAGTGCACGAAATGGATTGAAAGATCGAATATGAACTCACAACATGGCGATCACACTTGTAGAAATTCCTCCCGGGATTGAGAACAGTGCCCGAAACGAACCAGAACACTAGGAGTGATGAGAGGGAGAGGTGCAAACTGATTGGACATGACGACTGACGTGAGATGAAGGTGCTGGAGAGCTAGCTTGGGACATGGATGAACACATGGTTGTGGGTAGAGTAGAAGAAAGTTGGGCAGAGGAAGAAGAAGACCAGAGTGATTTAAAGAGGTGAAAAGCATGGTGCAGATAAGGAGAGGAACATGCTGCAGATAGCCGTTGTAATGGGTGAGTGTTTAATTGCATGTGTCAGATGCAACTGACGTGCTGCATGTGTCAGATGCAAATACACGCTGTACTGAATGCTATATGGTGAGATGGAAATCATTATACGGCCTGCCGGTATTTAGTGTGCACGAATCACTCGGCAACATGCGGTGTGGATACCGACCTCGCTTGGCCGCATGTCCATTCATGATTATTCGCTTCGATCCATATTAATATAACTTCGTACTAAACCAACGACAATTAATATGAATCCGGGTGAGTAATTTAATGGGGAATTTGATGATTTGCCACGTCCTTCTTTGCACTTTGAGGATTTGCCCCTGTTTTTGTTGTCATGAATAATTTGCCACACCTTTGCTAATGTTAGGATTATTTAATCCTATTAATCCCTACTTTTCTTAAAGGAGGCGGTTGCCTCGTGTCCCTTCGGTGACACCCCTTCGGGAGCTATATATATGTGTAACCCATCATCAATGAGAACAACGATTCACTTTACATCCTTGTCACTTGTCTCTCTTGCTTTACCTTACAACACGTTATCAGCACGCTCTACCACCGAGAGAGACTTCCTTCGCTCCAAAGCGACGGTTACAGAGACGCTTGAACAACGATGGTTGTGGGTTGTGTGCATGGTGACGGCAACCCACGGACAGCGCTCGGCGACCGGCGGTGGAGCGAAGACCCTGCCATCGAATGCAGCGCGCGCTCGGAGTCCATGCGCACCTGTTCTGCCTCTCGATGGCGTCTTTGACATCAAACGCTGCCCCATGCCATTCACGACTCGAGCATGTTTTTGCATGCAGGCATCTGTCCAAGAAGTAGCCCGTGGCATGACTGACGTACGCCGCAGCGTGGGCTCAGTTTTCCGGCCAACGTCAGACGCACGGGAAGGAAGACACAAGCATGTGGCGCTTGCACTCCTGCACGAGAAGAAATCAACCAATTGATTGGCCATTAACAGAGGAAAAGATGGACAGAAAAACGCATCCTCGATCAATGGATTGAAAATCCAAACAAAACTGTAGTGCACATGTCGCCTTCTTCAATTCGTGATGCCCTTACCTCTTAGATGCTGTCAAACGCGAATCGAAATACTCGATTCCGAACGGCACGAGCAGCCAACGGCCGTACCGGTGGCGGTCTCCTCCACTTGCGAGCAACCTCCCGCGGGGCGGCGAGCCGCGGTGCCACGAGGCTCGTCCCGTGGCATGGTTGCCCATGGCAGTGGCGGCGCACGGCCCCAGCCTCGACGGCTTTCTAGCCCTCGGCGTGCCTCTGACAAGCCCGCCGTTGAGCAACTGCTCCGGCCGCGCTGGCACATGGAGTCCAGCGGCGCTCGGGCTCGCGAACAGCCTTGCGCCGAGCACCCCACGCCCGGACTCTGCGCCCTGTGCGCCCGCGCGCCGTCGGCCGCACCCCACGCCCGGACTCTGCGCCCCACGCGCCCGCGCGCCATCGGTCGCATCCCACGCCCGGCCTCCGCGCCCGCGCGCCCGCGCGCCGTAGCCGCACCCCACGCCGGACTCTGCGCCCCGCGCGCCGTAGCCGCATGGCTGCGCCGGCCGTGCCACGGCCTCCGCGCCGTCGGCCGCACCCACTCCACCCGTCGGCGGCGCTGGGTAGGAGATGGGGATCAGGGTGGTTCGGGCTTCGGGGTCTCCCACCCGTACCCGTAACCGCTCCTCCTCCCTTGATGTGGTGCGGCAGCGGGTGGGCCGGCCAAAGGCCGTGGAGGCCCAGGCCCAGGCGCCTGGGGCGACCTCCG
>LR738713.1:572502466-572585560 GCA_902687465.1 Secale cereale | reverse complement strand
CCCCCCCCCCCGCTCGGCTGTGGGCCGGATGGCCTTGGGCCGTTCGTTTTTTCCTCTCTTCTCTGTTTTTATTCATTTAGTACTAATTATTAGTACTCGCATGTTTTAGACTCGGTTATTTCCAGTATTTGTCTTAAATACTGATTTCTGTAGAGTACCTTGTATTCCAGAACGTGATGTAATATATTTCCATGTTTCTTACATGTTGAGATTCATTACATCTATTATTTTGCAATTGAGATTTTGAATATCTTGCAAAGATAAATTCAGTGCCTCTAGAGTACTGATTTGTGATTGAGAATTTTCTTCTCTCGCAAAACAATCTCATTGCGATTGAGATTAATTTTCTCTCGCAAAATATTAATTCACTTTGCTGAATTATCTTGCAACTTGATACAACATCATCTCATTTGATTTGAGGTCTATACAATTCAAGTTTTTCACTTGAACATTAAGTTTGCAACATCATTACTATTCATTACAACAGTAGTGTATTCCCGTTGAGTACGAGGTATTCTGGAATATTTCTATGATGTATTTATCTCCATGTTAAACACATGTTGAGATTAATACATCTATTTGCAATTGAGATTTTCAATTTCTTGCAAATACATATGAAAAATTCCATGTGTCATCCTTATCAATTTGAGATTCACACTAATGATTTCGAGCCATCTTCTTGAAATCTATTAATTTTGCAGCATTAAGATGTATTTATATTACGCAATCTATAATATAAATAAATTACTGGTTTTTCACCGGAGATGATATGTTCTATGTGTTTACCACATTGCCATTCTTCATGAACATGTCACAGCGGTCGAGATTGATTTCTCCCGCACAATAAAGTTGTAAAATTTTGACAATAACATCTCCCTCATTATATTTGGAAAACACAAGGTAATGAGTTGGATCTACTGCCCATGCGCAGACAATCTCTATTACTGTGAGATCTGTATGATCTTCAATGTGTTATGTTCCCATAATTGAGGTTGAGCATTTTCAAGTTATACACTGGAGTCAATTTTTTGCATTCTTATTACCAAACCATGATGGTTTTTAATTTACTTCTTGTAAATTAATTATCTCTGGCTTGCCCCTGTAAGTAATCGATGGCTAACAATTTGAGGCTATTTCCCTCAATGGCCACAACTTACTTAAGCGGGTTATGGACATCAAGATCAGTCTTGCATCCCATGGGATAGCATGTGCAATCCAAGCCACACCACCGGGACGCAAAGGACCTCAAGGGTAATGGTTTGAAACTCACTTCAAACCCTCAACCTGACACCATCAAGCTGTCACGAGACCCTATGAGCATGGAGAGCATGGTGGTTGAATATGCATCAACCGACATGTTTGGAGACTATATTTAGTCCCTCAATCTCCTTAGTGATCAATTTGCTTATGTCCATTTCTAATGTTCTAATATGAACATGATTATTGTTGTCATCATATATTGCATATCACAATATATTGTATCAACTCTTTGGTACAAATTCATTTGTATGTATTCTATATATCAGACAATGATTTTCTTGAGAATGTTCATGTCTATATATAGATTTCTACAAGGGTCAATCTGATGAAAGATGATATGTGCAGTGTGGACATATGCACCACGAACTCTATACTCGGGGAAGTGAAATGTTTCCACTCTCTTTGAGAGAAAGGAGATATTTTAAAATTGCTAGCCGCGATGAGGTATTTGTTGGCTCAACTCGAGTCATATTTACTGTCCCTGTGGGTACTCGAGTAACGTCAGGATGCTTTATTGCTTCCGGGTATAACTCATACCCTACTAAACTATAGAGGTATCCGTCAAAATAGTTTCCATAGTGAAACTTATGATGACAACAAAGAGGAATATCTTCTCTTTACCATATGCAATGGATATGGCAAGCACATTCTCTTTGTATCATCATGGTTGTACTACACATACTACAAAACCCGTAGCACATGTTGCGTACGAGATAGTTTTCCAGAGTGTCTTTTGCATGACAAACTTGGCACTCCAGCTTTGGTCATCATTGACATTGGGTTGAAATCGAAACTATCAGCAATTCCAATGATTTATGATTATTATGATGCTAAATTCTAACAATATTTGTATTTTGTGTGCACTACATGTGACACAGGGAGGCAAATTTTAAGGCTCGAGCACCTTAAAGTCTACGCTGAACCACTCAGACTCCTTGAATGCATCAAGTCGAGGTAAGTGGCTATTCCCAACCACTGAATGGACTATTCAGGTACCCCATGGTTCTAAAAGACATATCTATATGATGGTCTTAATTGTGTGCTTTATTCACACGAAACCATTGGCTCGTTATCCTGACACCGATTTCAAGCAAATCGAATGGATAACATTGCATAATTCTCCTTGAGTGCCTTGTTTATGGCTCTCGAATTGAAGTTTAGCAATTTATCCTAATGTCTAGACTCAAAATGGTTTGGTAGAATCCCACCCAAAGAATTAAGCTCATTGCATGATCTTTACTTTGAATTGCAACTTACCAACTTTACGTTGGAGTCATGTAGTCTTACACGCTCATGACAGAACTGCATAATATTATTCCCCTCTATCTTTGATATGTGGATATCTACCAAATATTTCCTATCTGCGGTAATTTGGTTACACACCGATATCACCACCTGGCATACATCATTGGCCCCTCAACATATAGTTGGGATCTATGTGAGGAATAACTGTATTTCCGTCAATACCTCAAGCCTCTCGCATGAGGAGTTATTCAAGGCCAGTATGTTGATTCAATGAGGAATATTTCTAGGCATTAGGGGGAGAATTCAAGTACCATGAAGAATGCCAGGAAATTAGTGAAATGTTCAACACACTTCTGCCTCAAATCCACATACTCAAAGATCTGAACCATGCGTTCAGAAGATTTGCAACACATTGCAAATAACTTGCCAGATTCATTTACTGACTATAAAGGTGCCATACAATCCTACAATTCTAAAAAATATGTAGGAAAGAGTGGAGGTACCAATTAAAACCACTCAACTCCTCGTTCAAAGCAACAGGGGGAGAGGTACGGCAATAGTACATCAGGATTCAGCTTCTCGCAAGTAAGGATATCAAGGCCTACGAATCAGTAAATGCAAGTCAACTTCACGTTGACAGACACCTAATGGATAGTATACACCCAGTGGACAGGAAACCTCCACCAACCCAGGTCATAGTGCACACAATGACCGGGACATCGGAATACCCGACTCAATTGCATTGGGAAATCGCGAGCAGTCACCATGGGTAACGATATTTCCATCAACTCTATATTGATATATAGATTCTGGAGAAACATATAACCGGAAGTCTACAATTGTCGACGTACATTTCTCAACTAGATTGCAAAAACCTTTCAAATGATTCAGATCCAAAGACCATGGCCATGGCAAAGTGTGAACAACACTTGGACTGAACTCAAGCAAAGGGTATAATCTAGGTAGAAATGATCTTGCTCAATAATGGGAAGGTATTCATAAGCAATGCCTACACCAGTTTTCTTCTGGAAACAGAATTGAGAACAATGAGGTGGTGAAACAAAGAGCAAGTATTGTAGCACAAGGGTTCACGCAGATACCCAACTATTCTCCAGAGGTGGAATCTCTTTCCGATTACTTATATCATTGGCAGTACAAAATCATCTATCTCTGCAGTTGATAGATGTAGTGATCACATATCCATGTGGATCACTAGATTCAGACATATATGATTGATTCCTGATGGAATCTCACTTCTGAATCGAAATACAAAATGCAACATACATTGTGTAAAATCAATAAGTCACCATATGACTTATTATTATTGTCGATACATTTGGTACAACCGACGTAGTGAGTTCCTTATTCACAAGGATTAATCCTACAATGATGATTATCCATGTTTGTGTGCCTGCAATGATGACACATGTAATCATCTAAATGACGGAGTTTAAAATGAAGGATTTGGGTAAACCAAAATACCGCTCGGTACTACAACTTGAGCACCTTCATTCATACATTATGGTATACTATGTTGTCTATATCCATGATATATTGGAGAAATTCATTGTGGACAAATCTTATCCATCCATAACTCTCGTGGTAGTTCATTCTCTAGACGTAGAGAAAGATCTATATAGACCAAGAGATGATGGAAATGAGATATTGGGACTCAACATTCCATAATGCCATTGGATCCACCAAACACAATTGGATGGTACTAAAGAATATCTTTCGATATCTCCAAGGCATCAAATATCATGTCCTGGTTTTTCAGTTTCACAGAAATGTGAACACCGATATCATTGGATACATCGATCAGATCCCCAATATATTAGATCGTAGACAAGTTTAGTTTACTACTAGGTGTGGTAGCCCTCTCATAAAGAGTCTTTAAATCAGACCTCATGGCTACATTCACCAACCATTATCTCAACGATAATGTTTCTTGTGTTGCCCGGATGCAAACAGGTTACATAATAAGCAATATCACTATATTGCATATCTTGCAAGTCAAATCACGCGACTGATTTGTTCATCGGGTCTCTACCAACTTCTATGTTCCATAAATGTGTTCATGGAATTGGTAGATGACGGCTTCAAATTTTTGCAAGAATCAGGGGGAGTATCTTCCTGAATTGTTCCTGTTCAATGCATCATATTATACTCTTTTTCCCTTCATGAGTTTACTTTACAGGTTCTCATAAAGGTTTTTAATGAGGTAATATCAACATGAGATCATATGTCATACTTTCTGTTTTCCCCACCGGGGTTTTTAGGAAAGTACATACGACATATTTATTGTCTTCTAAACTCTATGGGTTTTCTCGTATTGAGTTAAAAGAGACAATAACCATTATATGTTGCATCATTTTTTCCTTATTTTCCCACTGGGTTTGAAAGAGTTTTAACAACATATGGAACATCTATCTCCTCATATTTTTCCCACAGGGTTTTTGGAGGAGCTTCTCAAGATGATGATACTTACACTAACAAGCATGGATTAGGGGGAGTGTTAGGATTATTTAATCCTATTAATCCCTACTTTTCTTAAAGGAGGCGGTTGCCTCGTGTCCCTTCGGAGACACCCCTTCGGGAGCCATATATATGTGTAACCCATCATCAATGAGAACAACGATTCACTTTACATCATTGTCTCTTGTCTCTCTTGCTTTACCTTACAACAGCTAAAATCTTGATGATTTGCCCCAGTTGAGATGGACCTACACGAAAATGTCCAAAATACCCCTTCCATCCCCAACCTAAACCCATCTCACATCTTTCCCAGGCCTGACGAAATCACGGCGAGACGACCTGCACCGCTGCACGGGCCGGAACCCCGACCTCAGCGTGCTATGGGAGCTTGACCGTCGTGGCGGTCTCCTTCGCGTCCTATACTGATGGCACGGCGGCTCGGCATGCCGTGGGAGCTGGCGGACGCGCACCGGGGTACAACTAGGCTCGAGCGCTAACGTTGGCAACTATCACCCCGCCGGTGACAACTAGGTTCGACCTGCAACCACCGATCTGGTTGGTGATCCTCGAGTCAGAGGAGGAGATCCTCAACAGATCATCAAGATTTCAACAAAGGTGTGGCAAATCATCAGTTACAACGAACACAGGGGCAAATCCTCGAAGTGCAAAGAAAGATGGGGCAAATCATCAAATTCCCCGCAATTTAATTTGGTATGTCAAGGAGCCTTGCTGCTGTTGTTGCCAAAGTTATACCCTGAACCAATAACCAAACTAGCTCCAGCTGGTGGTATTATACTGAATCCAACCGATCTTTTTTAAGAACTTACAACATATATATATACACTTTTGCGATCAAGCAGTCACATATATTTTGTGTTCTTCAAATTGTCGGTCAATTCACCAGACATATAAATGTCATCCCATTGGAATTGCCATTCTTTGGCATCCACCTTTTCACTGGGGGAAGTATAGCAGCTACATCTAAGATATTGTACAACTCACAATAAGAACAACAGCTGCGCGCTAATGTCCAAGCCATGAAGAAGGCACTGGCTGAAACCTAGACTTGGCACCCGCTAGTGCCTCATGGTAATCTCCCCCGCTGAAACAGTCACGGAAGTCGGTGAACAGCTTGTCAAACACCCTCCACAGTACTTTATACGACCGCGAATATGGAAATGGAAGGAAAAACTGCAAATGGAACATGAAACACTCATATCAGCAAGTACTGTACTCTGCATACCCAAGATTCAATCAGAAGTTATGTATATTTAGCCTTGTTTAGCATTGTTGAAAATGCAGCCAGATAATTTCATCTATTGAGTTTTTTTTTTGGAATTTGGGGTATTTACTTGCATTAAAAGAAATGGATGTGCATTCTACTGGCACATGAAGGTAAGTATACTTTTTTTCGAGAAAATATACTCTCTCTTTTATGCTCTGAGAATTAACAAACATATTCAGAAAAGTTCTTACATCTCCTTCTTGAGCTAGGTGTTTTAACAGCATGAATGTCTGCTGGTTTTCTTCCAGATTGTCAATGACTGCAATCCATATATTCGAAGCAAGTTCATGGGCCTTTTCTCCTGTCCTACCACAAGCAATGAACTGATCTGTACGGAAGATGAGAAGGAGCAATCTTTTAGTACATGGAAGGTATCAGCAATCCTCAGTGTGAAGCAATACATGAATCTTATAGTATATGAAAACATGAATCTTTTACTTGTACAGAGGAGTACTACATAGTTTTCCAAGCTTTCGACTGGATGCAGCCGAGAATTCCAAGTAAAGTTTCCTTTCAACAGTATAGTATCCAATATTTGTTCTTCATAAAGCCAGACACGTATTATCATCACAATTCTCCCATACATGACATGATTTAGTAGCCCGACATTTATTTCTAGTATCTTTGAAAAATGTTAATGACCTCTAGCACTAAAATATGTTGGCACCGAAGCTAGTAAAAAAACTTTATGCTTGGACTGACATTTTAAACACATAACTCACCAATGATGGTGCCATGAAGTATGCTGGATGGAGGAACGGCAACACGCTCAAGTTGTTCTTTTAAATAGAGATATGTGTGACCAACAAGCTCGTCAATCTCCCCACCAGATGGTACAAGGTTCTCGCTGACATAAAGTGCTTGGAATCTTCTGTAAATGATTCATTTCATATTTTTAGTTGGATTTTGAAATGCTGGATGACACAAAAGAGAGCTACACTTCCATGGCTTTGATATAATGACCTAGTGAGTACTTATACTATAAACAAATTATTTGTCCTTCTTCAGACATAGTTCAGTTCAAAGTAAATTTTTTAGAGTATATCCAACAACAATGTTGTTTACAAGATGCAGTAATATAAGATAAGACTAAAATGATACTGGATGCAGTGTGATAAGTGAGACTTCTGTTTTATTTTTATATTTTCCAAATTGATACTCCCTCCGTCCGAAATTACTTGTCATCAAAATGGACAAAAAGAGATGTATCTAAAATTAAAATACATCTAGATACATCCCCTTTTATCCATTTTGATGACAAGTATTTCCGGACGGAGGGAGTACAAGATACAAGGAACCAATCATACTGCAGGTATAGTAGGAATTGGCAATCTTTTTTATTCTTCAAAAACATCATATGATGGAGAAGACAGGACAATATCAGACTAGGAAACTCACCTCCTAGCAGAACCTCTGGGAATTGGCCCAGGCCAGCGTTTCCGGAAACCAGCCGATGGCCATTTCCTAGCAATAGCGGTTTGCCACAAGTATTCTCCTCGGAACATGCTTGCCCAATGCTTGCTGACACATGATATTTGGACCCACTCGTGGGTTGGTAACCGAGTCAATATTTCTACAAGGAGATGTTCAGGGAGACTACCAATTGGTCCATCACCTCTGTCCGTCATAAAGCTATCAAACAGAGAACAAAAGACCAAGTGTTTGTGTTTCCGTTTTCAGTCCAGCAACAAGAAATACAGATAAACATATAGTTATGAAACAAGAATGATTTTCACCGAGAAAGGCTCGCGCCCCGCTTTATATATAAAGCAACGATCACCATACAATCGAACACATACAACTCACCCCCACAACACACACTCAAGGAAAGATACAAGGGTGTATAAGAACAGAACAGCAAGAATTGTGATAAAGTGCCCAAAAACGTGCATAAACAAACACCAGCAACAAAGTTGTGCTTCCCATGAGTAGTAATACAATAACTCACTGCTAAATCCCAATGTACCATATAAATATACAAATCGTTAAAGAAGATGGAATCAGAGAAACACAATATTCTCTACAGACACAGAGCACAACAAAGTTAGTAGCTGTGTACTCTATTCGATACGAAAATAGAATGTTTCAGATCAATGGCATGGCAGGCAGAGGAATGTTGCTCTTTCGTAACCTTAAATAAAACTGAGATTGCAGAACGAAGTGTGCATTTGCCTGCCAAATCTACATAAGTCCAAATAGCCACAAATGGGGGTCCCCTGTATATCACAGAACACCCTTATCACCCACAGTAAGCCTAAACACATACAGTGGGCGTTGTGCATTACAACGTGTACCGTACAAGCACTACCACTACTAACAAACAAAGCGGACACATGTAAGAATAAATAATCTTTTGCACCATCAATCAATCTCGAAAGGGTTCAGAATTGTCTGAGTGCTACTGGATCATACACTCACCAACAGAAGAAGACTACATGGGCTAAGCCAAGAAGATCATCTTGGTCAGTCAGTCGGTCATACGACAAAACAAGGCCGATCAAGAACCAGCTGTCCCCATGATGAACTGGATATCACTAATTTGGTGGATCAAAATGAAAGTGTACAAACCAACAGGCAACAGAGCAAACGAAACGACCGACCAACTAACAAGAACGCCAACAGCTTTATCTCGCACACAAGGAACTGATACAAACCGAAGCAGCAACCGTGCCAAGATTCGCCCACCGACGGATCAGCAAAAATATTTTGAGAGCATCTTTCCTAGGCTCCTATTTTCCTAACCGAAGCAGAGCTAGCACGCCGGCCGGAAACACAAGAAACCGAACCCGGAATTCGGCAAGAAGCGCGGTATCACGCACCGGAGCGGGGAGGCCGGGAGGAAGGGGGGCGTGGCTCCTCGGGGTCTCCCGGCTCGGCTCCAGGGGGCCTCCGGACCCCGGAGAGGAACGGGCGGAGGGAGAAATGTCGCCGAGTCGGGTGGAGGAGGGGGACGAAAAAGAGGAGCGAAGGACATGGACGGCTCAGCTTTAGCCGCCTCCTCGTGTGCCTTGCTGGGGGACGCGTAGCTCCACGTTTCCTCCGCAGGTTCCACGCCTAGCGTGCTTTCCTGGGGGCGCGTAGCGTGTCGTGTCGGCACCGCCCCAAGAACCTTGTGTGCGGTTCGTCGGGTACGGCCCGTTCACCCCGTTGGAGGCCCATACAGTGAGAGGATAGGACGGACGCCTGAGCCCAGCCCAAGCGAGCGCAGGCGCTCCGTAACAGAAACCGCATCTTCCGTGTCGTCCCCGAAACGCATCGCCCCCTCTGCTGCCGCGCCGGACCGAATCCTCCTCTGCTGCCGCCGGAGATCATGAGGAGGAGCTTTACCCGGGGGACAGGGGGTAGAGCGGGGAGAGGCTATGCCTCGCCGGAGAAGCCAGGACATTAAAAATAAGAAATTGAAAATTAAAATAGTACAGTAGTAAGTCCCTGATAATTTATTTACCAACTTACGGGCTACAAATTTGAAGAAAACACTCTCACATTTAGTTTCGCCAACTGACCCGAGCCACTAAGATATGTTAAATTCGTTGTTTTATTAGTACTTTCCAATTACAGCTGATTCACGGTTATGTATCTTTATCATGGTGAGTTACATAAGTGATCTTCACTGGATAAAAAGACATGTCAGCTAAGTACGATTGGTGGTAATGTTTCCTGAAGATGGTCTTCAGTCTTTTCTGCTGTTAAGACACGATGGAGTGCAAACTAGTGGATAAGCAGATGAAATGGCATATGATGTAGTGACTATCTATTTCGTGTCTTTATTAGTCATATGTATCCCCGATCGTTTGCTCCATCAAGGATAACCATAAAATAAAGCAGATGCATGTTGGTTACTGAAGAGACCCAGAGGAGCAACTTCCGAATCTTAAATATGCCTGAAACATGCTGCTATTTTGTTGGTGCAGGTACAAAAGGAGACTGGTGTTGTTGCTGGGGTGGTTTTACAAAAAACCTTGTGGAAGAATTAGGATGAGGCGCGACTGCGCAAATGGCCATGTGAAAGATAGGATAATTAGGACTTAGACTAGCAGTTTTTTTTTTTACTTTCGTTGTCACTGCTGTGTATGGTATTTGTTGGTGTGGAAATAAGCATTGCCAAAACTCTGAAATAATCTTAGCTTTCAGAATCATCATTTTCTTCAGTGAGTCACTTCTTGGAACGGAGCTGTGCTAGGCTACTTCTCAATTTGGAGTCTCAAAAGCATAGCCTAGTTTCATCTGGTGTTTTGGATAATATGCACCTGATTCAAAGATCTTGTAAGGCGCATAAGCTTTGGTTTTTTCCTTCTTCCACTTTCACTTGGGGATTTGGTTAATAAATAAAATGGTTCAACGATTGCGATCTACTCAGACTCTACTTGCAACAAGTTTAAATTACAACACGGGGAGTTGGTTGTTCTTGCCTCACCCTGTTGAGTTTCCAGGTTTGCGGGAGGACAAAAGGCAAATGAGTAGGATATCATTGACTTATCATATATAACGAAATCCTACTAATTGCACAATTTAGTAAGTAGTTAGCAGATGAACTAGAACAATATGAAAGCCCCAAATTCAAATCACTATCTTATTTTTCTCAACTGCGGTATTAGTAATCACATTAGTTGGGACCCAAATCAGTTAGGAAAAATGAAACAAAGTTTCCTTAAACATAATGCTTTTTAACACAGTATATAGACGCATACGTCTTTTGTAGTTGAAGGGGATGAACGAGTCTGCTCCCACTGAGCGCATATAACCCATGAAATAAATTCAGGAAAATATGACCATCAATGCTAAATCTAAGACTTGAACCCTGATTGGTTGGTTCCACCACAAGAAACCTAATCATCTGAGATATCCTCGTGTGACGCCCCTGATTTGTCCGTACACTAATCATGCACGCAAATGTGTACGACCAAGATCAGGGACTCACTGGAAGATATCACAACACAACTCTAAAAGTAAAAAAAAAGTCATACAAGCTTCATATTACAAGTCAGGGGTCTCGGGGGCTCGAATACAAGTGCTCGATCATAGACAAGTCAGCGAAAGCAACAAATATCCGAGTACAGACATAAAGTTAAACAAGTTGCCATAAGATGGCTAGCACAAACTGTGATACAGATCGAAAGAGGAGCAGGCCTCCTGCCTGGGATCCTCCTAAACTACTCCTGGTCGTTGTCGGCATGCTGCACGTAGTAGTAGGCACCTCCGGTGTAGTAGGAGTCGTCGTAGGTGGCGTCTGGCTCCTGGGCTCCACCATCTGGTTGCATCATCCGAGAATAAGGAACAAAAGGGGAAAAGGGAAGCAAAGCAACCATGAGTACTCATCCAAAGTACTCGCAAGCAAGGATCTACACTACATATGCAATGCTAACAATGATGTGGGTAGTATCGATGGACTGAACTGCAGCAAGCCAGAATAAGAGGGGGATAGCTAATATTATCGAAGACTACGCTTCTAGCAGCCTCCATCTTGCAGTAGTAGGAGAGAGTAGAAGGTAAGTTCACCAAGTAACAACGTATAGCATAATCCTACCCGGCGATCCTCCCGCACATCACCCTGTGAGAGAGCAACCACCGAGTTATATCTGGAACTCATCTGGGTGTGTTTTATCAAGTATCCGGTTCTAGTTGTGATGAGGTCAGAATACAACTCCGGGTCATCCTTTTACCGAGGGACACGTCTATTCGAATAGATTAACTTCCCTGCAGGGGTGCACCACATAACCCAGCACGCTCGATCCCCTTTGTCCGGACACACTTTCCTGGGTCATGCCCGATCTTGGAAGATCAACACGTCGCAGCCCTACCTAAGCACGACAGAGAGGTCAGCACACCGGTCTAAGTCCTAAGCGCACAGGGGTCTGGGCACATCGCCCAATGCACACCTGGGTGTTGCAAGGGCGGCCGGTAAGCAGACCTAGCCTCTCCTAATACCAGAGTAGGCATTCCAGTCCAATCCGGCGCGCGCCGCTAAGACGCTGACGTCAAGAAGGCTTCGGCTGATACGACGACGTCGAGTGCCCATAACTATTCCCACGTAGCTGGTTAGTGCGTATAGGCCAACGGCCAGACTCAGATGAAATATCCAAACTCGTTAAGCGTGTTATTATGAAATAACCGCGGACAATGACCAGGGCTAGGTCCACCTGTCTCCTAGGTGTCTCAACCTGCCCTGTCGCTCCGCAACAAAGATCCACACAGAGGGCCATCGGGAAAGTATGTCCTTCCAGCCCCCAATCCGTGAATCAACCGCGGGTACTCAACGAGCCGACCCGACTTTAGTCACAACATGTATCATGTATAATATGTATGAAGTATATACCCGTGATCACACCCAAAGTGATCACGGCCCGATAGAATAGCAGGGCAGACGGACAAGGGTGTAGGGCCACTGATGAAATACTAGCATCCTATACTAAGCAGTTAGGATTGCAGGTAAGGTATCAACAGTTGTAGCAACAATGACATGCTATGCAGCAGAATAGGATTATCGAAAGCAGTAACATACTACACTACTCTAATGCAAGCAGTAGAGAGAAGAATAGGCGATATCGAATTGATCAAGGAGGGGGCTTGCCTGGTTGCTCTGCAGATGAAAGGAATCTTCGGAAGCGTAGCCGTATTCGATCACCGAAGCATCAATGGTCTCGGGGTCTATCGCGGTATCGGAGTCTACCGAAAAGAAGCAACGAAGGGGAAACAAATAAATAACAAAGCAAACAATAGCATCACAAAATATAACAAGGTAATACGCGGTGTCAGGGGTGAGCTAACGCAAGGATAGGTGATACCGACGAAGGGGGAAAACATCCGAGAAAGTATTCGCAGTTCGCGTTTTCGGACAGATAAAATGGAGGTGGATTGTTGCATGTTCGCTATGCTAGGGACGCGTGGCAGACGAACGGACTGCGTATTCGGATTCATCTCGTCGTTCTGAGCAACTTTAATGTACAAAGTATTTTCATCCGAGCTACTATTATTTTTCTATTAATTTTCAAAGTTTTATTAATATTCTGAAATTTCCTGATTTAAATTAATTCGAAAATTAAAATACCTAAACTGCTACGGGTACACAGAGAAGTGTACCCAATAGTGTGCAAGAGGCTGATAGGTGGGGTCCAGTTGACTGCCTAGTCAGCAGTCAACTAGGACTGTTGACTGGTCAAGGGGGTCCACTAGACCCACCTGTTAGTGACTGGACTGACCCAGTCAGCCTGTTTGACCGGTCAACGGGTCCAGTGGGACCCATGGGTCAGTGAGATAATTAACTAACTATTTTTATTAGTTCTAATTAAAATGTGTGGGTCCAGGTGTCAGTTTCTGTTCTAACTATTAGCTTTATTTTTAAACGGAAGCTTAATTAGGCGGTGGGGCCCAACCTGTCAATGACTATTTAGGTTAGTTAATTAGGCAGTTTAATTAACTAATAATTAATTAGCGCGTGGGGCCCAGCGGTCAGCGACACGGAGATGGGTTAGTGGCTGGGTTAGTGGTGCCACAGCAGCGCGTCGACGGTTAACCGCCGGCAACCACAACGAGGGTGGCACGCACGAGAGGTGTCGGAATTCGTCTACGGTGGCTCATTTCGAACGCTGTTGGCACCTACGGCTTCGTGAGGTTCGCGCGCATCCAACGGTGGCGTCGGCTGGCCGCGAGACGGCCGGAGTTAGCATGGCGATGAGCTGGAGCGGCGGCAGCAAGAGGAGCTCGTCGGGAGTTCTGCTGCGGGGCAAAGTAGAGCATGCCGCAGGGCGCAAATGATCCACAGGAGTGCCCGGAGCTCGTACGCAACGTGGACAGGTCTAAAGAAGCACGACGCGCTTGATCTGGCCGGAATGGCGGACGCCGGAGCTCGGCTTCGACGGTGAGCGAGCTAGAGGGAGCGCGTACAAACTGGGAAAGGGAGGAGGGGTGCAAGCTCACCTCGGGCACACGGTGGCCGGCGAGAGGGTTAGTAGCTGTAGAGAGGCTGGAGTCGACAGAGAAGGTGTCGCGCCGACGATGAAGAAGAAGATGACATGGCGGCATTGGGGATCCTCCCACATCGCACGCGTGGTCGGGGCGAAGAGGCAGTCGACGGCGAGGCTTCTGGCGAGCTCGCAGGCGGTGGGGGAGCCTGGTGGCCGCGGCAGTGCGAGATGGCCGGCAAAGGACACGTCGGGTGTGGGCGAATCTGGGGAAGGGGGAGAGCAGCAGGAAGGGAGAGAGGGAGGTAGCGGGCGACTAGGGTTAGGGTTCGGTCGAGGGCGTCGCAGGCGACTTGAGGTCGACGGGGAGTCATCGGATGGCCGCCCTGTGGTCCATCCGCACCGTGGACGGCGCACGGGCGTCCACCGCGCTGCCATGAACAGAGGAAGGGGTGAGGGAGGTAGGTGGGCCGGCTGATGTCTACTATGCACCCTTCTTCTTGTAGACGTTGTTGGGCCTCCAAGTGCAGAGGTTTGTAGGACAGTAGCAAATTTCCCTCAAGTGGATGATCTAAGGTTTATCAATCCGTGGGAGGCGTAGGATGAAGATGGTCTCTCTCAAACAACCCTGCAACCAAATAACAAAGAGTCTCTTGTGTTCCCAACACACCCAATACAATGGTAAATTGTATAGGTGCACTAGTTCGGCGAAGAGATGGTGATACAAGTGCAATATGGATGGTAGATATTGGTTTTTGTAATAAGAAAATATAAAAACAGCAAGGTAGCAAGCGGTAAACGTGAGCATAAACGGTGTTGTAATGATAGTAGGCAAGGCCTAGGGTTCATACTTTCAGTAGTGCAAGTTCTCTCAACAAGGATAACATAATTGGATCATATTACTAGCCCTCAACATGCAACAAAGAGTCACTCCAAAGTCACTAATAGCGGAGAACAAACGAAGAGATTATGGTAGGGTACGAAACCACCTCAAAGCTATTCTTTCTGATCGATCTATTCAAGAGTCCGTAGTAACGTTCAATCTATCATTGAGTTCGTATTAGAATAACACCTTAAGACACAAATCAATCAAAACCCTAATGTCACCTAGATACTCCATTGTCACCTCAAGTATCCGTGGGCATGATTATACGATATGCATCACACAATCTCATATTCATCTATTCAACCAACACAAAGTACTTCAAAGAGTGCCCCAAAGTTTCTACCGGAGAGTCAAGACGAAAACATGTGCCAACCCCTATGCATAGATTCCCAAGGTCACGGAACCCGCAAGTTGATCACCAAAACATACATCAAGTGGATCACATGATATCCCATTGTCACCACAGATAAACACGTGCAAGACATACATCAAGTGTTCTCAAATCCTTAAAGACTCAATCCGATAAGATAACTTCAAAGGGAAAACTCAATCCATTACAAGAGAGTAGAGGGGGAGAAGCATTATAAGATCCAACTAGAATAGCAAAGCTCGCGATACATCAAGATCGTGCCATCTCAAGAACATAAGAGAGAGAGAGAGAGAGAGAGAGAGAGAGAGAGAGATCAAACACATAGCTACTGATACATA
Source organism: Secale cereale (assembly GCA_902687465.1). Classification (NCBI taxonomy): domain Eukaryota; kingdom Viridiplantae; phylum Streptophyta; class Magnoliopsida; order Poales; family Poaceae; genus Secale; species Secale cereale. The sequence goes on along the minus strand of LR738713.1, from coordinate 572,569,803 downwards.
CCCTCAGCCCCGAGGGTAGACTACCCCTCCTCGTCATGGAGAGCGCCGGGATGATGAAGATGGCCATCGGTGAGGGTTCCCCCCTCCGGCAGGATGACGAAACGGGGTCTAGTTGGTTTTCGGTGGCTACAGAGGCTTTCGGTGGCGGAACTCTCGATCTAGGTTTCTTTCTGGAGGTTTCGGTATTTATAAGAATTTTTGGAGTCGGGGCCAAGTAAAGGGGAGCTACGGGCCGTCCTCGAGATAGGGGGCGCGCCCTCCACCCTCGAGGGCAGCCCGTGGCTCTCCTGGCCCAACTCTTTTGCTTCGGGGGCTTCTTTTGGTCCAGAAAAAATCATAAAAAATTGGCTCGTCAATTGGACTCCGTTTGATATTCCTTTTCTGTAAAACCCTAAAACAGGAGAAAAACATAAACTGGCACTGGGCTCTGGGTTAAAAGGTTAGTCCCAAAAATCCTATAAAAGTGTATAATAAAGCCCATAAGACATCCTAGAAGGATAATATAATAGCATGGAACAATCAAAAATTATAGATATGTTGGAGTCGTATCAGCATCCCCAAGCTTAATTCCTGCTCGTACTCGAGTAGGTAAATGATAAATAAAGAATTTTTGATGTGGAATGCTAACCAATATAGTTTTTCAATGTAATTCTCTTAATTGTGGCATGAATGTTCAGATCTGAAAGATTCAAGATAAAAGTCTATATTGACATAAGAAATAATAATACTTCAAGCAATATTAACAAAGCAATCATGTCTTCTAAAAATACTATGGCTAAAGAAATTTATCCCTACAAAATCATATAGTGTTGGCTATGCTCCCTCGTTATCACAAAAAAATATTCATATCATGCACAACCCCGATTTCAGCCAAGCATTTGTTTTCATACTCTATCTTTTCAAACCTTTCAACTTTCACGCAATACATGAGCGTGATCCATGGATATAGCACTATGGGTGGAATAGAGGTGGTTGTGGAGAAGACAAAAGGGAGGAAGATAGTCTCACATCAACTAGGCGTATCAACGGGCTATGGAGATGCCCATCAATAGATCTCAATGTGAGTGAGTAGGGATTGCCATGCAACGGATGCACTAGAGCTAAATATGAATGAAAGCTCAACAAAAGAAACTAGTGGGTGTGCATCCAACTTGCTTGCTCACGAAGACCTAGGGCATTTGAGGAAGCCCATCGTTGGAATATACAAGCCAAGTTCTATAATGAAAATTCCCACTAGTATATGAAAGTGACTAAACATTAGACTCTCTACAATGAAGAACATGGTGCTACTTTGAAGCACAAGTGTGGAAAAGGATAGTAGCATTGTCCCTTCTCTCTTTTCTCTCATTTTTTTGGAGGGGCTTCTCTTTTTTTAGCCCCTCTCTATTTTTTTGGGCCATCTTTTTTTTTTATTTGGCCTTTATCTTTTTTTTGTTTCCTCACACGGGACAATGCTCTAATAATGATGATCATCACACTTTTATTGATTTACAACTCGATATTACAACTCGATACTAGAACAAAGTATGACTCTATATGAATGCCTTCGGCGGTGTACCGGGATGGTCAATGAATCAAGAGTGACATGTATGAAAAATTATGCATGGTGGCTTTGCCACAAATACGATATCAACTACATGATCATGCATGGCAATATGACAATATGATGCGTGTCATATGAACGGAACGATGGAAAGTTGCATGGCAATATATCTCGGAATGGCTATGGAAATGCCATGATAGGTAGGTATGGTGGCTGTTTTGAGGAAGATATATGGTTGCTGTTTTGAGGAAGGATATATAGTGGGTGTATGGTACCGGCGAAAGTTGCGCGGTACAAGAGAGGCTAGCAATGGTGGAAGGGTGAGAGTGCGTATAATCCATGGACTCAACATTAGTCATAAGAACTCATATACTTATTGCAAAAATCTACGAGTCATCAAAACAAAGCAATCAATGCATGCTCCTAGGGGGGAGGTTGGTAGGAGTTAACCATCGCGCGCCCCCGACCTCCACACAAAGGTTGGCACTTTACAAATACCTCATGCTCTAACTTCGTCACATAGCGGTTCACCATTCGTGCATGCTACGGGAATCACTAACCTTAACACAAGCATTTCTCAATTTTAGAATAACTCCACTAGCATGACTCTAATATCACTATCCTCATATCTCAAAACAATTATCAAGCATCCAACTTCTCATCTTATTCAATGCACTTAGTGTGAAAGTTTTTACTACATTGATATTGGATGTCTATCATGTGAAGACTAGTTTTATAGCCTAAGCACATTACCATGATGTTTTAATAGACTCTAAAAAGGATATAAGTGAAGCATGAGAGTTCATCTATTTCTTCAAAAAAAAAACTACCACCGTGCTCTAAAAGATATAAGTGAAGCACTAGAGCAAAAGACAAACTACTCCAAACGATATAAGTGAAGATCAATGAGTAGTTGAATAATTATGTAACTATGTGAAGACTCTCTAACATTTAAGAACTTTAGATCTTGGGATATTATTCAAACATCAAGCAAAGCAAAATAAACTAATTGACGCTCCAAGCAAAACACATATCATGTGGTGAATAAAAATATAGCTCCGAGTATAGTTAACGATGGATGGAGACGAAAGAGGGGATGCCTTCCCGGGGCATCCCCAAGCTTAGGCTTTTGGTTGTCCTTGAATTTTACCTTGGGGATCCATGGGAATCCCCAAGCTTAGGCCTTTGCTACTCCTTGTTCCATAGTCCATCAAAGCAATACTCAAAACTTGAAAACTTCACAACACAAAACTTAGACAAAAATTCTCGTGAGCTCCGTTAGTATGAGAAAGCAAACCACTACTCAAAGGTACATCAATTAATTCATTCTTTGTTTATATTGGTGTTAAACCTACTGTACTCCAACTTCTCTATGGTTCATATCCTCCAATATTACTCATAGATGCATCGGAATAAGCAAACAACACACGAAAAACAGAATCTGTCAAAGACAGAACAGTCTGTAGTAATCTGCAGGTTTCGCCTACTTATGGAACCTCAAAAAATTCAAACTAAATTGGTAAATTTGCGGAATTTTTCTACCAATCATATGAAAAAAGAATCAACTAAAAAGAACGCTCCACAAAAATCTGAAGACTACTTTAGCGAGCGCTAACGATTCTGTTTTTCACAGCAAGATCACATAAACTTCACACAAGTCTTCCCAAAGGTTCTACTTGGCACAAACACTAAACAAAACATGAAACCACATCTAAACAGAGGCTAGATGCAATATTTATTCCCTAACAGCAACAAAAACAAAAAAAAATTAAAGTTGGGTTGCCTCCCAACAAGCGCTATCGTTTAACGCCCCTAGCTAGGCATGATGATGCTCACATAAAAGATAAGAATTGAAACATAATGGGAGAATCATGAAGCATATGAATAGCACATTTAAGTCTAACCCACTTCCTATGCATAGGGATTTTGTGATCAAACAACTTGTGGGAACGATAATCAACTAGCATAGGAAGGGAAAACAAGCATAGCTTCAAAACTTTCAACATATAGAGAGGAAACTTGATATTATTGCAATATGTAGAAGAATATGATCCTCTCTCATAATAATTTTCAGTAGCATCATGAATGAATTCAACAATATAACCATCACATAAAGCATTCTTTTCATGATCTACTTGCATAGAAATCTTACCACTCTCCACATAAGAAAAATTCTTCTCATTCATAGTAGTGGGAGCAAACTCAACAAAATAACTATCATGTGAAGCATAATCCAATTGAAAACTAAAATCATGATGACAAGTTTCATGGTTATCATTATTCTTAATAGCATACAAGTCATCACAATAACCATCATAGATAGCAACTTTGTTCTCATAATCAATTGGAACCTCTTCCGAAATAGTGGATTCATCACTAAATAAAGTCATGACCTATCCAAATCCACTTTCATCAATATAATCATCATAAATAGGAGGCATGCTTTCATCATAATAAATTTGCTCATCAAAACTTAGGGGACTAAACATATCATCTTCATCAAACATAGCATCCCCAAGCTTGTGGCTTTGCATATCATTAGCATCATGGGTATTCAAAGAATTCATACTAACAACATTGCAATCATGTTCATCATGCACATATTTTATGCCAAGCATTCTATGTAATTCTTCTTCTAGTACTTGAGCACAATTTTCCTTCCCATACTTTTTACGAAAGATATTAAAAAGATGAAGCATATGAGGTAACATTAATTCCATTTTTTGTAGTTTTCTTTTATAAATGAAACTAGTGATACAACAAGAAACTAAAATATTCGATTGCAAGATCTAAAGATATACCTTCAAGCACTCACCTCCCCGGCAACGGCGCCAGAAAAGAGTTGATGTCTACTACGCACCCTTCTTCTTGTAGACGTTGTTGGGCCTCCAAGTGCAGAGGTTTGTAGGACAGTAGCAAATTTCCCTCAAGTGATGACCTAAGGTTTATCAATCCGTGGGAGGCGTAGGATGAAGATGGTCTCTCTCAAACAACCCTGCAACCAAATAACAAAGAGTCTCTTGTGTCCCCAACACACCCAATACAATGGTAAATTGTATAGGTGCACTAGTTCGGCGAAGAGATGGTGCCACAAGTGCAATATGGATGGTAGATATTGGTTTTTGTAATAAGAAAATATAAAAACAGCAATGTAGCAAGCGGTAAACGTGAGCATAAACGGTGTTGTAATGATAGTAGGCAAGGCCTAGGGTTCATACTTTCACTAGTGCAAGTTCTCTCAACAAGGATAACATAATTGGATCATATTACTAGCCCTCGACATGCAACAAAGAGTCACTCCAAAGTCACTAATAGCGGAGAACAAACGAAGAGATTATGGTAGGGTACAAAACCACCTCAAAGCTATTCTTTCTGATCGATCTATTCAAGAGTCCGTGGTAACGTTCAATCTATCATAGAGTTCGTACTAGAATAACACCTTAAGACACAAATCAATCAAAACCCTAATGTCACCTAGATACTCCATTGTCACCTCAAGTATCCGTGGGCATGATTATACGATATGCATCACACAATCTCAGATTCATCTATTCAACCAACACAAAGTACTTCAAAGAGTGCCCCGAAGTTTCTACCGGAGAGTCAAGACGAAAACATGTGCCAACCCATATGCATAGATTCTCAAGGTCACGGAACCCGCAAGTTGATCACCAAAACATACATCAAGTGGATCACATAATATCCCATTGCCACCACAGATAAACACGTGCAAGACATACATCAAGTGTTCTCAAATCCTTAAAGACTCAATCCGATAAGATAACTTCAAAGGGAAAACTCAATCCATTACAAGAGAGTAGAGGGGGAGAAGAATTATAAGATCCAACTAGAATAGCAAAGCTCGCGATACATCAAGATCGTCCCATCTCAAGAATACGAGAGAGAGAGAGAGAGAGAGAGAGAGAGAGAGAGAGAGAGAGAGAGAGGTCAAGCACATAGCTACTGATACATACCCTCAGCCCCGAGGGTGGACTACTCCCTCCTCGTCATGGAGAGCACCGGGATGATGAAGATGGCCACCGGTGAGGGTTCCCCCCTCCGGCAGGATGCCGGAACAGGGTCTAGATTGGTTTTCAGTGGCTACAGAGGCTTTTGGCGGCGGAACTCCCGATCTAGGTTTCTTTCTGGAGGTTTCAGTATTTATAGGAATTTTTGGAGTCGACGCCAAGTAAAGGGGAGCTACGGGCCGTCCTTGAGATAGGGGGGCGCGCCCTCCACCCTCAAGGGCAGCCTGTGGCTCTCCTGGCCCAACTCTTTTGCTTCGGGGGCTTCTTTTGGTCCAGAAAAAATTATAAAAAATTGGCTCGTCAATTGGACTCCGTTTGATATTCTTTTTCCTTAAAACCCTAAAACAGGAGAAAAACAGAAACTGGCACTAGGCTCTCGGTTAATAGGTTAGTCCCAAAAATCATATAAAAGTGTATAATAAAGCCCATAAGACATCCTAGAAGGATAATATAATAGCATGGAACAATAAAAAATTATAGATACGTTGGAGACGTATCACCGGCCTGGAGGTTAGCTGGGCCAAGGCCCAGTAGGCCAGAGGGGTTTTATTTTATTTATCCTTTGTTTAATTGTTTCCTTTCTGTTTCTTCCAGTAATTAATTTATTTTAGTTTTGTAAAATATAATTTCAACACCTAAATGAGTGTTTAGAATTACAACACTGCCACCCTAATTTGGACAGCTAAATAAAATAGTTTAATATTTTATTAATTCGAAAATTGAATTTAATTAAATGTTTTGTTGTTGTTTAAATTACTTCAGTGCATTTAAACACTTTACAAAAATGTGGTTTCTACACCAATATTACTTATGATTTATTTGCTACAACTTGAACATTTTAGTTTTGATATTTGAAAACTTTTATCATTTGAATTTATTTTAGATTTGAATTTGAACTGGATTGAATCAATGCGAGATTAACAACAGTAATCATTGTGACGTGGCATCATTAGCAGGGAATTACTGTAGCTTAATTATCCGGGCGTCACAACTCTCCTCCACTACAAGAAATCTCATCCCGAGATTTAGGAGGGGCGTAAGGGGAAGGGATTTGGTTACGGAATTCTAACGAGTCTTTTCGGTCTTGGTTGATCTTCTCAAAGAGGTCGATCCATTACGTTGATTGTCGTGGAAATAACACGTCAGATGTCCGGATTACGGACTTAGTGGTGAGGCCGCGTGTCGGGGGAAACTGTCCACCACGAGCACCTATGGGACCGGAGCCCCTTGTTCGTGCGGTAAGGGAGCGGAGGGAGCACAAAGAGCAGATCGTGGTGAGCACGCGGGCAGTTTACCCAGGTTCGGGCCGCGATGGACGCGTAAAACCCTACTCCTGCTTGATTGTATTGAGTGTTGGAGCTCGGGAGCTTCAAGAACTAGCTACACCGAGCGAATGAGTGATCTAGGTTCCGAACCCCTTCTACGTTGTGCATGGGCCTCCTTTTATAGCTCAAGGGGTCACCGACAGGTGTCAACGTAGGAGAAAGGGTAAAAAAGTAATAGTGGTGGTAGTTGTAACAGTGCGGGAACAGTGGATGAACAGTGCATGAACAGTGGTCATCACCTACTTTGACAGTGGGGGACAAGAGCATTTAATGCCCGTCGCCGTCGACCCCAAAAGCGCCCGCCCTTGCGTCTCCGTTTGCCACGGCGATGGCTTTACCACCGTGGAGTGCCACCGTGTCCCCCAGGCTGCACAGCCATTCGCCACGCGTCCCTGGAGTGCCCCCAGGGCGACGCGTGGTTCGATGAGCTGGAGCGCGGGCACATAGCGCAACCCTCCCCGGCAAGCACCTTGCCGGGGTCTTGACCCTGCCGGGCGCGGGAGCTTGCCGCTCTCCGGGCCTTGCCGGGGCGCACGTTGCGCCGAGGCATGTCTTCTGTAATGTAATCTTCTAGCCTTCCTGGCAAGCTCCTCTTGCCAGGGTCTTGTGCTAGTGAGGTAATCTTGAGCCTGGGACGGCCTTCCCGGCAAGCTCCACTTGCCGGAGTCTTGATCTTCTGTCTTGTATACTTTGTTTTTGAATGGTTTTATATGGAGCAGGAAGGTCTCCGGCAAGCGCGTGGTAGGCCCTGCCGCGGGAAGCTGCTACTGCCCGTGCACAAGTTGGGGTACTGAGGTACCCCTACCTTAGTACACCGACAGGAGCCCCCGGGCCTGGGCCACACACGGTGCCGAACGTTGTTGGGCCAGGCCCAAAACAGTGCACGGGCACACGCGGCCCACGGCGCGCCGAATCCACTTCCGCATCCGCCGCGTCCCTCCGTAACGGCACGCGTCGATTGCGGCGTCGTGGGATGGGACGTGGCCATGTTCTTTTAATGGAAAGAGCGAAACGTCCCCCACTTCCCCATAAAAGCAGAGGAAGCAGGAGCGGTTCCCCTCCTACGCTTTCATTGCTTCTTGTTCCATCTCCAGAGATTCCCCTTTGCGCTCCGCCTCCGCACCTCCTCCGCCGTCTTCCGCATCTGCGGCGCCGCCGGACTCTTCGTCCCCCCTTCCCTCGCCGCCCCCGCCATGTCCCCGAAGACCGAGAAGGCGAAGGTGGAGAAGGCCAAGAAGGAGAAATCCGATCAGGCGGCAAGGCTTGCTCTTCTGCGGAAGAGGAACGTCGTCTTCGCGCCAAGGCTCAGCGCGCGGGAGCTCTGGAACAAGTATTACTTGTTCTGGGCCAAGGAGACCAATGCGCATCCTCGGACCAGAGCTTATCCTGCCGCCCCCAAGGATAATTACCCCGACGGGTATTTCTTCTTCGCTGCTTTCTTCCACTGCGGCCTCTGTCCCCCTTTTTCTGAATTTTTCTGCGATATCATGCACACCTATGGCCTCCACCTTCTAGACTTCACCCCCAACGCCATCCTCACGATGGCAGTTTTCGCACATCTGTGCGAAAACTATATTGGGATCTATCCAAATGTAGCACTTTTTAGGCATTTCTTTACGCCTAGAGTAGAGGCCGGCGCTCCCCTCTCCGGAGGAATCTCTTGGGTCTTCCGCTTGAACAAGAAGGAGTCCTACTTGAACTCCGCGGCAAGTGGGAGGAGTGGCGCGCGGACTGGTGCTGGGTAGTTGAGGACGAGCCGCAACCTTTTACCGCGCCGCGCACAACAGCCATCGTGCGCGGCAGGGACTGGAGTGAGTTGGATTCGGACGATGTCAAGCTCAACGTCGCGCTCATCAGAATTCTTCGTCTCCGGGTGGCTAAGTTGTCCGTCGGAGAAGTAGGAGCAGATTTCCTCCGCCGCCGCATTGCCCCTCTACAGGATAGGAAGAGGCCAGCATGGGAGTACGGCAACGCGGCGGACATAATGAGATTGCGCCCGGGGCTAAACTTCAACTTCACATCGCTGGAGCTGAAGGGGATGGTCCGGGAACTCTTTAAGCATGACCCGGCCCACCCAGAGTGGTTCAGAGCTCCCCGGGGAGTAGTGCCCTTATGCAACAGCACGGCCCGGGATTCCCTTCGCGCCATGATGCCCGCATGTGACTCGCATGGCGTCGACCGCACATGGATTCCGCCCAAGCCAGACGTCATCATGAGCTTCTTCGACAACCTGGTGGAGGTGGCGAAGAACAAGGATGAGATCAAGGGGCTCACCCGGGACACCACCGACCGGGAGATTGCTTATATAGCTTCTCGGGTAGAAGAGGCCACTGCAGCCGCAGCGGCAGGAGAGTTTGGCTTCACAGTCGAGGAGGCAGAGGCTGTGGATGCGTCCTGCCAAGCAGAGGAGGCGGAGATCCGCAGGCTGCTGCAGCTTCCTCCCGACGAGCTCGCCGGGGTCCCTTCTTTGAGGCACTCCGGGATCCCCGGAATTGTGACCGAGGCCGCGGCGAGAGGCGGCGCTGCTGGAGGAAACAGAGGCGCCGCAGGGAGCGGAGGCGCTGGAGGGGGCGGAGGCGCCGGAGGGAGAACGGCCGCAGGGCAGGGCGCTGGGCCCAGCAAGCCAGCCGAGGAGGAGGAGGAGGAGGAGGACGTCGGGGCCGACGAGGACTCCGACGGGTCTCTGGGGCTCTATGCCGACGACGTCTCCTCGTCATCGGAGACCTCCCCGCCTCGGGCAAGTCCCAGGCGATCTCCGCTGAAACGTCTCCGCAAGGCGACGACGGGGACGAGGGCGCAGGCGCCCCGACAACAACCAGCTCGCCGGGCGGCGCGAGCTACCCGGGGGAGCCAAGCCGCGACGGGAGCGCCCGGCGCGCCAACCGTGCCGGAGGCGCCCCGCACACAGGCTACGGCGGAGGCGCCCCGTACATCAGCGCCAAGCGGAGGAGGGTCTTCGCAGAGCGGAGCAGCTGCTCCGCCTACTCCCCGGGCCTCGGCGTCCACAGGGGCCGGGTCCTCGCAGCCCCAGCCCCGGGGACCGCCAAGCGCCCGAGGGAGTCTTCGCCTCCTGCTCCTCGCGCGGAAGCGCCTCAGGTGGCGTTCGACTTCTCCGCCCTGAGCGACAACGACGACGACGAGGAACATGAGTAAGGGCTTGAAGCTTTGTATTTTCTTCAACTTTATCTTGATTCTTGTTGATTCTGATCTTGCTTTCCGCTTTGATTTCAGGACCCTGGCCCAACGAGCAGCGAAGAAGGCCAAGGTTCCCGTCGTCGAGGTCACGGACGACTCGCCCGTCGCGGCGACTGGGGACGCGCCGGAGACGAGCCTGCCGGACCCGAGCGCTGCTCCGAGGAGCAGCCCCCAGCGCAGCCCCCAGCGTAAGTTTGGGTCCAATATTTCCACTTGTCGGGCGCGCTTGAGGAACTTGCTTATATTGACACCTTGCTGTTCTTGTTTTGCTTCGATTGTCTTGTGCAGAGGTGGAGCCGCAGCCACAGGAGCATCCGGAGACCGCTCCCGAGGAGCCGCAGGCCCAGCCGTCCCCGCCAAGGACGAACTCTCCGGCAAGGGAGAGTGCCCCGCCAAGGGCGAGCAGCCCGGCGAGGGTGGCCACCCCGCCAAGGGAGAGCTCCCCGGCGAGGGAGCCTGCCGTCGACGAAATCCGCCAAGGTAAGTTTTGCAACTCCGTCTTCTTGAATTCGTCTTTTTTTGGATATTTGCTTGAACTTCTTCTTCTTTTTCTTCTTCTTCTAGATCCTCCTCCCCCAGAACAGATGGAGACGGAAACCATCGTCGTGGAGGAGGGCGCGCAGGGCGACGGCGGCGATGCCCCTGTTGTCGAGGACGCGGCGGGAGCCGCCGAGCCGGCTGCGGAGGAGACTGCTCCGACCGCAGACGCAGCGGCCGGGGAGGGGGACGGCGGCCATACTGCCGGCCCGGAGGCGGCAGGAGCGTCGAGCGCTGCGCCGGCCGCCGACCCCTCCACCGAGAAGGAGCCGTCCGCTTACTATCTTGAGGCCCCCAACGGCGTCTACATCCAGGTGCCGTGGGGATCTTAGTCGCGAGCCCCCGCGGAGGGAGAGGCCTTTGATGGGGAGGTCCTCGCCTCCGCGGGTCTGAAGGTTGTCGAGGCGCCCGGCGGGAGTGACGAGCCCGAGGAGGAGAAGCTGCTCCACCGGCTCCTGGCCCTTTACCGGGCCAGGCAGGCGAAGCTCGCGTCTCGGGAGGCCCTCACCGCCAAGGCCGCCGCTGACATGGAGAAGCGCGCGGCGGAGCTCCGCGCTGCCAACCAGGCGGCCCTCCGCGACGTGGCGGAGGAGCGCGAGAGGCTCGCCGGGGAGTACCAGGAGTGGCTCTTGGAGAAGGCCGAGGCCGAGGAGCAGCAGCGTCTCGCCGGAGAAGAGCTGTCCCGGCGAGAAGGAGAGCTCACCCAACGGAAGGTCAACCTCGACTCCCATGAGGAAGACCTTGCCGCCCGGGAGCAGGCCCTTGGCGGAGAGCTGAAGGAGGCGAAAGCCGCCGCGGCTGCCGCGGAGACCGCCAAGGAGGAGCTCGAGGCCAAGGTTGCGCAGCTGGAGGAGTCCCTGAAAGCGAGCGTGGAGAGGGTCACCGCGCTCAACACAGAGCGCGAGAAGGACGCCCACACTAACTCTGAACTCCAGGTGCGTCTTTCCAAGCAGGGCGATGAGCTGAAGGCCGCCAAGGATTCGATTGAGGATCTGGAGCTGAAGGTCTCCACGTTGAAGGACTCGCTTGATGCCGTCCGGGACCGGGAAACCAAGCTGAAGGAAGAGCTCCGTAAGGAGCGAGGCTTGGTGGAGAGCGCCACCACTGCGGCTGAGAACTTCCGCCGGACCGTCGAGGTATGGACCGATGACTTGGTGGCCTCTGCATCCAACATCGACCAGGAGCAGTTGGCGCTGAAGGTTGAGCATCTTATATATTCTCCGGATCCAAACCTCCCCCACAGCGCCAAGCTCAGCCTCTTCTTCAGAGGGATCGCGCCGGCTCTTGCAGATCTTCGGAAGAAGCTCCCCGCGCAACTGGTCGAGGAGTCGCGCCAGCTCTGCGCGGGAACCTTGGAGCGCGTTCTGACGAAGATTGTATACCGCAATCCTGGTATAAACCTCGCCAACGTTCTCCGCAGCTTGCCGGCCGACGCGGATATGGAGGCGCTGAAGGCGCAGGTCGCCCATATTATCGCCAAAGTGAACAAGATCTCCAGGATTGAGGGTGACCGCGTAGATTAGGCCTCCTCTTCTTCATCTCTTTTGTTGCTGCATAGTGTGCCATGAACTTATTAGTCATTGCGACAAGTTATCCCTTGTAAGATATTTATCCTTATTTTTGATCAATTAGCGCGATGTTATCTCCCTTGTCTTGGTCCTTTACTTTGTATGCTTTTCACCCTACGCTTCTAGGGAGCTTGCCGGCAAGGGCCCTTTGCCGCGAGCGCTGAGTGCTGGACTCTGAGCAGCCTGCTGGCCAAGGTCTTACCGGCAAGCAACCTTGCCGCAGCTGGTCGCAACGCACTTAGCTTGCTGAGCGAACTCGAAAACGAAGTAAGGGCGCGACACTTGTCGCAGCTCACTTAAGTCGTTGAGCGTACTCGAAAACAAGACAAGGGTGCGGCCAGCCACGGGTAGGTTCCTCCGCGCACAGGTTTTCCATACAAAGTGTGGTTGTTCAAGGAAGACAACTAAAATTTAAAAATTTGAACTGCTCAAATTCTAATAACTTAGCTTTTATATATGCTTGCTTCCCGGTAAGGCTTCTCTTTCTTGAACATCACTTGGTTCATCTTCCATCTCAACTTAGCTTTTATATATGCTTGCTTCCCGGTAAGGCTTCTCTTTCTTGAACATCACTTGGTTCATCTTCCATCTCCTTCCCCCCCCCCGGCAAACTTGTGCGCGAGGAACATACCTTCTGCTTAAGAGGCAGGGAAAAAGAAGAGGGAAACAAGTATATGGCCTTTCGGCGTGCTAATGCTTACCGGATATGTATGTTGCTTCAGAACCTGGCGCGCCAAAGATGTCGGGGGAAACTGTCCACCACGAGCACCTATGGGACCGGAGCCCCTTGTTCGTGCGGTAAGGGAGCGGAGGGAGCACAAAGAGCAGATCGTGGTGAGCACGCGGGCAGTTTACCCAGGTTCGGGCCGCGATGGACGCGTAAAACCCTACTCCTGCTTGATTGTATTGAGTGTTGGAGCTCGGGAGCTTCAAGAACTAGCTACACCGAGAGAATGAGTGATCTAGGTTCCGAACCCCTTCTACGTTGTGCATGGGCCTCCTTTTATAGCTCAAGGGGTCACCGACAGGTGTCAACGTAGGAGAAAGGGTAAAAAAGTAATAGTGGTGGTAGTTGTAACAGTGCGGGAACAGTGGATGAACAGTGCATGAACAGTGGTCATCACCTACTTTGACAGTGGGGGACAAGAGCATTTAATGCCCGTCGCCGTCAACCCCAAAAGCGCCCGCCCTTGCGTCTCCGTTTGCCACGGCGATGGCTTTACCACCGTGGAGTGCCACCGTGTCCCCCAGGCTGCACAGCCATTCGCCACGCGTCCCTGGAGTGGCCCCAGGGCGACGCGTGGTTCGATGAGCTGGAGTGCGGGCACATAGCGCAACCCTCCCCGGCAAGCACCTTGCCGGGGTCTTGACCCTGCCGGGCCCGGGAGCTTGCCGCTCTCCGGGCCTTGCCGGGGCGCATGTTGCGCCGAGGCATGTCTTCTGTAATGTAATCTTCTAGCCTTCCTGGCAAGCTCCTCTTGCCAGGGTCTTGTGCTAGTGAGGTAATCTTGAGCCTGGGACGGCCTTCCCGGCAAGCTCCACTTGCCGGAGTCTTGATCTTCTGTCTTGTATACTTTGTTTTTGAATGGTTTTATATGGAGCAGGAAGGTCTCCGGCAAGCGCGTGGTAGGCCCTGCCGCGGGAAGCTGCTACTGCCCGTGCACAAGTTGGGGTACTGAGGTACCCCTACCTTAGTACACCGACACCGCGCATCTATGTAGTAGCTTGAGAGGGGTTGAGCGGAATCGAGAGACACGATGCAAGACACGGATTTAGACAGCTTCGGGCCCCGGGGAACATCATCCGGTAATAGCCCTACGTGCTGTTTGGGGCTAGGTCTCATTATGATCCTCGTGGTATTGCCGGTAAACCGGCTCTTTGTGTCTAACCCTAGAAACTTGTCTAAACCTCTCCTCTAAAACTTCTCTCTTGTCTAACTTGTGAGAACCTCCCCCCCCTTTGGGGAGCCCTGCCCCTCCTTATATGTGTTGAAGGGGCGGGTTTACATGACTAGTCCTAGTAGGACTAGGATTGATCTATTACAAGGAGTCCTAGTCTTGCTTCCTTTATGGAGAATATTCCTTGCGCTTTATTCATAAACCGGCGCACTACTAATATGAACCGGCCTTCTGGGCCTTGGGCCTTGTCATCCATGATCCGCCTGCCAGGTTACCAGTAACTTGCCAAATATAAACCGTCTTAAGTAAAATGTCCAGTCCGGCCGGGTTATAATTCCGGCCGGTTCATACCGCGGGGTAATATCCCCGACATTAGCCCCCAAGTTTAGCTTGGATTTATCCATGGTAAACTTATGCTCCAAAATAAACACATGAACAAATTGATAGGTTGTGCTCCGGGTTATGAATCCTTGTAAACCGGCACCTGATCATCTTTAAGTCCTTGTCCTTCCTTCTTCTAGAAAATCCGGGTCAACAGACCAACTTCATATTCAACTTGCTTGCATAAGAAATATAGTAAATAAAGAATCCATTTGAATCGGCCTTCCGATGTTCTGACTTGACAAAAATATTGATCTTCAAATATTCCATTGATATCCAACCGGTTTGGAGATGTAGAACTTGCCGGTTTATGATTGCCAAAATTGCCGGGTCACACAATTAATCTGATTTGCCGGAACTGAAAATTTGAAGATGTTCCTCCTTTATATGCATATTACTTGTAGCCCCCAAGTGCCGGGTCATTATGTAATAATGAGCAGGGACTTTGAAAATATAATCATTGAAAATAACACTATATAATGTAACTTCCATCGTGGGGTTTGAATCCACAAGGTTAAGAGCTTTGTGCTTTACCAACTGAGCAGTAGACCTTTCAATATAATGGATGAATACTTGTGTACCTTGAATTGTTGACAGGAGCGATTGATAGCCCCCAAGTTCCGGTTTAGCTACATTTAGAAGGTGAACCGGTACTTCCAGATGAAGCAAATGATCTTTCCATTAGCCCCCAAGTGTCAAGTAGACAACTTGCTTGTGTGCTTGAGACTTGTCTTTGAATTGCTGCTGTTTACTGCTTCAACTGCCCATTAGCCCCCAAGTGTCAAGTAGACAACTTGTTTGTGTGCTTGAGACTTGTGTATTTGATATAATCTCAATCTGAATAATGTAGCCCCCAAGTGCCGGGTTGTAAGCCTGCAGCGACTCGGGACTTTCCTTTGTAGAATAAATCACTTTCATTGATGAAATAATATCCATTGCGCTTAAAGCGACTTTGAAAACCTCAATCATAATATTTATAAGCATAATAAGAATCCAGCCATGTTGGCTATTGAAGAATATAATCCGGTTTGAAGACCGGTTCCAATGATGTTTGATCACAATCGGGCCGGGTTAATAAACACCGGTCATTATTTTGTCTCATGCTGGCGACTTATAGTCAAAACCAGGCCGGTTTAATAAACACCGATCATTATAACTGATCATATACTGCCAAATATATATTTAAAAATAAAATACTTCATACCTGCTATCAAAATATGCTTGATATTCTTAATCCGGCGAAACTTGCAATTTTCTGAGGGAGTCTTTGATAGATCCAATAATAATTACGGGCTTGATAACACACACCGGTTCATATTGTTCTGAAGAACTTTGTTCAGAAATTTGTGGCTTGTTGCCTGATAGATGATCCGGGTTATAATGAACACCGGTTTATTCATGCTGGTATTCATGACCCAGACTTTTCACTTTATAGATATGTGGTCAGCTTCTGTAGCTGCTCCACTCCGGTTTAAAGGGTTATAAAACACAAACACCAAAAAGATGCAAATTTTGCAAATAAGACCATGTAGTCGAGGCTTTTTAAGAGCTGCCAGGCTCAAAGCAAGGTTCAGCCAATCAATGGGACGTGGTTTGTCCAACACTCCCAAGGGGCCTAGCCAATCACTGAACGTGGCATTATCCAACTTTTCAGAGGGCCGAAAGAACCGCAAATAGAAACTGAGCCAATCAATGGGACGTGGTTTGTCCAACACTCCCAGGGGGCCTAGCCAATCACTGAACGTGGTATTATCCAACTTTTCAGAGGGCCGAAAGAACCGTAAAAATTGATCCGATCACTGGGACATGGACGTTGCCATTCCCAGGGGGCCTCCAGGGTTCCTTCTGAACCGGTGGGTAAATTCAAACCAATCACTGAACGTGGAATTATCCAACTTTTCAGAGGGTCTCCAGGGTTCCTCCTGAACCGGTGGGTAAATTGTGAAGCCTCCTCTCCTCGAACCGGATATGATCTCATGTTTTTTAGAGAGTTTCATTGCTCCTTTGTGCATATGCCCTGCACAACCAGATAGACTGATCAAAGCATCTTATTTTCTTAAAAAATAATGTATAATAAGAGAAATAATATTGTAGATGGATATCACCTGAGTGAATTTGAACCGGTATGTTGAATAGACCGGATCACAGGGTGGATAGTAAACGACCGCAGTATCAGAGGCGGCTCGGACAGTTAAACCGGTAGTGGGGTTGTAAACCGGCGGAGATGAGCAAGTTGTCCTCCGTGTTGTAAACCGGTGCGGATGAGTGAACTGGCCGTAGTTGTAATTGGCGCTTGAATCCGTGGAATAACGACGACCACTTGTGTCGAACAATGTTTGGCGTGCCTCCACCTCCGTGGTATAGAATACAGCAGGGCGAGGTATTTTTGCTCGGATGAAATAATATGTATTAAAAATAAATAGGATAGATATCACCTGATTTGCCTGGAAAACAAATGAGCCGGCCGCGTATTGATGTAAACGCAGCAACGGGGCAGTAACGTCTATTGGCGAGGGAGTCGGTCGTGGCGTTGGAGGCCAGCGCGCGTGGGCGCGGACAGATGAGTCGGCCGGTGCGTTCATGTAAACTGGACCGCAACGCGCATGCTCATGAAGTTGCGCAACTTAGCTGAACGTACATCCGTGATATACCCTTAATGACGATCCGGTTGCCACTTTTAGTAGTCGCCCTACGTAAAAAAATATTACGTGCAAGAGTAATTGTTCTTTGATGAAAGCAATGTACGTGAAAAATAAACAAGATAGATAGGACCTGGTATTTTTGCTGGACGTACGCTGACGGAATATACCGAGTTTAGACAACCAAATCAATCGGCTTGGGTCACATTGACTGATCCACGATCACACCTTTTGCCAGCCGGCCTAACGTTTTTCCTTACTCAGATGCCACAAGAGAGTAGCTTGGCCACAGACGCAGGCGGAGCAAGGGTGCCTGTGGTGTCACAAGGCCGGGCGGAGGCAGCGGCTTTACTAAGGAAATCGTACGGTAACGGGTCATCACGGCAGTTTCCGGGTCGGAGTCGCTACCGTATTCCGTTTCCGGGTCGTGGCCTCTAGCAGCTTGGTAGTTGTTCCAGCGTGCTTTTGCTAGATTCTCCGAGCAGCGGCGGTGGAATCTTAATTTAATAATACTAGTGGCAGCACTGATTGCCTTGTCATTGGGGCTTGCACTGATGCAACTCAGATCCACCGGATGCTAGTAGCAGTACTTTATTTCGTGACGGGTCATCCTTGTCTTCATATATAAAATAACAACCACAAAAACGCTTTTGGATTCTGCCTGCTATCATTGTTGCAGAAATTTTTTTATAGCGCCATCGCGAACATCCCTTGCTCTTTCAACCAGTGATATGATGAACCACCCAAAGAGGACACCGCGGTGAGATCTCTGTCTCGGTCTCGGACTCGTCGTCCGTGTCCGTGTCCTTAACCTCGTGCGTCTCGTCAGCAGGCTTCCGGCGAAGTCGGCCGCGAAGCCCGGCGAACGCGCCGCGAGCACGGACCTGTGCGCGCGGAACGGCTCGGCGCCGACGAGCAAGGTGACGTCCGCGCCGTTCTGGGTCCGCAGGAGGTCGCCGAGGTCATGGCCCAGGTCACGGGGATGGACGACGGTCTCGGCGCCGTCGCCACCGTACGTGCACGTCTCGCGGGAGAGCACGGCCCTGCACTGCACGAAGAGGTTGCCGTCGCGGGCGAGGTAGCCCGACGCCTCCAGCGCGACCCGTGACACGAGCATGACTCCTCGGAGCTCCCCTGCCGCAACCCAGGACGATGCGCCGCCACCTCCGGAAGGGCCTGAGCGTCCGGCTGAGATCCACGAGGCAGAAGGTGAAGGAGGTCGTGACGGCGCCGGCGTCCGGGGAGGGAGCGCGGACGAGGCTGATGCGGAGTTTCGGTCCGCACGGGGCGCGTGCCGGCGTCAGGTGAGCCGGCGCCGCTCATTGTCGCGCGCGTGGATCGCACCTGAACGGCGAACCTGTATTTGGGTCGCGATCGGTCTTGCCTCAGGCTGAGTTGGCTCTGCTTAGGAATCGGGATTCGTCATATAGAATAATGACCGATGCAGCAGGTTTTTTCCTTTCCGTTTGAGAGCACCTGATAGATTACCCGAGGCTGCTACCACCAAATGAATAATTCTTATCACGGACTTTTGGCGGATCACCGGGTTTCTTGTAATGGCCGCAAAAAACACAACCCTAACTTTTCTTTCAACTTCAATCTTACGGATTGTAGAATCTTCATCCGGAAGTTTACAACCTCCTCGATCCCTGGGAAGGTCCCTCCAAGAACTCATTACCACTCGGCGCAAGCCCCACGGTGGGCGCCAACTGTCGTGGAAATAACACGTCAGATGTCCGGATTACGGACTTAGTGGTGAGGCCGCGCATCTATGTAGTAGCTTGAGAGGGGTTGAGCGGAATCGAGAGACGCGATGCAAGACACGGATTTAGACAGCTTCGGGCCCCGGGGAACATCATCCGGTAATAGCCCTACGTGTTGTTTGGGGCTAGGTCTCATTATGATCCTCGTGGTATTGCCGGTAAACCGGCTCTTTGTGTCTAACCCTAGAAACTTGTCTAAACCTCTCCTCTAAAACTTCCCTCTTGTCTAACTTGTGAGAACCTCTCCCCCCTTTGGGGAGCCCTGCCCCTCCTTATATATGTTGAAGGGGCGGGTTTACATGACTAGACCTAGTAGGACTAGGATTGATCTATTACAAGGAGTCCTAGTCTTGCTTCCTTTATGGAGAATATTCCTTGCGCTTTATTCATAAACCGGCCCACTACTAATATGAACCGGCCTTCTGGGCCTTGGGCCTTGTCATCCATGATCCGCCTGCCGGGTTACCAGTAACTTGCCAAATATAAACCGTCTTAAGTAAAATGTCCAGTCCGGCCGGGTTATAATTCCGGCCGGTTCATACCGCGGGGTAATATCCCCGACATTGATGTCTTCATTTCTCTGCTTCAGGTCATCATTATGAAGTCAGCATCCTTTCTTCGGGAACTTGATACGTCTCCAACGTATCTATAATTTTTGATTGTTCCATGCTATTATTTATGAAGTCTTGGATGTTTAATGGGCTTTATCATTCACTTTTATATCATTTTTGGGACTAACCTACTAACCCAAAGGCCCCGTCCAGATTGCTGTTTTTTTTGCCTATTTCAGGGTTTTGCAGAAAAGTAATATCAAACGGAGTCCAAACGGAATGAAACCTTCGCGAGAGATATTTTTGGAGGAAATCACGCTCGGGAGTCTTCGGGGCCAAGTCAGGGGACGTGGGACCAGCCCTCGAGGGTGGGGGCGCGCCCCCCTTCCCAAGGCGCGCCCCTGATGACCCACAACCGTAAGGGATCTATTGCAGCGTTTTCGATAAGTAAGAGTGTCGAACCCAACGAGGAGCAGAAGGTATTGATAAGTGATTCTGAGCAAGCACTGAAAGATAACTTTTTAGGGGTTTTCTTGATATAAGCAACAGGAAAGTAAAAGCGAGCAAAGTAAAAGGCACTAGAGAGTAACAAGTGGCCCAATCCTTTCTGAGCAAAGGAGAGGCCTAGCAACTGAACTTATAAAAGGCTAAAGTGTTCTTGAGGACACACGGGAGAGGTAGTCATGTGCTTTCGCCATATTCCGTATCGGTACTATGTGATGTGTTGATAAGTGTTGAGTGGGTGGATCTATGCTAGTACACCCTCTAGACTAAGATGAGTGCACTCTTATGATTAAACACCTTGCAAGCATCCGCAAATACAAGATAGTATTTAAGGCAAAAGCCTAACCATAGCAATACGATCGATGATCTATTGTTCCCTTGTGCAAAAGCGTGCGAACTGGGGTTCAGGTTTCTGTCACTCCGGCAACCCACCGTAAGCATTCTTTGTACACAATGTATTCCCCTAGGTCCTTAATAAGGCGAAGTGTTGAGTGTTCGACTCACACAACACCACTAGGAAAATAACAACACAACTTAAGTATCAAACAAAACATATTACTTCAACATCATATGACTACTAACAACAAGACTTCTCCCATGTCCTCAAGAACTAAAGTAACTACTCACAAGACATAAAAGAGATCATGATCAGTGGAGATAGATGGATGATAAACAATCTGGACCCAATGATATTTCTCCAACAAAACTCAATAGCATTCACCACAAAGTAGTAATCAACACCGATAGGGTAGACAGGATAGATAGTACGGATTACAAACAAGTTGCAATTGTGAGATGAGATTGGATGAAGATGGAGATGGTGCTGATGTTGGGGATGATGTTGATGATGATCTCGATGATGCCCGTGACGATGGTGATGACGATGGCGATGATCTCCCCTTCCGGGAGGTGATCTCCCCGGCGGAATCTGCCCGCCGAAGATGTCTTTTCTTCTCTGTAGGTTTCCGCCACGGAGCGGCGGCGGAACTCCGTAAACTCTCCCCTTCCTAGGGTTTCTGGATGACGAGGAGTATATAGGCCAGAGGGGGGAGCCTGGAGTGGGCCAGGGGCTCCAGGCGCCCTCCCGGCGCGGCCAGGGTGGGGGCCGCGCCAGGTGGCCGCCTGAGCACCCTGTGCCCCCCTCTGGTTGCTCTTTAGCGTATATTTGTGATCCTTCTGGAAAATACCCTCCGTCGATTTTTAGGTAATTTGGAGGTATTCTTCTTCAGCAACTCAGCGTCCACTTTTTACCGCTAAATCCTGCGTCTGCTGCTTCGGCACCGGAAAGTTGCAAACTGTGTAAAATAGGCCAAAACAACATAAGAACATCATCGTAATGTGAAATATATCAATGAATAAGGATGAATTACGATATAAAATAGTGATGCATTTTGGACGTATCAACACCCCCAAGCTTAGACCTCGCTTGTCCCCAAGCGAATACTGTGCTCGGTAAACCTGTCCACAAGTTTAGAGAGTGAAGTGTCGATAAATAGAATACGGACAAGAAGCATCACAGTTTCTTCACCAAACTCAAATATCCTCAACAACAATCTTCAACTCATAAGGCCCTTATAAAAGAGTGGTAACACTTATAATCGAAAGTAGGGCTAAGGAAACTCATCAAATCATGGCAAACATGTCCTTTGGTCAAAGAACAACTAATAGGTTTTACTTTTGCTCTTTCTCTTTATGTTTTGATGAGATTAATTGAAGCTTTTGAAAGAACATGTTATTAGGCAAGAAGTGAAAGTGTTAACACAAAGGAAGATGTTTGCTTTAGCTGGGCTTGACAAACAACTTACTTATCAAATGATAATGTCAACAAGGATATGATATGACAAATCTTAATGCAACTTTATATGAATGAATCCTCGTCAACATCAAATGTCTGCTCTCTTTAAGAATAGAAGGAAGTAGGAATAACTGACTCAACCTAAAACTAAGAGATAGGCCCTGCTCTAGGGAAGTAGGGAAAACTCATGTGCTATCCTTAAATCAAACAGAATGAAAACAAGTTTTGAGAGGTGCATGATTTGTCAACGAATGCTAATAGATAACTCAATTACTTCTCAAACTGGACAAGTTTCGAGGAACGGCTCCCGCACGGGGACGATCACATCCCCTTAATCTCCTTTGTTTATCACTGCCAAAGTTTTCTGATTTCTCATGAACAAAGCGTGAAGGAGGGTTTGTTTGTTGTATTATCTTTTATGAGCCGGGCGCACTCATGCCAGTTCCTCCTCGTATTAGGGGTTTGCAGATCAGACATGCAATCCCGGGGTAAAACTTGTCCAACTTAAAAAGATCATGAATTAACTACTACTTCCTCATGAGCTAAAACAGGGGCACAAAATAGAAGATTTTGAACATTTAAGGATAACACATAAATTCTATACTTTAGGAGGTGGTAGTGGAATACCACGAATAGGAAGGTATGGTGGACTCATATGGAAGGTATTGGTTTAAGGGTATGGATGCACAAGCAGAATTCCGCTTAGTACATAGTTTAGGCTAGCAAAGGCTTTGAGAGAACAGACAATTGATGATGACTAAGATGCAAAGCAATATAAAGCATAAACATTAAAATAAGCATAACACATCAAGTTGTCTTCCTTGTCAGCATAACACTTCAAGCATAATAACATAAAGGTTTTGGCTATGTCGCTACTTTAAGAAAATCATGCTTGTTGTTATGACCAAAGCTATGTTTGCCAAGATTAAATAAAGTTTTCAAAGCCATACGTGATATAAGGTCAATACTCCCCATAAGAATCATCATATAAGGTCGATTGCGTGAAGAGAATACCGAGTGCAGCAAAGGAACCAATAGACTTCTCATTAATATTCCATCATAGACGACTCCACACTCACGGATACAATCTCTCCACAGAAGGAGTGATAGACCTCAATGCACACACCTATTTCATATAATAACCTCCCTAGACATGATACGACTCTACTTGACTCTAAAAGACAAAAGATAAAGATAAAGATACCGGGCACTCCCCCAAGCTTGGAACAAGCCAAGGGGATGCCATTACCCAAGGAGATTTCACTCCTCATTCTTGTTGACGTTGATCACGTAGTCCTCGGCGAAGCGCTTCCATGGAAGGGGTTCTCCAGTCTCATATGAGAAGTTTGTCTCCTAAATCTGGCATGATGTCCTCCATAGGGACAAGTAAAAGTGGTCTTTCAAGCATTTGGTCGATGAACGGCAACGGGTAGTGATCCTTCCTGGTTGCCTTGTTCAGCTTCCTGTAATCAATACACATTCTATATCCAATAATAATTCTCTGAGGTATTAGTTCATTCTTATCATTAGGAACCACAGTTGTACCTCCTTTCTTAGGAACACAATGTACCGGGCTTACCCACTTACTATCAGCTATAGGGTAGATAATACCTGCGGCTAGAAGCTTGAGAATCTCAGTTCTTACAACATCCATCATCTTCGGGTTCAACTGTCGTTGATGATCAACAACTGGTTTAGCATCGGGCTCAAGGTTGATAGTATGTTGACAGATAGATGGACTAATCCCCTTAAGGTCATCAAGGGTATAGCCAATTGCACCTCGGTGTTTACGAAGTACTTCCAATAGTCGCTCTTCTTCATATCCTGAAAGGTTAGAGTTGATAATAACAGGATATACTTTCTTTTCATCTAAATAAGCATACTTGAGCGTATCGGGAAGAGGTTTAAGATCGAACTCCGGGTCTTCTTTTGGTTTTGATAAAATTCCCAAAGGTTCAACCGGAAGGTTGTGCTTCAGGATAGTAGGTTGTCTCAAGAATATTTCATCTAGTTCATTTCTTTCCTGCATATGCAAATCATTCTCGTGGTCCTCCATATATTGCTGCAAAGGATCATTAGGGGGAATAGCAATAGAAGCAATACTTTCAATAATTTTATCATCACTAGGTAAATCGGTACCACGAGGCTGCTTAGAGAACTTAGAAAAGTTAAATTCATATGGCTCACCATTGAATTCAACAGAAACTTTACCTTTCTTGCAATCTATTATAGCTCCACAAGTTCTGAGAAAAGGTCTACCAAAAATAATAGGACAAAAATTGTCCCTCACTGAACCAAGTACTAGAAAGTCGGTAGGGTATTTTACCTTTCCACATAGGACTTCAACGTCTCTCACAATTCCGATAGGAGAGATAGTTGCTCTGTTTGCAAGATGAATGGTAACATCAACTTCTTCAAGTTCACAAGGTGAAATCTCACCGATGATCTCTTGATAAAGTGAATAGGGGATAGCACTAGCACTCGATCCCAAATCGCATAGCCCATAATAATTGTGGTCTCCTATTTTAACAGATACTACTGGAGTACCTGAAATTGGGCATTTATTCTTGGCTGTGACAAGGTTGGTGGAAACAGCACAAAAATTTACATTGGAATCCAAAACATCATTAGTAACAAGGTCTTTAACCAATGCAACATGAGGATCGACCTTGATCTGGTCCTCAGGCTCATCAATTCTTCTCTCACTTTTATTTATTATGCCTCTCACAAGAGAGTGCTCCCTTATCCTTTCAGGAAAAGGAGGCTTTTCATATATAACTGCAGGTAAAATAGGGTCAGCAACATGAATATCAACAGGTAACTCTTTGAAAGGTTCATGATGCTGATCTCTCTTCTTTTTAAAAGAATCAACGTGAGAGGCAAAATCCTTACAAAAATCAATCATTAGATGGGAAACAAGACCAATCTTAGAGCAAAAGGTATTGAAGTAATCAGTTTTCACATAGCTCTCAATATAATCATGCTCATAATTTATAGCGGGTTCAATACCTTTATCGATTTCCCTATCTTTGATATTCCTATGGATCCTTTCAATGAGATCCCACCTTTCTTCAACGCTCTTTGTCTGAAATACCCCACTAGAGGAGGCATCCAGCATCTCCTGATCCTGACGAGAAAGTGATGTCTACACACGCTTCTACTCTTGTAGACTATGTTGGGCCTCCAAGCGCAGAGGTTTGTAGGACAGCAGCAATTTCCCTTAAGTGGATGACCTAAGGTTTATCGAACTCAGGGAAGTAGAGGTTGAAGATGGTCTCTCTCAAGCAACCCTGCAACTAAGATACAAGAAGTCTCTTGTGTCCCCAACACACCTAATACACTTGTTAGATGTATAGGTGCACTAGTTCGGCGAAGAGATGTTAAATGGCAAGTGATATGGATGGCAAAACAAAGTAATATAAATCTGTAATAAAAAGTGCAGCAAGCAAACAAGTGGTAAACGTGAGCACAAATGGTATTGCAATGGTGGAAACAAGGCCTAGGGTTCATACTTTCACTAGTGGCAACTCCCAACAACATTAACATAATCGAATCACATGATATTTCCCATAAAACATGCAATGGAGACGCACCCGGAGGCCATTCCTTCATGGTCAAGAGAGGACGAGAATTATGTAGGGCTACAAAAGCACACCTCAAAGTTTGTAGTTCTCAATCTAAGGATTTCCCAATGTCACCGCAGCCATCCAAAGAGAGTCCCACAATCACCACAACATATCTAAAGGATAGTCAAATACAAGCACCAAGAGACTCTCAATCTTCAATCAACACACAAGAGAGGAAATCACTCATGAAAATATTTTTCTAATCCATGTCCAATAGACCGCTGTCACCTTGGTCTCGGGAATTATACTAGATAAAGACAAGTGAGTACATCAATCCAATACATAGAGGAAGGGGAAATATCATGGGATCACCCTAGATTAACATAGCCTATGATCACAACGAAGATCACATCATGGGAGAGAGAGATAACCACATAGCTACACGTACGAGCCCTCGGCCCCGGAGAAGACTACTCACACATGGACATGGTGAGGAGGAGGTTGATGATGGTGTTGATGGAGAGGTGCAGCCCCGCGAGGAGGAGATGGCCGGCGGCAGCCACGGAGGCGGCGGCGGCGGCCCTTGGTGGCGCGGCGGCGGCGGCCCTCGGGGCGGCGGCGGCCCTAGGGGGCAGTGGCTCCTTGGCCCCCCTTCTTCCTTGTGGATGGTGCTGCAATGGTGCTGGTCCTCCCCTCCAAGACGGCGGCTCGGGAGGAGGAAAATTCGTGGCCCTTGGTGACCTAGGTTTCCTCTCTTTATATAGACTCTCGGATTCCCGTCATCAGATTTTGGGCCTCAGTAAAACGGGCTTTACTCGGCCGTCCGGACACAGATTTGGACGAATTTTATATCCAGAAGCATCGCCTAGAAATTCCCCACAACTTTCGCAACTAGACTTTTTCCGTTTGACGTAGTCTTCGGGTCGGAACGTGACCATCTTTAAAAAATGTTCTCAGACAGATTTCAGGAAAGTCAGAGTCCTACTCCAATACGACTCCTTTTGCGTTTTTGTCCATTTCCAAGTAATTCCTACACAATAAAGTGTAAAACAAGAACATTGTGCACTTTTGCAACCATTAGTAGGTTAGTCCAAATATGATCAAAAGTGTATGGAAGTGCATAAATATCATAGCAATATCACACAAAAAAGGCATGGAGCAAGCAGAAATTATAGATACGTTTTGGACGTATCAGAAAGCCTGGCATAAAAATTTGTAAGTATAATTTTCTTGAGGAGCTCATGAATAGGACATTTGAGCATTAGGGACTTCAATCTCCCCCAAGCTTGAGCAATGCTTTCTCCGTCACGAGACCTAAAGTTATAGATATAGTTCCTGTCTCGATGAATTTCATGAAGAGGATAAAACTTGGTATAAAAGAGAGACATAAGATCTTGCCAATCAAGCAAGTGTGAGTTATCGAGAAACTTATACCAATCTGAAGCTTTATCTATAAGCGATACGGAGAACAATTTCCGCATGACAAACTCCATTGATACACCTGCAAGCTTAAGTAATGAACATAGTTGTGACAGATATAGCAAGTGTTCACCGGGATGTCTGTCTCCTGCATAACGATTAGCCAAAACATAATCGATAATACCAGCTGGTATTTTATAGGGCACAATTTCAGTAGGGGGAGGAGCAACCACCACAGATGTGGGGCGTCTTCCCACAAGCAACGATCCAATAGGAAGGTTGACCATAAGGACAAAGAGCAGCAACAGCAAAATAAAAACAGAAATATAAAAACTTCCTTACCAGCTTCACTTACCAATAGCGCTACACTCCCCGGCAACGGCGCCAGAAAGCGCTACATTCCCCTCCGGCAGGATGCCGGAACAGGGGTCTAGATTGGTTTTCAGTGGCTACAGAGGCTTTCGACGGCGGAACTCCCGATCTAGGTTTCTTTCTGGAGGTTTCAGTATTTATAGGAATTTTTGGAGTCGGGGCCAAGTAAAGGGGAGCTACGGGTCGTCCTTGAGATAGGGGGGCGCGCCCTCCACCCTCAAGGGCAGCCCGTGGCTCTCTTGGCCCAACTCTTTTGCTTCAGGGGCTTCTTTTGGTCCAGAAAAAATTATAAAAAATTGGCTCGTCAATTGGACTCCGTTTGATATTCCTTTTCCGTAAAACCCTAAAACAGGAGAAAAACAGAAACTGGCACTAGGCTCTCAGTTAATAGGTTAGTCCCAAAAATCATATAAAAGTGTATAATAAAGCCCATAAGACATCCTAGAAGGATAATATAATAGCATGGAACAATAAAAAATTATAGATACATTGGAGACGTATCACCGGCCTGGAGGTTAGCTGGGCCAAGGCCCAGTAGGCCAGAGGGGTTTTATTTTGTTTATCCTTTGTTTAATTGTTTCCTTTCTGTTTCTTTCAGTAATTAATTTATTTTAGTTTTGTAAAATATAATTTCAACACCTAAATGAGTGTTTAGAATTACAACACCGCCACCCTAATTTGGACAGCTAAATAAAATAGTTTAATATTTTATTAATTCGAAAATTGAATTTAATTAAATGTTTTGTTGTTGTTTAAATTACTTCAGTGCATTTAAACACTTTACAAAAATGTGGTTTCTACACCAATATTACTTATGATTTATTTGCTACAACTTGAACATTTTAGTTTTGATATTTGAAAACTTTTATCATTTGACTTTATTTTAGATTTGAATTTGAACTGGATTGAATCAATGCGAGATTAACAACAGTAATCATTGTGACGTGGCATCATTAGCAGGGAATTACTGTAGCTTAATTATCCGGGCGTCACAATTCTCCTCCACTACAAGAAATCTCATCCCGAGATTTAGGAGGGGGGTAAGGGGAAGGAATTTGGTTACGGAATTCTAACGAGTCTTTTCGGTCTTGGTTGATCTTCTCAAAGAGGTCGATCCATTACGTTGATGTTTTCATTTCTCTGCTTCAGGTCATCATTATGAAGTCAACATCCTTTCTTCGGGAACTTGATACGTCTCCAATGTATCTATAATTTTTGATTGTTCCGTGCTATTATTTATGAAGTCTTGGATGTTTAATGGGCTTTATCATTCACTTTTATATCATTTTTGGGACTAACCTACTAACCCAAAGGCCCAGTCCAGATTGCTGTTTTTTTTGCCTATTTCAGGGTTTTGCAGAAAAGGAATATCAAACGTAGTCCAAACGGAATGAAACCTTCGCGAGAGATATTTTTGGAGGAAATCACGCTCGGGAGTCTTCGGGGCCAAGTCAGGGGACGTGGGACCAGCCCTCGAGGGTGGGGGCGCGCCCCCCTTCCCAAGGCGCGCCCCTGATGACCCACAACCGTAAGGGATCTATTGCAGCGTTTTTGATAAGTAAGAGTGTCGAACCCAACGAGGAGCAGAAGGTATTGATAAGTGATTCTGAGCAAGGAATAACTGCAAGCACTGAAAGATAACTTTTCAGGGGTTTTCTTGATATAAGCAACAGGAAAGTAAAAGCGAGCAAAGTAAAAGGCACTGGAGAGTAACAAGTGGCCCAATCCTTTCTGAGCAAAGGAGAGGCCTAGCAACTGAACTTATAAAGGCTAAAGTGTTCTTGAGGACACACGGGAGAGGTAGTCATGTGCTTTCGCCATATTCCGTATCGGTACTATGTGATGTGTTGATAAGTGTTGAGTGGGTGGATCTATGCTAGTACACCCTCTAGACTAAGATGAGTGCACTCTTATGATTAAACACCTTGCAAGCATCTGCAAATACAAGATAGTATTTAAGGCAAAAGCCTAACCATAGCAATATGATCGATGATCCATTGTTCCCTTGTGCAAAAGCGTGCGAACTGGGGTTCAGGTTTCTGTCACTCCGGCAACCCACCGTAAGCATTCTTTGTACACAATGTATTCCCCTAGGTCCTTAATAAGGCGAAGTGTTGAGTGTTCGACTCACACAACACCACTAGGAAAATAACAACACAACTTAAGTATCAAACAACACATATTACTTCAACATCATATGACTACTAACAACAAGACTTCTCCCATGTCCTCAAGAACTAAAGTAACTACTCACAAGACATAAAAGAGATCATGATCAATGGAGATAGATGGATGATAAACAATCTGGACACAATGATATTTCTCCAACAAAACTCAATAGCATTCACCACAAAGTAGTAATCAACACCGATAGGGTAGAGAGGATAGATAGTACGGATTACAACACAAGTTGCAATTGTGAGATGAGATTGGATGAAGATGGAGATGGTGCTGATGTTGGGGATGATGTTGATGATGATCTCGATGATGCCCGTGACGATGGTGATGATGATGGCGATGATCTCCCCTTCCGGGAGGTGATCTCCCCGGCGGAATCTGCCCGCCGGAGATGGCTTTTCTTCTCTGTAGGTTTCCGCCACGAAGCGGCGGCGGAACTCCGTAAACTCTCCCCTTCCTAGGGTTTCTGGATGACGAGGAGTATATAGGCCAGAGGGGGGAGCCTGGAGTGGGCCAGGGGCTCCAGGCACCCTCCCGGTGCGGCCAGGGTGGGGGCCGCGCCAGGTGGCCGCCTTGGCACCCTATGGCCCCCCCTCTGGTTGATCTTTTGCGTATCTTCGTGATCCTTCTGGAAAATACCCTCCGTCGATTTTCAGGTAATTTGGAGGTATTCTTCTTCAGCAACTCAGCGTCCAGTTTTTACCGCTGAATCCTGCGTCTGCTGCTTCGGCACCGGAAAGTTGCAAACTGTGTAAAATAGGCCAAAACAACATAAGAACATCATCGTAATGTGAAATATATCAATGAATAAGGATGAATTACGATATAAAATAGTGATGCATTTTGGACGTATCAGCCCCCTGCCTCGAGGCTGGCTCACACGGCCCCCGGTGCCCCCTTCTTCGTATATATACCTACGTACCCCAGAAACTCCATACGTAGAGAGAAAACCCTAATTCCACCTCCGTAGCTTCTGTTCCCGTGGAGATCCCATCTTGGAGCCTGTTCCGGGAGGGGGAACCATCACGAAGGCCTCCATCATCATCATCATCGCCCTCACCATGAGTTGTGAGTAGTTTTCCTCAGACCTTCGGGTCCATAGCTAGTATCTAGATGGCTTCTTCTCTCTCTAGATCTCAATACAAAGTTCTCCTAGGTCTTCGAGGAGATCTATTCGATGTAATCTCTTTTTGCGGTGTGTTTGTCGAGATCCGATGAATTGTGAGTTTATGATCAAGGTTATCTATGAAAGATATTTGGTTCTTCTCTGAACTTTTTATGTGTGCGCATAATATCCTTGCAAGTCTCTTTGAATTATTGGTTTGGTTTGGCCTACTAGATCTATAGTTCTTGCAATGGGAGAAGTGCTTGGCTTTGGGTTCAATCCTGCGGTGTCCTTTCCCAGTGACAGTAGGGGCAGCAAGGCACGTATTGTACTGTTGCCATGGAGGATAAAAAGATGGGGTTTTCATCATATTGATTGAGTTTATCCCTATACATCATGTCATCTTGATTAAGGCGTTACTCTGTTCGTATGAACTCAATACACTAGATGCATGCTGGATAGCGGTCGATGTGTGGAGTAATAGTAGTAGATGCAGGCAGGAATTGGTCTACTTGTCTAGGACGTGATGCCTATATACAATGATCATGCCTAGATAGTCTCATAATTATTCACTTTTCTATCAATTGCTCGACAGTAATTTGTTTACCCGCCGTAGAATATCGATATCATGAGAGAAGCCACTAGAGAAAACTATGCCCCCCGGGTCTATCTTTATTATATTACTTTCCCGTCAATTTCTGTCGCCGTTGTTTATTTGCTTTCTTTACTTTCTGTTTCTATACCAAAAATACCAAAAATATAATTATCATCTCTATCAGATCTCACTATCGTAAGTGACCGTAAAGGGATTGACAACCCCTTATCGTGTTGGCTGCGAAGTTCTTGTTTGTTTGTGCAGGTGCGAGGGACTGGCGCTTGGTCTCCTACTGGATTGATACCTTGGTTCTAAAAAACTGAGGGAAATACTTACGGTACTGTGCTGCATCTCCCTTTCCTCTTTGAGGGAATACAACGCAAACTCAAGAGGTAGCAAGAAGAATTTCTGGCGCCGTTGCCGGGGAGGCTTACGCAAAAGTCATATACCAAGTATCTATCACAAACCCTTATCCTTCGCATTACATTTATTTGCCTCTCGTTTTCCTCTCCCCCACTTCACCCTTGCCGTTTTATTTGCCCTTCTTCCGCCGTGTGTTTACCGTTCGCTTGCCTCTCGTCTGCTTGTGTTGCTATGTGCCCTCAATTAGCTTGCATCTTCGCTTGCTAAAGTATGGATCCTCATCCACTTGCCAATCTCTTTAAGAGATCCAGTTATGTTGAACCTATTGCTAGTGAGATGCGTGCACTAGCTTATCTTTATGGGGTTTTGCTTAAAATTTATGAATCTGAAAATTGTGAGGAATTGTTAAAAGCAAAAGTGATTCATGATAGCTTGTTAAATAAAAAGCATGATTGCAATGATGTTACTATAAGTTCTATTGATGTCAATTGTGATAATGATATTCAAAACCCTAAGCTTGGGGATGCTTGTTTTGCTATGGCTACTACTTGTTGCAATGATCATGATTGGGGTGATTCTTCTTATGATCTTGAAAATTTATTTAACCCCCATGATGAATATGAGATTGATAATGTTTGAAATAATATTGAAAGTGGGTTTGGAAGAGTGTCCACTTTAGATCCCACATATTTGGAGAATATTCCATCTTATGGAATTCTTGATAAAAGTGGGTTTGGAGAGGTCATGACTTTAGTTAATGTTAATCCCACTATTTTGGAAGAGTGTCAACTTTGCATGCATGTGAATCGTGTTGAGAATATGTTATGTGATATCTATTTGTTGAATTTGATCATGATCCTACATGCAATTATTATGAGAGAGGGAAATATGGTTGTAGAAATTTTCATGTTACTAAATTACCTCTCGTTATGTTGAGATTGCTATTGTTTCTTTCTCCTTCCTTGCATACGCTAGATCTTGCTTGCTATGATAATATGTTTGCTTATAACATGCCTATTCATATGAAGTATGTCATACTTACATGTGTTTGTCACATGTTTTATGATGCTCTCTTTGTGCTTCAATTCTTATCTTTCATGTGAGCATCATTGAATTCTCAAGCCTATCTTAATGGCTATAAAGAACGAGCTTGTTGGGAGGCAACCCAATTTTATGTTTTTTGCTTTTGTTGCTGTTAGGGAATAAATATTGCATCTAGCCTCTGATTGGATGTGTTTTCATGTTTTGTTTAGTGATTGTGCCAAGTAGAACATTTGGTAAGACTTGTGTGAAATTTATATGATCTTGCTGTGAAAAACAGAATCGTTAGTGCTCTCTAATGTAGTCTTCAGATTTTACTGGAGCGTGCTTTTTAGTTTATTCTTCTTGCTGCTGATTGTTAGCCAAATTGCACAAATTTACCAATTTAGTTTGAATTTTTTGGAGTTCCAGAAGTAGGCGTACCCATCAGATTACTACAGACTGTTCTGTTTTTGACAGATTCTGTTTTTCATGTGTTGTTTGCTTATTCTGATGCATCTATGAGTAATATTAGAGGATATGAACCATAGAGAACTTGGAGTACAGTAGGTTTAACACCAATATAAACAAATAATGAATTCCTTGCTGTACCTTTGAGTGGTGGTTTGCTTTCTCTTACTAACGGAGCTCACGAGAATTTTTGTCTAAGTTTTGTGTTGTGAAGTTTTCATGTTTTGAGTATTGCTTTGATGGACTATGGAACAAGGAGTAGCAAAGGCCTAAGCTTGGGGATGCCCATGGCACCCCAATTAAATTCAAGATAATCAAAAGCCTAAGCTTGGGGATGCCCCGGGAAGGCATCCCCTCTTTCATCTTCATCCATCGGTAACTATACTTGGAGCTATATTTTTATTCGCAACATGTTATGTGTTTTGCTTGGAGCGTCTTGTATAATTTGAGTCTTTGCTTGTTAGTTTGTCACAATCATCCTTGCTGGACACACCTATTTGAGAGAGTTAAATATGGCCTAGAAATATTTAGAACACTCTATGTGCTTCACTTATATCTTTTGAGTTGAATAGTTTTTGCTCTAGTGTTTCACTTATATCTTTTAGAGCATGGTGGTGGTAATATTTTGTAGAAATTGTTGAACTCTCATGCTTCACTTAGATCTATTTAAGAGTCCATTAAAACAGCATGGTAAAGTGTTTAGGCTAAAGAAACTAGTCTTCACATGATAAACATCCAATGTCAATGTGGTAAAAAAAATCACACCAAGTGCATTGAATAGAAAGAGATGTTGGATGCTTGATAATTGTTTTGAGACATGAGGATAGTGATATTAGAGTCATGCTAGTGGAGTTATTATGAAATTGAGAAATACTTGTGTTATGGTTAGTGATTCCCGTAGCATGCACGTATGGTGAACCGTTATGTCACTAAGTTAAAGCATGAGGTATTTGTAGAGTGTCAACCTTTGTGTGGAGGTCGGGGGCGCGAGATGGTTAACTCCTACCAACCTCCCCCCTAGGGGCATGCGTTGATTGCTTTGTTTTGATGACTCCTAGATTTTGCAATAAGTATATGAGTTCTTATGACTAATGTTGAGTCCATGGATTATATGTTGGAAAATGCCCTAGAGGCAATAATAAAAGTATTATTATTATATTTCCTTGTTCATGATAATCGTCTATTATTCATGCTTGAATTGTATTGTATGGAAACATCGATACATGTGTGAATACATAGACCACACTGAGTCCCTGGTAGGCCTCTAGTTACCAGCTCGTTGATCAACAGATGGTCATGGTTTCCTGACCATGGACATGGGATGTCAATGATAACGGGATCACATCATTAGGAGAATGATGTGATGGACAAGACCCAATTCTGAGCATAGCACGAGATCGTATAGTTCGTAATGCATAAGCTTTTCAGTGTCAAGTATTTATTCCTTAGACCATGAGGTTGTACAACTCCCGGATGCCGTAGGAATACTTTGGGTGTGCCAAACGTCACAACGTAACTGGGTGGCTATAAAGGTACGCATCGGGTATCTCCGAAAGTGTCTGTTGAGTTGGTACGAACTGAGACTGGGATATTGTCACTCCGTGTGACGGAGAGGTACCTCTGGGCCCACTCGGTAAGACATCATCATAATGAGCTCAATGTGACTAAGTGGTTAGTCACGGGATGATGGATTACGGATCGAGTAAAGACACTTGCCATGACGAGATTGAACGAGGTATCGAGAATACCGACGATCGAATCTCGGGCAAGTACCGTACCGATGGACAAAGGGAATAACATATGGGATTGAGTGAATCCTTGACACGGTGGTTCATCCGATGAAGATCATCGAGGAACACGTGGGAACCAACATGGGTATCCAGATCCCGCTGTTGGTTATTGACCGGAGAGTTGTCTCGGTCATGTCTACGTGTCTCCCGAACCCGTAGGGTCTACACACTTAAGGTTCGGTAATGCTAGGGTCGTAGAGATAAATGCACGTGGAAACCCGAAAGTTGTTCGGAGTCCCGGATGAGATCACGGACGTCATGAGGAGTTCCGGAATGGTCCGGAGGTAAAGATTGATATATAGGAAGTCCAGTTTCGGCCATCGGGTGATCTCCGGGGGTCACCGGGAGCGTCCCGGGACCACCGGAGGGGCCCCGGGGGTCCACCGGGTGGGGCCCCTAGGCCGCAAGGGGAAGTGTCCAGCCCTAATGGGCTGGCGCACCACTAGGGGCCCACCTCCCCATGCGCCTAGGGTTGAAACCCTAGGGGGGAGGGGGCGCCCCACTTGCCTTGGGGGGCAAGGACTCCCCCCTGGCCGCCGCCCCCCTGCAGATTGGATCTGCAGGGGCCCTGGCGCACCCCCTGCCCCCTATATATATGTGGGGGGAGAGGGCAGCCGCACCCTTGCCCTGGCGCCTCTCCTCCTCCCGTCACACCTCCATACTCCCAACGCAGGGCGCCCGGCGAAGCCCTGCTGCGATCTCCACTGCATCCACCACCACGCCGTTGTGCTGCTGGATCTCTGACGACTTCTCCTCCCCCCTTGCTGGATCAAGAAGGAGGTGACGTTGCTGTACCGGACGTGTGTTGAACGCGGAGGTGCCGTCCGTTCGGCGCTAGATCATCGGTGACGAAGAACGCGAAGAGTACGACTACTTCATCCACGCTTCTTCGAAAGCTTCCGCACGCGATCTACATAACGGTATGTAGATGCACTCTTACTTGCTCGTTGCTAGATGTCTCCTTAGTTGGATCTTGGTGAAAGCGTAGAATTTTTTTGAATTCTGCTACGTTCCCCAACAGTGGTATCAGAGCTAGGTTTTATGCGTAGCATCTTGCACGAGTAGAACACAAAGCAGTTGTGGGCGTTTGAGTTTGTTCAACTTTCTTATCGTTACTAGTCAATCTTGATTTGGCAGTATTGTGGGATGTAGCGGCCCGGACCGACTTTACACGTACGCTTACATGAGACTGGTTCCACCGACAGACATGCACTAGATGCATAAGGTGGCTGGCGGGTGTCTGTCTCTCCTACTTTAGTCGGATCGGATTCGATGAAAAGGGTCCTTATGAAGGGTAAATAGAAATTGACAAATCACGTTGTGGTTTTAGCGTAGGTAAGAAACGTTCTTGCTAGAAATCCTATAGAAGCCACGTAAAAATTTGCAACAACAATTAGAGGACGTCTAACTTGTTTTTGCAGCATGTGCTATGTGACGTGGTATGGACAAAACGAAGATGTGATGAATGATATATGTGATGTATGAGATTGATCATGTTCTTGTAATAGGGAATCACGACTTGCATGTCGATGAACTTGACAACCGGCAGGAGCCATAGGAGTTGTCTTAATTATTGTATGACCTGCGTGTCACTGAATAACGCCATGTAATTACTTTACTTCATTGCTAAACGTTAGCTATAGTAGTAGAAGTAATAGTTGGCGTGATGACTTCTTCAAGACACGATGATGAAGATCATGATGATGAAGATCATGGTGTCGAGCCGGTGACAAGATGATCATGGTGCCCCGAAGATGGAGATCCAAGGAGCAAGATGATATTGGCCATATCATGTCACTTTAATTGATTGCATGTGATGTTTATCATGTTTATGCATCTTGTTTACTTAGAACGACGGTAGTAAATAAGATGATCTCTCACTAAAATTTCAAGTATTGTGTTTCCCCTAACTGTGCACCGTTGCTAAAGTTCGTTGCTCCGAAGCACCACGTGATGATCGGGTGTGATAGGTTCTAACGTTCGCATACAACGGGTGTAAGCCAGATTTACACACGCGATACACTTAGGGTTCACTTGACGAGCCTAGCATGTACAGACATGGCCTCGGAACACGGAAGACCGAAAGGTCGAACACGAGTCGTATAGAAGATACGATCAACATGAAGATGTTCACCGTTGATGACTAGTCCATCTCATGTGATGATCGGACATGGGCTAGTCGATTCGGATCGTGTATCACTTAGATGACTAGAGAGATGTCATTCTAAGTGGGAGTTCATTAAAATTTGATTAAGATGAACTTAATTATCATGAACTTAGTCTAAATTCTTTACAATATCTCTTGTAGATCAAATGGCCCACGCTCCAGTTTCCCTCAACTTCAACGCGTTCCTAGAGAAAACCAAGCTGAAAGACGATGGTAGCAACTATACGAATTGGGTCCGTAACCTGAGGATTATCCTCATAGCTGCCAAGAGATCATATGTCCTAGAAGCACCGCTAGGTGATGCACCTGCTCCCGATGCGGCCCAAGACGTTTTGAACGTCTGGCAGTCGCGTAGTGATGATTACTCCCTGGTTCAGTGCGGCATGTTTTACAGCTTAGAGTCGGGGCTCCAAAAACGTTTTGAGCACCACGGAGCATATGAGATGTTCGAAGAGCTGAAAATGGTTTTCCAAGCTCATGCCCGAGTCGAGAGATATGATGTCTCCGACGCATTCTACAGCTGTAAGATGGAGGAGAACAGTTCTGTCAGTGAGCACATCCTCAAGATTTCAGGATTGCACAACCGCTTGTCTCAGCTGGGAATGAATCTCCCAGATGAAGCGGTCGTTGACAGAATCCTCCAGTCGCTCCCACCAAGCTTCAAGAGCTTCGTGTTGAATTTCAATATGCAGGGGATGGAGAAGTCCATTCCTGAGGTGTATTCAATGCTGAAATCAGCGGAGGTGGACATCAAGAAAGAACATCAAGTGTTGATGGTCAATAAAACCACTAAGTTCAAGAAAGGCAAGGGTAAGAAGAACTTCAAGAAGGACGGCAAGGGAGTTGCCGCGCCTGGCAAGCCTGTTGCCGGGAAGAAGCCAAAGTTTGGACCCAAGCCTGAGACAGAGTGCTTTTATTGCAAGGGAATGGGTCACTGGAAGCGGAACTGCCCCAAATATTTAGCAGACAAGAAGGCCGGCAACGTCAAAGGTATATATGATATACATGTTATTGATGTGTACCTTACCAGCACTCGTAGTAGCTCCTGGGTATTCGATACCGGTGCAGTTGCTCACATTTGTAACTCAAAACAGGAGCTGCGGAATAAACGGAGACTAGCGAAGGATGAGGTGACGATGCGCGTCGGGAATGGTTCCAAGGTCGATGTGATCGCCGTCGGCACGCTACCTCTACATCTACCCTCGGGATTAGTTTTAAACCTCAATAATTGTTATTTAGTACCAGCTTTGAGCATGAACATTATTTCTGGATCTCGTCTTATGCGAGATGGCTACTCTTTCAAATCGGAGAATAATGGTTGTTCTATTTATTTGAGAGATATGTTTTATGGTCATGCCCCGCTGGTCAATGGTTTATTTTTGATGAATCTCGAATGTAGTGATACACATATTCATAGTGTAGATGCCAAAAGATGTAAAGTTGATAATGATAGTCCCACATACTTGTGGCATTGCCGCCTTGGTCATATTGGTGTCAAACGTATGAAGAAGCTCCATTCAGATGGACTTCTAGAGTCTCTTGATTATGAATCATTTGACACGTGCGAACCATGCCTCTTGGGCAAGATGACCAAGACTCCGTTCTCCGGAACAATGGAGCGAGCAACCAACTTGTTGGAAATCATGCATACCGATGTGTGCGGTCCAATGAGTGTTGAGGCTCGCGGAGGCTATCGTTATGTTCTCACCCTCACGGATGACTTGAGTAGATATGGGTATATCTATTTGATGAAACACAAGTCTGAGACCTTTGAGAATCAACGTGGCAGAAAAATAAAGTTCTTGTGATTGGATCGTGGGGGTGAATATTTAAGTCATGAATTTGGCACACACCTTAGGAGCTGTGGAATTGTTTCACAATTGACACCGCCCGGAACACCTCAACGTAACAGTGTGTCCGAACATCGAAATCGTACTCTGTTGGACATGGTGCGATCCATGATGTCCCTCACCGATTTACCGCTATCTTTTTGGGGTTATGCTTTAGAGACTGCCGCATTCACTTTAAATAGGGCTCCGTCGAAATCCGTTGAGACGACTCCGTATGAACTTTGGTTTGGCAAGAAACCGAAGCTGTCGTTTCTAAAAGTTTGGGGTTGCGATGCTTATGTCAAGAAACTTCAACCTGAAAAGCTCGAACCCAAATCGGAAAAATGCGTCTTCATAGGATACCCAAAGGAAACAATTGGGTACACCTTCTACCACAGATCCGAAGGCAAAGTCTTTGTTTCCAAGAATGGATGCTTTCTGGAGAAAGAGTTTCTCTCGAAAGAAGTGAGTGGGAGGAAAGTAGAACTTGATGAGGTGACAGTCAACCCTCCTGTACCGGAAAGTAGCGCAGCGCAGGAAAATGTTCCTGAGGTGCATGCACCGATAAGGGAGGAAGTTAATGATAATGATCATGAAGAAACAGATCAAGTTACTACTGAACTTCGAAGGTCCACAAGGGCATGTTCCGCACCAGAGTGGTACGGCAACCCTGTCCTGGAAATCATGTTGTTAGACAACGGTGAACCTTCAAACTATGAAGAAGCGATGGCGGGCCCGGATTCCAATAAATGGCTTGGAGCCATGAAATCCGAGATAGAATCCATGTATGAAAACAATGTATGGACTTTGGTGGACTTGCCCGATGATAGGCACGCCATAGAAAATAAATGGATATTTAAGAAGAAGACAGACGCGGATGGTATATTGACCATCTATAAGGCTCGGCTTGTCGCTAAGGGTTATCGACAAGTTCAAGGGATTGACTACGCCAAGACTTTCTCTCCCGTAGCGATGCTGAAGTCAGTCAGAATCATGTTAGCTATTGCCGCATTCTATGATTATGAGATATGGCAAATGGACGTCAAAACAGCATTCCTTAATGGCTTCCTCAAGGAAGAGTTGTATATGATGCAACCGGAAGGTTTTGTCGATCCAGAGAACGCTAACAAGGTATGCAAGCTCCAACGCTCGATTTACGGGCTGGTGCAAGCATCTCGGAGTTGGAATATTTGCTTTGATGAAGTGATCAAAGCGTTTGGATTTATACAGACTTATGGAGAAGCCTGTATTTACAAGAAAGTGAGTGGGAGCTCTGTGGCATTTCTCATATTATATGTGGATGACATATTGCTGATGGGAAATGATATAGAATTCTTGGAAAATGTAAAGGCCTACTTGAATAAAAGTTTTTCAATGAAGGACCTTGGAGAAGCTGCTTACATATTAGGCATCAAAATCTATAGAGATAGATCAAGACGCCTCATTGGTCTTTCACAAAGTACATACCTTGACAAAATATTGAAGAAGTTCAAAATGGATCGGTCAAAGAAAGGATTCTTGCCTGTTTTGCAAGGTATGAGATTGAGCAAGGCTCAATCGCCGACCACGGCAGAAGATAGAGAAAAGATGAGTGTCATTCCCTATGCCTCGGCCATAGGTTCTATCATGTATGCCATGCTGTGTACCAGACCTGATGTGAACCTTGCCATAAGTTTGGTAGGGAGGTACCAAAGTGATCCCGGTACGGAACACTGGACAGCGGTCAAGAACATCCTGAAGTACCTGAAAAGGACTAAGGATATGTTTCTCGTTTATGGAGGTGACGAAGAGCTCGTCGTAAAGGGTTACGTCGATGCTAGCTTCGACACAGATCTGGATGACTCTAAGTCTCAAACCAGATACGTGTATATTTTGAATAGAGGGGCAGTCAGCTGGTGCAGTTGCAAACAGAGCGTGGTGGCAGCGTCTACATGTGAAGCGGAGTACATAGCTGCTTCCGAAGCAGCGCAGGAAGGAGTCTGGATGAAGGAGTTCATCACCGACCTAGGAGTCATTCCAAGCGCGTCAAGCCCGATGACTCTCTTCTGTGACAACACTGGTGCTATTGCTATTACCAAGGAGCCCAGGTTTCACAAGAAGACCAAGCACATCAAGCGCCGTTTCAACTCCATCCGAAATTATGTTCAAGATGGAGATATAGATATTTGTAAAGTGCATACGGATCTGAATGTTGCATACCCGTTGACTAAACCTCTTTCACGGGCAAAAC
Organism: Secale cereale; assembly: GCA_902687465.1. Taxonomy (NCBI): domain Eukaryota; kingdom Viridiplantae; phylum Streptophyta; class Magnoliopsida; order Poales; family Poaceae; genus Secale; species Secale cereale. The sequence continues at coordinate 572,528,971 of LR738713.1, read as the reverse complement.
ATGATCAGCACCAGAACTATATGGGTGTTCGATTCATCACAATGTAACTAGATTATTGACTCTAGTGCAAGTGGGAGACTGTTGGAAATATGCCCTAGAGGCAATAATAAAAGTATTATTATTATATTTCCTTGTTCATGATAATCGTCTATTATTCATGCTTGAATTGTATTGTACGGAAACAGCGATACATGTGTGAATACATAGACCACAATGAGTCCCTGGTAGGCCTCTAGTTACCAGCTCGTTGATCAACAGATGGTCATGGTTTCCTGACCATGGACATGGGATGTCAGTGATAACGGGATCACATCATTAGGAGAATGATGTGATGGACAAGACCCAATTCTGAGCATAGCACGAGATCGTATAGTTCGTAATGCATAAGCTTTTCAGTGTCAAGTATTTATTCCTTAGACCATGAGGTTGTACAACTCCCGGATGCCGTAGGAATACTTTGGGTGTGCCAAACGTCACAGCGTAACTGGGTGGCTATAAAGGTACGCATCGGGTATCTTCGAAAGTGTCTGTTGAGTTGGTACGAACCGAGACTGGGATATTGTCACTCCGTGTGACGGAGAGGTACCTCTGGGCCCACTCGGTAAGACATCATCATAATGAGCTCAATGTGACTAAGTGGTTAGTCACGGGATGATGGATTACGGATCGAGTAAAGAGACTTGCCATGACGAGATTGAATGAGGTATCGGGAATACCGACGATCGAATCTCGGGCAAGTATCGTACCGATGGACAAAGGGAATAACATACGGGATTGAGTGAATCCTTGACACGGTGGTTCAACCAATGAAGATCATCGAGGAACATGTGGGAACCAACATGGGTATCCAGATCCCGCTGTTGGTTATTGACCGGAGAGTGGTCTCGGTCATGTCTACGTGTCTCCCGAACCCGTAGGGTCTACACACTTAAGGTTCGGTAACGCTAGGGTCGTAGAGATAAATGCACGCGGAAACCCGAAAGTTGTTCGGAGTCCCGGATGAGATCCCGGACGTCAGGAGGAGTTCCGGAATGGTCCGGAGGTAAAGATTGATATATAGGAAGTCCAGTTTCGGCAATCGGGTGATCTCCGGGGGTCACCGAGAGCGTCCCGGGACCACCGGAGGGGCCCCGGGGGTCCACCGGGTGGGGCCACCCATCCCGGTGGGGGCCCTAGGCCGCAAGGGGAAGTGTCCAGCCCTAATGGGCTGGCGCACCACTAGGGGCCCACCTCCCCATGCGCCTAGGGTTGAAACCCTAGGGGGGAGGGGGCGCCCCACTTGCCTTGGGGGGCAAGGACTCCCCCCTGGTCGCCGCCCCCCTGTAGATTGGATCTGCAGGGGCCCTGGCGCACCCCCTGGCCCCTATATATATGTGGGAGGGGAGAGGGCAGCCGCACCCTTGCCCTGGCGCCTCTCCCCCTCCCGTCACACCTACATACTCCCAACGCAGGGCGCCCGACGAAGCCCTGCTGCGATCTCCACTGCATCCACCACCACGCCGTTGTGCTGCTGGATCTCTGACGACTTCTCCTCCTCCCTTGCTGGATCAAGAAGGAGGTGACGTTGCTGTACCGGACGTGTGTTGAACGCGGAGGTGTCGTCCGTTCGGCGCTAGATCATCGGTGACGAAGAACGCGAAGAGTACGACTACTTCATCCACGCTTCTTCGAAAGCTTCCGCACGCGATCTACATAACGGTATGTAGATGCACTCTTACTTGCTCGTTGCTAGATGTCTCCTTAGTTGGATCTTGGTGAAAGCGTAGAAATTTTTTGAATTCTGCTACGTTCCCCAACATTATACACACTCTCACCCTTCCACCATTGCTAGCCTCTCTTGTACCGCGCAACTTTCGTCGGTGCCATAAACCCACTATATATCCTTCCTCAAAACAGCCACCATATTGTTCCTCAAAACAGCCACCAAACCTACCTATCGTGGCATTTCCATAGCCATTCCGAGATATATTGCCATGCAACTTTCCACCATTCCGTTTATATGACACGCATCATATTGTCATATTGCCATGCATGATCATGTAGTTGACATCTTATTTGTGGCAAGGCCACCATGCACAATTTTTATACATGTCACTCTTATTTCATTGCACATACCGGTACACCGCCGAAGGCATTCATATAGAGTCATACTTTGTTGTTGTAGTATCGAGTTGTAATATTGTGTTGTAATGAAAGTGTGATGATCATCATTATTAAAGCATTGTCCCATGGGAGGAAAGGCTGAATCTATAAAGCCCCTCCGCAAAAAAATAAAAAAAAATAAAGGTCAAAGAAAAAAGGCCCAAAAAAAGAGAAAAAACAAAAAAAAGAAAAAAAAGGGAAAAAAGGGACAATTGCTACTATCTTTTTGCACACTTGTGCTTCAAAGTAGCACCATGTTCTTCATTGTAGAGAGTCTCATGCTTAGTCACTTTCATATACTAGTGGGAATTTTTGTTATAGAACTTGGCTTGTATATTCCAGCGATGGGCTTCCTCAAATGCCCTAGGTCTTCGTGAGCAAGCAAGTTGGATGCACACCCACTAGTTTCTTTTGTTGAGCTTTCATTCATATTTAGCTCTAGTGCATCCGTTGCATGGCAATCCCTACTCACTCACATTGATATCTATTGATGGGCATCTCCATAGCCCGTTGATACGCCTATTCGATGTGATACTATCTCCCTCTTTTTGTCTTCTCCACAACCACCTCTATTCCACCCATAGTGCTATGTCCATGGCTCATGCTCATGTATTGCGTGAAAGTTGAAAGGTTTGAAAAGATAGAGCATGAAAGCAAATGCTTGGCTGAAATCGGGGTTGTGCATGATATGAATATTTAGTGTGATAATAAGGGAGCATAGCCAACACTATATGATTTTGTAGGGATAACTTTCTTTAGCCATAGTATTTTGAGAAGACATGATTGCTTTGTTAGTACTGCTTGAAGTATTGTTACTTCTTATGTCAATAGAGACTTTTGTCTAGAATCTTTCAGATCTGAACATTCATGCCACAATTAAGAGAATTACATTGAAAAACTATATTGGTTAGCATTCCACATAAAAAATTCTTTCTTTATCATTTACCTACTCGAGGACGAGCAGGAATTAAGCTTGGGGATGCTTGATACGTCTCCAACGTATCTATAATTTTTTATTGTTCCATGCTATTATTTATGAAGTCTTGGATGTTTAAAGGGCTTTATCATTCACTTTTATATCATTTTTGGGACTAACCTACTAACCCAAAGGCCCAGTCTAGATTGCTGTTTTTTTGCCTATTTCAGGGTTTTGCGGAAAAGGAATATCAAACGGAGTCCAAACGGAATGAAACCTTCGCGAGAGATATTTTTGGAGGAAATCACGCTCGGGAGACTTCGGGGTCAAGTCAGGGGACGTGGGACCAACCCTTGAGGGTGGGGGGCGCGCCCCCCTTCCCAGGGCACGCCCCCTGCCTCGAGGCTGGCCCACACGGCCCCCGGTGCCCCCCTTCTTCCTATATATACCTACGTACCCCAGAAACTCCATACGCAGAGAGAAAACCCTAATTCCACCGCCATAGCTTCTGTTCCCGTGGAGATCCCATCTTGGAGCCTGTTCCGGGAGGGGATCCATCACGGAGGCCTCCATCATCATCATCATCGCCCTCACCATGAGTTGTGAGTAGTTTACCTCAGACCTTGGGGTCCATATCTAGTATCTAGATGGCTTCTTCTCTCTCTCTGGATCTCAATACAAAGTTCTCCTCGGTCTTCGAGGAGATCTATTCGATGTAATCTCTTTTTGCGGTGTGTTTGTCGAGATCCGATGAATTGTGAGTTTATGATCAAGGTTATCTATGAAAGATATTTGGTTCTTCTTTGAACTTTTTATGTGTGCTCATAATATCCTTGCAAGTCACTTCGAATTATTGGTTTGGTTTGGCCTACTAGATCTATAGTTCTTGCAATGGGAGAAGTGCTTGGCTTTGGATTCAATCTTGCGGTGTCCTTTCCCAGTGACAGTAGGGGCAGCAAGGCACGTATTGTATTGTTGCCATCGAGGATAAAAGATGGGGTTTTCATCATATTCCTTGAGTTTATCCCTCTACATCATGTCATCTTGCTTAAGGCGTTACTCTGTTTGTATGAACTCAATACACTAGATGCATGCTGGATAGCGGTCGATGTGTGGAGTAATAGTAGTAGATGCAGGCTGGAGTCGGTCTACTTGTCTAGGACGTGATGCTTATATACAATGATCATGCCCAAATAGTCTCATAATTATTCGCTTTTCTATCAATTGCTCGACAGTAATTTGTTTACCCGCCGTAGAATATCGCTATCATGAGAGAAGGCACTAGAGAAAACTATGGCCCCCGGGTCTATCTTTATCATATTACTTTCCCGTCAATTTCTCTCGCCGTTGTTTATTTGCTTTCTTTACTTTCTGTTTCTATACCAAAAATACCAAAAATATAATTATCATCTCTATCAGATCTCACTATCGTAAGTGACCGTAAAGGGATTGACAACCCCTTATCGCGTTGGCTGCGAAGTTCTTATTTGTTTGTGCAAGTGCGAGGGACTGGCGCGTGGTCTCCTACTGGATTGATACCTTGGTTCTAAAAAACTGAGGGAAATACTTATGCTGCTGTGCTGCATCTCCCTTTCCTCTTCGAGGGAATACAACGCAAGCTCAAGAGGTAGCAGAACTCCATCGTATGTACGAAGGACAAGGGTGTAACTTCGGAAGAACGAACATCTACAATGTTGCTTATCTGGTAGATAACACCAGGAAAGGTGGCAGAAAGTAACTCTCGAATTGAAACTTAAGAAAATATGAAGAGCAAAGTAAGAATGTGCAATATAGAAGTTTCAAGCGCGTAGGCAATCGTTCGTTGTGTGAAACGAAGAGCAAAGGGGTTTAGAGCAATGCGAATAAGTATTGTGTCTGATACCTGAATATATCGCTAGGCAGGTGGCCGGTGAATTATATACGATGTCAAGCGTGAGGAATAACTTCGGCAACACGGTGTGTACAGGAGAGTCGGGTTTCGACCCGATGGAACTGTGGGTTATGGGCCCACCATGTGGGTTAAAAGTAGAAGGAGCGGTGACATCTTACACGGTCATGATAGCAAGGCAAGTCAGTGGGTAGCTTGTCAGTTATGTCGGCAACAACGTCCGTACCAAGGGCGAGGGACGAAGAGAACCATTTTCCTGCTCGTTGAACGAGGCGGACCAATAGGCAAAGTTCTTGTCCATCGGTGGTTACCGGAATGTTATCAACAATAGTAACATGGTCTTACTGACAGAGTTGTACACCAAGGTGTTTACATAAGCAGAAAATTATTACTGCTTAGATTATATGTAGTTCAAAGAAAAGGTTAAACAAACAAATGGAAAAGGAAAATGTGTTTAAACACAATGAATAGGAGTATATCATTTCCAAGATTCAGCAGGGCATGATATACGTGTCAGGAGATCAAAGTCATGACCATATAGATAAAAGGGGTGAGAAGAATTATGATATGTACCCACACAACGATGTTGGATACTTGATCAAGAAACATTTAGCATTGTGCTTACAATGTTCTTGTTGATATTGGAGTACCACAGTCATGCTTCAGGATAGCATTGAAATGGTCATTATGTAAAGGTCAGACTTTGGATACACAAGGGGTCCATCGGAAGCAACTCAAAATAAATCATACAATTTCATTTAGGAAAAGATGGGGATGTGGTCGACGGGCTCAACGATAATTCAATGAGATACCCATAACATGGATTTCCACAATTAAGTGAACAAGGAGATAGCACTGGACACAACAAAGTATATAAGGATGTATGTTCGAGGAGAACATCCATAATTGAACTTTGAATGAAAATGCACATGAAAATATGGACCAAGTAGCACGATCAATGCTAGAATGATGGTTCAAATAAGAAAAAGACTAGAATGGACTGTCGGCCATTAACTTCAAAGCAATAGGGTTGCTAGAAAATACTAAAGTCTCACAACGGAGTTCACTTATTGGTATCCTGGTTGGAATGAACACGGGCTCCAAGAGAAAGAATGGTGATGGCGAGAAGCATCACTTTATCAAGAATTCTTAGGAGGTGGAGTAATCCTCACAACACCCTTGACATAAGTGATGGCAATACTTCAAGGTAGAACATAATACAAGCTGGATAGCAAGTCGCATCCACAACATGAACAAGTTTGCGATGAAAGGAAGATAAGGATGTTGTCGATGGTAACTCGAATTACCAAGAGACGAGGATAGCACTTATCATCATTAATTCGATGATATCCTGGAAGGCCTCAAAATGTTGACGATGATCACAACACATTTTTTTGGCAGAGGCTCCATGTAGATGCAATCGAATAACAACTGCATCAAGCGAAAGGACTCGTGCAATGGAAGATTATGGAGCCTCAGATACGACACAAACTAGGAGTCAAGTTTGATGTTCGAGGTGAAACAATAAGACGAGGAAATCCTCAAATTAGCTCATCGTCAAAAGTTGCGCTCCAGGAATAAGGACCAGGTAGCACAGTTAAAATCAGCATGATAATGATATGGTTGGGTAGGCTAGGAATGACGTGGTCGAATACAATCTCAAAAGTAAAGGAGATTACTAAGAGCTATTGAATCGCATTGCGAACTTGATTTAGTTATCGATGTTCTCGGGTGACTATTAACTCAGAACCCGGGGGGAAATTGGAACCAGGGAGAATAATAGTTGATGAAGAACACATAAGGAGTAATGCAGTTCTGTAATACCCTCGAGATACCCGGGGGTAATACTCGACGGCAGATCAAAATAGAAGTTGGGATGGGGTATTGCTCTGCAGAAAACACGTGCTTAAACCTACATGAGAAATGGTATTTAAAGGAGAACACGGTCGGAACCACGATTGCAAAAGACCAAACCCCAGATATAAGATGAACTTATACCATGGGAATAATTAATTTAAGAGTAGCCTCCATGATAAGATCTACATTGCCTCCATGGGCATGAACACAAAGTTCAAGGTCGACTCTCACTTCTCCAATGCATAACCTTTCATTCACTTATCGCATTCGATGAAGTTGTAGTGTTGAAATTTTATCTAGCAAAATACCAGAAGAGTATGACTCGTGAAAACTTTCGAGTTCACACATATTAAGGAAGGCATAGGTTCAACCCATCGGGGCATCGTGGTAACATATAACGCAAACTTCAGGAGTAATTTATTCAAGCTCGAAAGCAGAGCATGATTGAGATTGTAGAGGGTACAATTTACCAAGGCATTATGTAACCGAGGAAAGACTCATAAATTATAGAATATGAAGGACAATGTCGGATAACAATTCAGCAAGGGACCGGACAGTCCAAAATGGAGCTATTGTGAGCATCGGCACACAACCAAAGGACAAAACAATGAAAGGGCATTGGATCATAGAAATAACTGACAAATTCAAAGCTCAAATGCGAAGGAATTATGATTTCCAATTCAAGGGATCAGAAGCAAACGCTGTCATAATGGATGGATAAGTTGAATAGACTTATTGGCACAATCGACGACAATATGATTGGTCAAGAACCATCTCATGTTCGAAATGACGTCTGAGCCGGAAGGATGAATTCTAGGATTGAGGATTGCGAGCATTCGCAACATGTTGAATCAACGGACTCAAAATTATAAGGACAAAGGATGTCATTAAGATTACTAGACTTATGGGATTAACCATAATGGAAGCAAGTAAGAATTTCAAGTGGAATAGGTTTCTTGGGATTTTCGAAAGATCTAATAGTATTTCGAATACCTTAGTGAACACGTGAACAACTTGGGATGAACGGATACTCAGCATGTGCGAGGAATTATCTGTAGGGGTATTCATGTGGCAAAGAACTGTGAGGCAGTAGGCACAAAGTATTCTCGGAACAATACAGAGAATTTTGGGGTATCTTGTAATAACAAGATCAACTTGGAATAAAAGTTAGAACGACAGGTGTATGTATTTATCCATCGGGATATTTTGGTGGTAGGAAATTTGCTAAAGCAACGGGCACAAAGTCTCGAGAGAAAATCGGAGAATATCTTCGTAATCCTTCGATGCACCAAGCAATCATCTGGGTGAGGGGCTCTCCGGGCGAAAGTGTTTTCGAGAACCTAAAGTTAGTTTTTTGCAAAATAATTTAACCCGAATAGAAGAGAGATCAGAGTCCCCCAGAGTATAGATCGAGGAATAAAATATCCTAATACCACCTAATGTCGACGTGGGCCCGTAAGCCACACAACCATGTTAGTAAAAGTTTTCAAAGACTAGATCAACATTGGCCAAGGAGTTGGAAAGGGGATTCTTACAGGTAGTCGGCTCGGATACCAACTTGTGACGCCCCCGATTTGTCCGGACACTAATCATGCATGCAAATGTGTACGACCAAGGTCAGGGACTCACTGGAGGATATCACAACAAAACTCTAAAAGTAAAAAAAAAGTCATACAAGCTTCATATTACAAGCCAGGGGCCTCGAGGGCTCGAATACAAGTGCTTGATCATAGAGGAGTCAGCGAAAGCAACAAATATCTGAGTACAGACATAAAGTTAAACAAGTTGCCATAAGATGGCTAACACTTATACATCTCCAACGTATCTATAATTTTTGATTGTTCCATGCTATTATTTATGAAGTTTTGGATGTTTAATGGGCTTTATCATTCACTTTTATATCATTTTTGGGACTAACCTACTAACCCAAAGTCCCAGTCCAGATTGCTGTTTTTTGCCTATTTCAGGGTTTTGCAGAAAAGGAATATCAAACAGAGTCCAAACGGAATGAAACCTTCGCGAGAGATATTTTTGGAGGAAATCACGCTCGAGAGTCTTCGGGGCCAAGTCAGGGGACGTGGGGCCAACCCTCAAGGGTGGGGGCGCGCCCCCCTACCTCGAGGCTGGCCCACACGGCCCCCGGTGCCCACTTCTTCCTATATATACCTACGTACCCCAGAAACTCCATACGCAGAGAGAAAACCCTAATTCCACTGCCGTAGCTTCTGTTCCCATGGAGATCCCATCTTGGAGCCTGCTCCGGGAGGGGGATCCATCACGGAGGCCTTCATCATCATCATCATCGCCCTCACCATGAGTTGTTGATACGTCTCCAACGTATCTATAATTTTTGATTGTTCCATGCTATTATTTATGAAGTCTTGGATGTTTAATGGGCTTTATTATTCACTTTTATATCATTTTTGGGACTAACCTACTAACCCAAAGGCCCAGTCCAGATTGCTATTTTTTGCCTATTTCAGGGTTTTGCAGAAAAGGAATATCAAACAGAGTCCAAATGGAATGAAACCTTCGCGAGAGATATTTTTGGAGGAAATCACGCTCGAGAGTCTTCGGGGCCAAGTCAGGGGACGTGGGGCCAGCCCTCGAGGGTGGGGCGCGCCCCCCTTCCCAGGGCGCGCCCCCTGCCTCGAGGCTGGCCCACACGGCCCCCGGTGCCCCCTTCTTCCTATATATACCTACGTACCCCAGAAACTCCATGCGCAGAGAGAAAACCACTGTCGTAGCTTCTGTTCCCATGGAGATCCCATCTTGGAGCCTGTTCCGGGAGGGGGATCCATCACGGAGGCCTTCATCATCATCATCATCGCCCTCACCATGAGCTGTTGATACGTCTCCAACGTATCTATAATTTTTTATTGTTCCATGCTATTATTTATGAAGTCTTAGATGTTTAATGGGCTTTATCATTCACTTTTATATCATTTTGGGGACTAACCTACTAACCCAAAGGCCCAGTCCAGATTGTTGTTGTTTTTTTGCCTATTTCAGGATTTTGCAGAAAAGGAATATCAAACGGAGTTCGAACGGAATGAAACCTTCGCATGAGATATTTTTGGAGGAAATCACGCGAGATAAACTTCGGAGCCAAGCCAGAGGACAGGGGGCCCACCCTCGAGGGTGGGGGCGCGCCCCCCTTCCCAGGGCGCGCCCCCTGCCTCGAGGGCAGGCCCCTGGTGCCCCTCTTCCTCCTATATATGCCTACGTACCCCAGAAACTCCGTACGCAGAGAGTAAACCCTAATTCCACCGCCGTAGCTGCTGTTCCCGTGGAGATCCCATCTTGGAGCATGTTCCGGGAGGGGGATCCATCACGGAGGCCTTCATCATCATCATCATCGCCCTCACCATGAGTTGTGAGTAGTTTACCATAGACCTTCGGGTCCATAGCTAGTATCTAGATGGCTTCTTCTCTCTCTCCGGATCTCAATACAAAGTTCTCCTCGGTCTTTGAGGAGATCTATTCGATGTAATCTCTTTTTGCGGTGTGTTTGTCGAGATCCGATGAATTGTGAGTTTATGATCAAGGTTATCTATGAAAGATATTTGGTTCTTCTTTGAACTTTTTATGTGTGCTCATAATATCCTTGCAAGTCTCTTAGAATTATTGGTTTGGTTTGGCCTACTAGATCTATAGTTCTTGCAATGGGAGAAGTGCTTGGCTTTGGGTTCAATCTTGCGGTGTCCTTTCCAAGTGACAGTAGGGGCAGCAAGGCACGTATTGTATTGTTGCCATCGAGGATAAAAGGATGGGGTTTTCATCATATTGCTTGAGTTTATCCCTCTACATCATGTCATCTTGCTTAAGGCGTTACTCTGTTCGTATGAACTCAATACACTAGATGCATGCTGGATAGCGGTCGATGTGTGGAGTAATAGTAGTAGATGCTGGCAGGAGTCGGTCTACTTGTCTCGGACGTGATGCCTATATACAATGATCATGCCTAGATAGTCTCATAATTATTTGCTTTTCTATCAATTGCTCGACAGTAATTTGTTGACCCGCCGTAGAATATCGCTATCATGAGAGAAGCCACTAGAGAAAACTATGGCCCCCGAGTCTATCTCTATCATATTACTTTTCCGTTAATTTCTTTTGCCGTTATTTATTTGCTTTCATTACTTTCAGTTTCTATACCAAAAATACCAAAAATATACTCTATCAGATCTCACTCTCGTAAGTGACCGTAAAGGGATTGACAACCCCTTATCGCGTTGGCTACGAAGTTCTTATTTGTTTGTGCAGGTCCGAGGGGCTGGCGCGTGGTCTCCTACTGGATTGATACCTTGGTTCTCAAAAACTAAGGGAAATACTTATGATACTGTGTTGCATCTCCATTTCCTCTTCGAGGGAATACAACGCAAGCTCAAGAGGTAGCAAGAAGAATTTCTGGCGCCGTTGCCGGGGACGCTTACGCAAAAGTCATATACCAAGTACCTATCACAAACCCTTGTCCTTCACATTACATTTATTTGCCTCTCGTTTTCCTCTCCCCCACTTCAGCTTTTCTGTTTTATTCGCCCTTCTTCAGCCATGTGTTTTTCATTCGCTTGCCTTTTGTTTGCCTGTGTGTGTTGCTTGCTTGCTTGTCATTATGGCTAGCCCCTTATCCGCTCCTTCGTCTCCCGAGTTTGAAGTACTTCACTTCAAGCAAAGGCAAGGAGAAAACTTAAAAGATGCTTGGTTTAGGATGATGGAATCTTATAGTAAGTGCACCTTAGAAGTGAATTTTAGAATCTTGCTTCGCAATTTTTATGTTGGATTGAATATGTCTCATAGACAACTCTTGGATTGCGTCGCCAAAGGAAATTTCATCGAAGTTGATCCTAGTTTCGCGCATGAAATCATAGAGGGAATAGTGGGAACACTACCTCTCCAAAAGGAGTCAAACTCAACCTCGTAAGGGACGCAAGTTTTTGAGAAAATTTGCGAAGTGACAAAAATATTACAAAAATCCCGTGAACCCCTTAAGAGTGTTAGTGGGAATCTCCACCGCATGAATTTGTTGATTACCCTTTGTAATAAGCGGTTGGACGCTTTAGATCTTAAGATTTCTGAATATGATGGGAAACGCAAAGAACCTCCCGGATTCGAGCTTGACACTATTAAAAGAGCGAAGATCAAAGATGGCAATACCTAGATCTATCTTGTATCGTGCCTAGCTAGGGGCGTAAAACGCTAGCGCTTGTTGGGAGGCAACCCAATTTTATGCTTTTTGTTTTTGTTGCTGTTAGGGAATAAATATTGCATCTAGCCTCTGATTAGATGTGTTTTCATGTTTTGTTTAGTGTTTGTGCCAAGTAGAACCTTTGGTAAGGCTTGTGTGAAGTTTATATGATCCTGCTGTGAAAAATAGAACCGTTAGCGCTCGCTAAAGTAGTCTTCAGATTTTACTGGAGCGTGATTTTTAGTTGATTGTTTTTGCTTCTGATTTCCAAAAGTAGGCGAACCCAGCAGATTACTACAGACTGTTCTGTTTTTTTACAGATTCTGTTTTTCGTGCGTTGTTTGCTTATTCCGATGCATCTATGAGTAATATTGGAGGATATGAACCATAGAAAACTTGGAGTACAGTAGGTTTAACACAAATATAAACAATGAATGAATTCCTTGCTGTACCTTTGAGTAGTGGTTTGCTTTCTCTTACTAACGGAGCTCATGAGAATTTTTGTCTAAGTTTTGTGCTATGAAGTTTTCAAGTTTTGAGTATTGCTTTGATGGACTATGGAACAAGGAGTAGCAAAGGCCTAAGCTTGGGGATGCCCATGGCACCCCAAGTAAATTCAAGATAATCATAAGCCTAAGCTTGGGGATGCCGCGGGAAGGCATCCCCTCTTTCGTGTTCATCCATCGGTAACTATACTTGGAGCTATATTTTTATTCGCAACATGTTATGTGTTTTGCTTGGAGCATCTTGTATAATTTGAGTCTTTGCTTGTTAGTTTTCCACAATCATCCTTGCTGGACACACCTATTTGAGAGAGTTAAATATGCCCTAGAAATTGTTAGAACACACTATATGCTTCACTTATATCTTTTGAGTTGAATAGCTTTTGCTCTAGTGCTTCACTTATATCTTTTAGAGCACGATGGTGGTAATATTTTGTAGAAATTGTTGAACTCTCATGCTTCAATTAGATCTATCTGAGAGTCTATTAAAACAGCATGGTAAAGTGTTTAGGCTAAAGAAACTAGTCTTCACATGATAAACATCCAATGTGAATGTAGTAAAAAAATTCACACCAAGTGCATTGAGTAGGAAGAGATGTTGGATGCTTGATAATTGTTTTGAGACATGAGGATAGTGATATTAGAGTCATGCTAGTGGAGCAATTATGAAATTGAGAAATATTTGTGTTAAGGTTGGTGATTCCCGTAGCATGCACGTATGGTGAACCGTTGTGTGACTAAGTTAAAGCATGAGGTATTTGTAGAGTGTCAACCTTTGTGTGGAGGTCGGGGGCGCGCGATGGTTAACTCCTACCAACCTCCCCTCTAGGATCATGCATTGATTGCTTTGTTTTAATGACTCATAGATTTTTGCAATAAGTATATGAGTTCTTATGACTAATGTTGAGTCCATGGATTATACGCACTCTCACCCTTCCACCATTGCTAGTCTCTCTTGTACCGCGCAACTTTCGCCGGTGCCATAAACCCACTATATATCCTTCCTCAAAACAGACACCATATTGTTCCTCAAAACAGCCACCATACCTACCTATCATGGCATTTCCATAGACATTCCGAGATATATTGCCATGCAACTTTCCACCGTTCCGTTTATATGACACACATCATATTGTCATATTGCCATTACATGATCATGTATTTGACATCGTATTTGAGGCGAGGCCACCATGCATAATTTTTATACATGTCACTCTTGTTTCATTGCACATACCGGTACACCACCGGAGGCATTCATATAGAGTCATATTTTGTTGTTGTAGTATCGAGTTGTAATCTTGTGTTGTAGTGAAAGTGTGATGATCATCATTTATAGAGCATTGTCCCATGGGAGGAAAGGCTGAATCTATAAAGCCCCTCCGCAAAAAAAAGAAAAAAAAGAGAAAAAAAGAAAGGCCCAAAAAAAGAAAAAAAAGGGACAATTGCTACTATCTTTTTCCACACTTGTGCTTCAAAGTAGCACCATGTTCTTCATTGTAGAGAGTCTCATGCTTAGTCACTTTCATATACTAGTGGGAATTTTCGTTATAGAACTTGGCTTGTATATTCCAACGATGGGCTTCCTCAAATGCCCTAGGTCTTCGTGAGCAAGCAAGTTGGATGCACACCCACTAGTTTCTTTTGTTAAGCTTTCATTCATATTTAGCTCTAGTGCATCCGTTGCACGGCAATCCCTACTCACTCACATTGATATCTATTGATGGGCATCTCCATAGCCCGTTGATACGCCTAGTCGATGTGAGACTATCTCCCTCCTTTTGTCTTCTCCACAACCACCTCTATTCCACCCATAGTGCTATGTCCATGGCTCACGCTCATGTATTGCGTGAAAGTTGAAAGGTTTGAAAAGATAGAGCATGAAAACAAAAGCTTGGCTGAAATCGGGGTTGTGCATTATATGAATATTTTGTGTGATAGCAAGGTAGCATAGCCAACACTATATGATTTTGTAGGACTAACTTTCTTTAGCCATAGTATTTTGAGAAGACGTGATTGCTTTGTTAGAAGTATTGTTATTTCTTATGTCAATATAGACTTTTATCTTGAATCTTTCAGATCCGAACATTCATGCCACAATTAAGAGAATTACATTGAAAAACTATATTGGTTAGCATTCCACATCAAAAATTCTTTCTTTATCATTTACATACTTGAGGACGAGCAGGAATTAAGCTTGGGGATGCTTGATACGTCTCCAACGTATCTATAATTTTTGATTGTTCCATGTTATTATTTATGAAGTCTTAGATGTTTAATGGGCTTTATCATTCACTTTTATATCATTTTTGGGACTAACCTACTAACCCAAAGGCCCAGTCCAGATTGTTGTTTTTTGCCTATTTCAAGGTTTTGCAGAAAAGGAATATCAAACGAAGTCCAAACGGAATGAAACCTTCGCAGGAGATATTTTTGGAGGAAATCACGCGAGATAAACTTCAGAGCCAAGCCCGAGGATAGGGGGCCCACCCTCGAGGGTGGGGGGCGCGCCCCCTGCCTCGAGGGCAGGCCCCGTGGCCCCTGGTGCCCCTCTTCCTCCTATATATGCCTACGTACCCCAGAAACTCCGTACGTAGAGAGAAAACCCTAATTCCACCGCCGTAGCTGCTGTTCCCGTGGAGATCGCATCTTGGAGCCTGTTCCGGGAGGGGGATCCATCATGGAGGCCTTCATCATCATCATTATCATCGCCCTCACCATGAGTTGTGAGTAGTTTACCACAGACCTTCGGGTCCATAGCTAGTATCTAGATGGCTTCTTCTCTCTCCGGATCTCAATACAAAGTTCTCCTCGGTCTTCGAGGAGATCTATTCGATGTAATCTCTTTTTGCGGTGTGTTTGTCGAGATCCGATGAATTGTGAGTTTATGATCAAGGTTATCTATGAAAGATATTTGGTTCTTCTCTGAACTTTGTATGTGTGCTCATAATATCCTTGCAAGTCTCTTCGAATTATTGGTTTGGTTTGGCCTACTAGATCTATAGTTCTTGCAATGGGAGAAGTGATTGGCTTTGGGCTCAATCTTGTGGTTTCCTTTCCCAGTGACAATAGGGGCAGCAAGGCACGTATTGTATTGTTGTCATCGAGGATAAAAAGATGGGGTTTTCATCATATTGCTTGAGTTTATCCCTCTACATCATGTCATCTTGCTTAAGGCGTTACTCTGTTCGTATGAACTCAATACACTAGATGCGTGTTGGATAGCGGTCGATCTGTGGAGTAAAGTAGTAGCTGCAGGCAGGAGTCGGTCTACTTGTCTCGGACGTGATGCCTATATACAATGATCATGCCTAGATAGTCTCATAATTATTTGCTTTTCTATCAATTGCTCGACAGTAATTTGTTTACCCGCGGTAGAATATCGCTATCATGAGAGAAGCCACTAGGGAAAACTATGGCCCCCGTGTCTATCTCTATCATATTACTTTCCCGTAAATTTCTGTTGCCGTTATTTTTTTGTTTGATTTACTTTCTGTTTCTATACCAAAAATACCAAAAATATAAACTATCATCTCTATCAGATCTCACTCTCGTAAGTGGCCGTAAAGGAATTGACAACTCCTTATCGCGTTGGCTGCGAAGTTCTTATTTGTTTGTGCAGGTGCGAGGGACTGGCGCGTGGTCTCCTACTAGATTGATACCTTGGTTCTCAAAAACTTAGGGAAATACTTACGCTACTGTGTTGCATCTCCCTTTCCTCTTCGAGGGAATACAACGCAACCTCAAGAGGTAGCAAGAGTTGTGAGTAGTTTACCTCAGACCTTCGGGTCCATAGCTAGTATCTAGATGGCTTATTCTCTCTCTCTCGATCTCAATACAAAGTTCTCATCGGTCTTCGAGAAGATATATTCGATGTAATCTCTTTTTGCGGTGTGTTTGTCGAGATCCGATGAATTGTGAGTTTATGATCAAGGTTATCTATGAAAGATATTTGGTTCTTCTGTGAACTTTTTATGTGTGCTCATAATATCCTTGCAAGTCTCTTCGAATTATTGGTTTGCTTTGGCTTACTAGATCTATAGTTCTTGCAATGGGAGAAGTGCTTGGCTTTGGGTTCAATCTTGCGGTGTCCTTTCCCAGTGACAGTAGGGGCAGCAAGGCACGTATTGTATTGTTGCCATCGAGGATAAAAAGATGGGGTTTTCATCATATTGCTTGAGTTTACCCCTCTACATCATGTCATCTTGCTTAAGGCGTTACTTTGTTCGTATGAACTCAATACACTAGATGCATGTTGGATAGCGGTCGATGTGTGGAGTAATAATAGTAGATGCAGGCAGGAGTCGGTCTACTTGTCTCGGATGTGATGCCTATATACAATAATCATGCCTAGATAGTCTCATAATTATTCTCTTTTCTGTCAATTGCTCGACAGTAATTTCTTTACCCGCCGTAGAATATCGCTATCTGATAACCCTCAACCATAAGGGATCGAGATAGTCTTCGCGGGTAAGAATAACCCAATTTATTGATTCGACACACGGGGAGCCAAAGAGTATTTATAAGCTTTAACAGTTGAGTTGTCAATTCAACCGCACCTGAAATATACTTACTTGCAACAAAAGATAAGTGGTAACAGTGATATGATAGTGATGATAGTAATAGTAAAAGTAAACAGCAAAAGTAAATAGCAGTAGTAAATGGCAAAAGTAGCAACTAGTGACAAGCAAGGTTTAAAATATTGTAGGCTAGGGAGATGGATGGTTGGGCGCTGCATGGATGAGATAGATTCTAACTTGGGGCACGGCACACGGAAAAGTAATGATCATCTAGGCAAATATCAAACATTAGGCATGTATCCCATAGGTAGTTGTACGTGCTTGCAATAAGAACTTGCACAACATCTTTTGTCCTACCATCCCACTACGAACGGGGCCAAAAGGAACTTATGGATATTAAGGTGCTCCTGTCAAAGAGCACCGGAACAAAGCAATGAACTCAATGGATACATGTAATCCTCAAACTACGGACCGTCCCCTTTGGTGTCCCAAGCTGTCACTTTTGGGATCGCCGGTTCCGAACCGTAACAGGTGCAAACAACTCATAGATAGGATCACGAACACAAATATATTCATACAAACACATATGGTTCAGATCTGAAATCATGGCACTCGGGCCCTAGTGTCAAGCATTAAGAATAACAAGTTGAAGCAAAGATGATAAACACCATAGTAGATGATAGGCAACATGCCCCCAACAATCTGACGAACTATTACATGATCTAACTCATCCAATCCCTACCATCCCCTTCGCCTACAGAAGGGGAATTACTAACACATGAAGGGGGAAGTCATGGAGGGACGATGGAGTGGTGATGATGATGACGATGGCGACGATCTCCCCTCTCCGGAGGCCAAATCAGCCTCCAGATTAGCCCTCCCGAGGAAGAACAGAGGGTGGCGGCGGCTCCGCGACGAAAAACTGCGAAAGAACTTCTGATCTGGGGTTTCTGCGTCGGGAGTAAAAATACGGGATAAAGTAGGACACCAGGGGGTGTGGGCCCCACCCAGGCGCCCCCCCCGGCGCGGCCCAGGGGGGGCGCGCCCACAGGGCGCCTGGGCACCCCCTGGCCCCACTTCTGGCACCTGGTTCCTTCGGGTGCGTGGATTTTCTGTGAATTTTCGTGGATTTTTCTGAGATACTTAAAAATCCGTTTTCCTGCACACAAATAAACCATACAGGCAGCTCTGCTGAAAACAGCGTCAGTCCGGGTTAGTTTAGTCCAAATCATGCAAGAATGAGGTCAAAACAATATCAAAAGTGTTTGGAAAAGTAGATACGTTTGAGACGTATCAACTCCCCCAAGCTTAGCATATTGCTTGTCCTCAAGCAATTCAGTTCAACGAACTGGACGCGACAAAGAAAACTTTGACAAACTCTTTTGCTTCATTAGATGTATATAAGCATGTACTACGAAAAGAGTTTAGCAAGTATTGAAACAGTACTTATGAGGACAATGCAAGGAGCAATCCTTCTTTCAAGTGACCAGTCACAAATACTTAAAAGTAAATAATATATTACTGAAAATCAAGACAAGATTACATTGCACATAGCTTGAGCATATTAGGGTGGTATCTCGCTAGCCTCCATGAGTGAAGCAAAACATAAATGCAGAGACTCCTCCAGAGTTTTAAAGGAGACTAGAACTAAGAATTTCAGAATAAATCATATCACAAGTATGCAGAAGACAATGTAATACTTTGGGACAATGCACATTACACTCAGAATGACAATTATGCTCTCCTAGTCGATGCTTTGAAGAAAGAAGGTGAGACTCTCGAACCGTGGCTTTTATTGGCAAAGTTGAAAACCCGTGATCGGAAACAAAAACTAAACATGTACCAGAGCTCTTGGTTTTAAAAACAGAAGTAAACATCTTTTGAGAAGTGCATATTTCGTCAACGAATGCTAGCAGATAACTCAATCACTTTTAAGCGGACAAGTCTCGAGGAACGGCTCCCGCATGAGGACGATCAAATCCTCTTAATCTCCTTTGTTTATCACTGCCAAAGTTTTCTGATTTCTCATGAACAAACCGTGAAGGAGGGTTTGTTTGTTATATTATCTTTTCGAGCCGGGCGCACTCAATGCCAGTTCCTTTTCATATTAGGGGTTTGCACATTATACATGCAATCCAGGGGTGAAACTTGTCCAGCTTAAAAAGATCATGAATTAACTACTACTTCCTCATGAGCTAAAACATAGGCACAAAAAGAGGAATGCTTTTGATTAATTTCGAGATGGTACATGAAAGTCTTCGTTAGGAATGGCAGGTAAATACCATGTATAGGAAGGTATAGTGGACTCATATGGCATAACAGGCTTAAAGGGTTTGGATGCACAAGCAGTCAGTCCGCTTAGTACAGGTGGAGGTTTAGCAAAAGATTGGGAAGCGACCAACTAGAGAGCAATAACGGTCATAATCATGCAGAGCGACAAAGCAACATTGAATCGGGCATGAAAGTGAGATAACTATTCTAAAACTCAAAGATCATCAAGGCAAAGTAGACTTTTTAGTCTTAAACATGTGTAAGCATGTGCCAAGTCAATCCAAAAATTCTCTAAAGGGAAATACCATCTTAGTATACCAGACTATGAACAGTGCAATGCATGTGGATCATTTCAATAACGCATTATATACTCTAGTTATTCGGGACTAGCCACAAGGAAAGCATGAACTACTGGAAGAGCATTGTAAACATAGCACTATGTCGCTACAAGCTGGTCTCTAGATCATAAGTACATGCATATGTACAAAAGTAGAAACAATAAGAGTTCATACCGGTCTTCCCTGTTGCTTCCTTTCAGTCGATCTTCGTCATCACTGCTTGTCACTTGCACGATCGAACATAGGAAATATAATCAAATGCCATCACGGACTCGAGCTGATCTCTGAAAACAAAGCAAACTAAAGAGAGAAAGGAAATCTTTTTGGATTTTTCAAAAGTTGAATAAAAGCAAAAGAAAGAGAAAATCTTTTTGTTGTTTTTGCAAAGAGATAAATAAAGAACGGGCAAAAACTTCGAAAAGATCAAAGCGAGTAAAATGGATAATACAATGGAAAAGTGAGAAGGGCACGTACTCCCCCAAGCTTAGGCTTTTGGCCTAAGTTGGTAGCAGCTACTGCCCCCAGGAGCCTCCTGCTCCAGGGGTATGGTGGTGAGACCAAGGGTCGTAGAAGGATGCTGGCGCGTACACCGAACTCCTCGGAGTCTCCCACGAGGAAGGTTCCGAACACCAAACAGAGGAAGACCCTTCACCAAACTCGGTGGCGGTCTCTTCCTGAAAATGTGGTATCTCACCTTGCCTCTCCTCGTCGGGCACAACCCCCTCCATGGGGTTATGAAACTGATGCTGGACCATGAACTCATCGAACTGGACAACATCAAAGGACCATCCGTTCCTGCGAGAAAAATCAAACAAAAGAGGTGCAGGTAGACGGATCTCGCGTTCCGCGGTAGTTCCGAAACGCAAGATATAAACAAGGTTATCAAGCTCAGAACCCATGGTAACAAACTTATGCCTTTTCATAGCAGCAAGATCAAAGCTTAAATAAGTAAAAGAAGTATCATCAGGGTGTGGGGTGCCTCCAAGATGCTCTAAGATGAGTGTGGCGTAAACGCCACCATATAAGTCCCCCTTGTTACCGTTCATAGCAAGGCGTCGAGCAATTAAGGTACCCAAATTATAATCAGACCTCCCTGAGAGGGCTGCTACCAGGATAGCAATATCCGGAGCAGAAATGCTGCTCGTGTTGTCACGAGCTAACACCCCTCTAGCAATATAATATGCAAAATACCTGAGGTGAGGAAATAAGATGCTGGAGATCTTCGACCGATGAATATCCCTCGTACCCATGCTGCAGAGAGAGTTGATGACGGTTTTCAGCTCGGAGGGCTGAGTGGCCATCCTTGCCGTCCTCCCAACGTTCGGCACACCTATTATTTCACAAAAATTTCCCAAAGTCATGGTGATAAGATCATTATAAATTTTAAACTCAATAGCACCTGAATCAGGATTATATCTAAAACTGTTAATGAAACTGGAGGTGAGTTTTTGATACTTAACACGGCTCGTGATGAGTCGTGTCAAACCTGCATTAGCACAAAGATTATAAAACTCATCCTTGATTCCCGCAGCTTCCATGAATTCATCACATGGAAATGTTATCGCACGTGCTGGACTTGTGTCTTCCAACAACTCCAGGGGCACATGATCTTCATTATAGCTCACCCTAGCAGTCGATGGTGAAGCTGCGGCTCTAGTAACTCGATTGGAGTGTGCGGGCCTCCTCTTCTCAAGCCACCCTTTTGCTCTTCCTAACAAACTCATTTCTGAATTTTTTTTACAATTTACAAAAACGAGTATTAAAACGAAGTGAGCTAAGGCAAACTACTCAACTCACTTGCCCAAGGCATAAACTTGCATCAAAACTTGGAAAATAACTTTCTACACATGCATGCAAGCTCATCTCTACAACACCAAGAACTACTAAATACTCACAAATGAGGCCACCAATCAAAAATCTAATTGGAGGGGTGGAGGAGTCACATACCAGGGAGTATTTGCTCAAAATTTTAGCTCAAATGAGGGGTTGTAGAGAGAGATCGAAGAATCGCCTCCAAGAACAGCAAGAACACAAGAACAACAGCAGAACTCACATTTTTGGAGAAAGAGAGAGAGGAAGGAAGAAGACATACCTGGAGGGGGGTCCCGTGGGCCCCAGGCGCCCTATGGGCGCGGCCAGGGGCTGGGCCGCGCCAGCTGGCCGCCTGGGCCACTGGTGGCCCCTCCTGGCTGGCCCCAGGACTTTCTGGGTATCTCCCGTTGTGGAAATTTTTATTATAATTTTTCTGGAATTTTTCTGAAAACTTCACTGTTGAAATTTTTTCGAAGTTCAAAAAGCTGCGATACTCTCTGAAAACTTGAAGCAGTTAGTAGTATTGTGAAGCTTCAAAAACATAAATACTTGGTACAGCAGGTAGGACAAAACTAAAAACAAATGAAAACATAACAAGCTCAACTTTTTATCCATATAAAACATGTTCACTAGTAAGGTTGATCAAGTCTTACCAACAAACAAGCGATATATAGAGCAAAAAGTCTCACCTCTTGCAAAGTAATCACTGAACCTTTACCTTGATGGACATTGTCCCCACCATGATAGTTTTGTATTTGTGAGGCACATGTAGTGGACAGTCCCATTCTCCAATTTTCACGGTCTCGATATTCTCTATAGAGTTGAGGGCATGCCTCCTGTCGGTCTTCTTCGGAAAATATACCGTGTGTTCTTTATCATTCACATGGAAGGTAACCTTCCCTTTATTGCAATCAATAATAGCACCTGCGGTGTTAAGAAAAGGTCTACCAAGAATAATGGACATGCTCCCATCCTCGGGCATGTCAAGCACAACAAAATCAGTAAGAATTAAACAATTAGCAACTTCTACGGGAACATCCTCACAAATACCTATCGGAACAGCGGTTGACTTGTCAGCCATCTGAAGGGAGATATCTGTAGGAATTAGTTTCTCTAAACAAAGCCTCTCGTAAAGAGAGAGAGGCATAACACTCACTCCTGCTCCAAGATCACATAAAGCAGTTTTGACATAATTATTCTTTATGGAGCAAGGAATGGTGGGTATACCTGGATCACCGAGCTTCTCAGGAATCTTTCCACTGAAAGAATAGTTAGCAAGTATAGTAGATATTGCATCATTAGGAACTTTTCTTTTATTAGTGACAATATCTTTCATATATTTTGAATAAGGAAGTAACTTAATAGCATCAGTCAAAGGGATTTGAAGAAAAAGAGGTTTAATCCACTCACAAAACTTATTATAATGCTCTTCTTCCTTAGATTTGATGGACTTACTTGGAAAGGGCATGGGTTTCTGTACCCATGGTTCTCTCTCCTTCCCATGTTTTCTTGCGATGAAGTCTTCTTTAGTGTACCTCTTACGTTTGTCAGGTGCTTCTTCTTCTCGAACTTCAGGCGGATCATTCTTCTCATTATCATTACCTTCAGGTTCAGCACCGTCTTCAGTCTCAGCATCGGAGATAGATACACTGTTGGGATCAATAGTTGGTTCTTCATCTGCAATAGGATCATTAGAATTGTCAGTCTCTTTATGTTTCTTCTTCTTCTTTGGAGAGACAACAATTTCTTCTTCCTGCATTTGAGAATCCTGCTCGATCCTCTTCGGATGTCCCTCTGGATAAAGAGGATCTTGAGTGCTAGTTCCTCCTCGGGTCTTAATCCCAAAAGCCTGCAAATTATCTTGTTTGGCATTGTTAGCAAGCAAATCTCTTTGCACATTAGAAATTTGATCAAGCTGAGTTTGAACCATATGAAAATGCTTCACAAGACATTGAACATCATTAACTGTTCTATCTAAAACATCAAGCAGTCTTTTGATAGCAAGGGAATTATCATGCAACTGACTTTCTATCCTCTCATTAAAATGATTCTGTTTCATAATAAAATTATCAAACTCATCTAAACATTGATCAGGAGGCTAACCATGAGGGATGTCACTTGCGTTGACATCTAAAAGAGAGTGTACCTCTACCATAGGAGGGTGAGTGGTAGGCTCACAAAGCTTCTCAATAGGGGGTAGATTCTTCACGTCTTCAGCTTTAATACCTTTCTCTTTAATAGACTTCTTTGCTTCTCGCATATCCTCGGGGCTTAGAACAAACATGCCCCTCTTCTTTGTTGGTGGAGGTGGTTCAGGGACGGACCAATCTTCATGGTTTTTGGCAATCCTGCCCATCAAAATCTTCTGCATCGTCCGGTGTTCTTTTCCTGAAAACACAACCAGCACAACTGTCCAAATAGGACCTGGATTCATCAGTTAGACCAGCATAGAATATATCAATTAATTCATTCTTAGGGATTTCATGTCCTGGTCTAGCCCGAATCAGACCGCAGTACCTCCCCCAAGCTTTAGGGAGGGACTCATCCTGCAACTGTTTAAAGTTATAAATTCTTTGTAAAGCAGCATGTTGCATGTGAGCAGGAAAGTACTTACCAACAAAAGAGTGAGCTAAGTCCTGAGGACTCTTAATGGAACCGCATGGGAGTGAATCATACCATGCTTTAGCACCCTCCTTCAAGGAGAAAGGAAGAATCTTGGTCACATAAAAGTATAGTATCTTTTCATCTGTGGTAAACAGGCTACCCAACTCACCGAGTTTAGTCAGGTGTGCAATTGCATCATCATTTTCTCTGCCATAAAAGGGGTCAGCTTCAACCATAGGTATAAGTGAAAGATCAACAGAGAAATCAAAATCAGGATCATCAATGCATATAGGAGATGTAGCAAATTCAGGATTAGGAACGGTTTTGTTCTTCAAAGAGTGTTTTTCAAACAGTTTCTTAATAGCTTCAGGGTCAGAGCCGGAAAACTCTGTCAGTTCCCTGCATAAATCTTCATCTAATATATAGTAATCATCATCAAGGAGACTCTCCTTGAGTTTACTCAAATCAGGATAATCATAAGTTTCACCAATAGGGTAGCGACTAACAGGGAGTTCAATTCCAGACTTTTTAGCAGCAGCAGCAATTTGTTTCTCAAGAGCATAACCAAGCGAACTAATATCATCAAAAGTAGTAGAAGCATCATCAAGAGTATCAGACATAGTATCAGATTCAGTAGGAGCATCATGTGGTGGTGGTGAGGCAAACTTACTCATAACAGAAGGTGAATCAAGTGTAGCACTAGTGCTCAGAGCAGTACCTCTTCTTGTAGTGGATAGTAAGATCGGAACCTTGGGGTCTCCTTTCTTACCCATAGTGGATAAAGTGCAGCAGGTAGGATACCTCAAGTAGACTTGTAAATATTGCTATGCTCCCCGGCAACGGCGCCAGAAAACGGTACTTGATAACCCTCAACCGTAAGGGATCGAGATAGTCTTCGCGGGTAAGAATAACCCAATTTATTGATTCGACACACGGGGAGCCAAAGAGTATTTATAAGCTTTAACAGTTGAGTTGTCAATTCAACCGCACCTGAAATATACTTACTTGCAACAAAAGATAAGTGGTAACAGTGATATGATAGTGATGATAGTAATAGTAAAAGTAAACAGCAAAAGTAAATAGCAGTAGTAAATGGCAAAAGTAGCAACTAGTGACAAGCAAGGTTTAAAATACTGTAGGGTAGGGAGATGGATGGTTGGGCGCTGCATGGATGAGATAGATTCTAACTTGGGTCACGGCACACGGAAAAGTAATGATCATCTAGGCAAATATCAAACATTAGGCATGTATCCCGTAGGTAGTTGTACATGCTTGCAATAAGAACTTGCACAACATCTTTTGTCCTACCATCCCGCTACGAACGGGGCCAAAAGGAACTTATGGATATTAAGGTGCTCCTGTCAAAGAGCACCGGAACAAAGCAATGAACTCAATGGATACATGTAATCCTCAAACTACGGACCGTCCCCTTTGGTGTCCCAAGCTATCACTTTTGGGATTGCCGGTTCCGAACCGTAACAGGTGCAAACAACTCATAGATAGGATCACGAACACAAATATATTCATACAAACACATATGGTTCAGATCTGAAATCATGGCACTCGGGCCCTAGTGTCAAGCATTAAGAATAACAAGTTGAAGCAAAGATGATAAACACCATAGTAGATGATAGGCAACATGCCCCCAATAATCTGACGAACTATTACATGATCTAACTCATCCAATCCCTACCATCCCCTTCGCCTACAGAAGGGGAATTACTCACACATGAAGGGGGAAGTCATGGAGGGACGATGGAGTGGTGATGATGATGACGATGGCGACGATCTCCCCTCTCCGGAGGCCAAATCAGCCTCCAGATTAGCCCTCCCGAGGAAGAACAGAGGGTGGCGGCGGCTCCGCGACGAAAAACTGCGAAAGAACTTCTGATCTGGGGTTTCTGCGTCGGGAGTAAAAATACGGGATAAAGTAGGGCACCAGGGGGTGTGGGCCCCACCCAGGCGCCCCCCGGCGCAGCCCAGGGGGGCGCGCCCACAGGGCGCCTGGGCACCCCCTGGCCCCCCCACTACTGGAATCAGCTACTTTGCCATCTGCCAGCTCTTTGCCGTCTGCTAGCAGACGGCAAAGAAGCTCTTTGCCATCAGCTACCCAAAAGCAGACGACAAAGAACTGGCTGATGGCAAAGACCTTCTTTGCCATCAGCCAGTTCTTTGCCGTCCGCTAGCAGACAGCAAAGATTCTTTGCCAGCAGTCTTTGCCGTCTGCTGGCAGACGGCAAAGAGGGAGGTGGCTCACACTAACGGGCTGATTAAGGAAAACCTAACGGGGCCCCTCTTTGCCGTCCGCTAGCAGACGGCAAAGAGTAAAAAAGCGGACGGCAAAGGGGGCAAACAATTAGGGTAATAACGGCCGAGCCCCACCCCGCCCACCTCGATCTCTCTGTTTCTATCCCCCCTCCTCCCCGACGATCGCCGCCTCCTGCCGCAGCCCCCGCCACCCACTGCCGC
>LR738713.1:572463215-572500525 GCA_902687465.1 Secale cereale | reverse complement strand
GGAGAGGTACGTAAGTGCATTTAATATTTTTGTACCTTGTGCATTCACGTTTTTTCAAATAACTAATGCGTTGGCCTTGTCATTCTGCAGGGGTTGGGACCACCATCATAGTGTCCGTCGGCCCAACTCCGTCCTTGGAGTTCTTTGCCGGCAAAACTTCCCGGGGTTTGTCACGTTGCCTGGTGAGGGTCGGCTTCCAGAGCTTGGATTGAGCTGGGAGCACTACGTGGCTGCCCCGGCCCCGCCAAATGAGATTATCGACGGTGTCGTGTGTGACACGAGGGCTGATATGGTGATCAGAAAGTTCTGGGTAATTTCTCCTTTACACATTTAAAAATCTTCAACTAGCTAGTTATTAATTGTACTAATCAACATTGTCTCATTTGATTGCAGACATTCTACAGGTGTGAGGAGGGATACGAGGAGGACGTGGCAAATGTTATCGAGAACGTCTGCAAGCGCCTACTCCAGAACTTACGGCACGAGGCTCGGGTGCAGGCTGTTCGAGACTACTACGCCTTGCGTGGTATCAAGAAGACCAAGCCGGCGTGCCGCGATAAGTTCCTGAGTAAGGAGCAGTACATGAAGGTAATTCTTAAGGCCTTCTCTACTTAAGTTCCTTCATTTAGTAATTCTTAGCCGTAGCGCTCAAGTTTCTATTTGCTAACTTAGGCGCCTCCGAGATGGTGTGCGGATCGGATGGATTGTTGGGAGGTGTTGGTCGATGAGTGGTGCTCACAACGATGGCTAGCCCTCCACAAGGAGGCCAAGGACAAACGTGCCCAAATGGAAGGTGTGCCACACCATCAAGGCAGCTCCAACTTATATCAGTTCGGGCGCAACTGGGTATGTGGTTTGCTTCATGATTCGTGCAATTCATTCATCATGCTAGCTTGAGCCCTTTAATTACTAATTTTCATTGTTTCTCTCTTTCAGGCACGCTACAATAAGGCGGATAAGGTGGCAGAGGTGTATGACCTGTATGCCATGGCCCACACTGCCTCTTTCAAGAAAGTCAAGGCTTTCTCTCAGTCTGACCTCGATGATGCAAACAACTTCACCAACATCTCCTCCCACAACAAGCTCGTGAGATATAGAGATGAGGGGAAGGCGAGGAAAGGGGAGGACTTTAACCCGAGCCAGGGTCCCATTGATCCAGAGCTGTTGATGATATCTGGTGGTGGGAGGTCCCATGGCTCCATAGCCATTGGAGATGGACTTATCCGTTGTCCTAGCACTCTCCCGGAGATCAAGGCGCGCCAGTCGAGCTCCGCTCCTGAGATAAGGCCTCGTGAACGGCGAGTGCAACTCGCCATCAAGGTTAGTGATACGTACTCAGTTATCTTTCTCCATTACATTGTGTGCGCTTCCATCAATGATTACAAATGGTCATGTGAGTGGTATTGCAGGCTGCTATACAGAGTGAGAGAGATAGAACAGAGAAACTTCTGGCGGAGGCGGCGGAGAGGCAGCGGGAGTTGGAGGAGAGGACGACAAAGATGCTGGAGGAGGAGAGGTCACGGAATGACATGCAGGCAAGGGCCATGTACGAGCTCCTTGTGGTAAGTTTCTTCTGCAGATTAGCCAAAACATTCATGTAGTGTTTGTCTCATTACTAACTAGTATGACTGAGTCGTCAAAACCAAATGTGCAGTCTGTGTGCGAGAATTCAGGTCAGACCGCTCCGCCGATGCCAGTGATTGCTCCTGGGACCACGGTGAGTTTTATTTGAATGGACATTACTTGCTAGTCTTAACATTTGAGTGTCATCATGCTAACAAGACATTGGAAATGATCTTTGGTGCAGCATAACTCCAGACAAGCATCACATGATCCTTCTCCAGCTACCGACACGAGCCACCCCGCTCCTACACCTCCTGGATCTTGGTAAGTTTATCTAGTGTTTTGCTTAACACATGCATAAAGACCTAGACTTAGCTTTATTTCCTCCAATGCTTACCATAATGACGTAGACTTAGCTTCTTCTCCTCCAAAATGACTTAATAAGCTTACTGACCTCCAAAACCATCCATTTTACCTAAGTTAGCTCTAAAACGATCTATACTTAGCTTACTTATGACAAAAATTGCATAATTAGCTTAGTTAGCTCATATACGATCCATTTTACCTAAGTTAGCTCATAAATGATCCATTCTACCAAAGTTAGCTCTAAAATGACCCATTTTACCTAGCTTAGCTCCAAAATGATCCATCTTACCTAGGTCACCTCTAAAATGATGCATTTTACCTAAGTTTGCTCATAAGCGATCCATTGCACCTAGGTTAGCTCATAAACGATCCATTTCACCTAAGTTAGCTCACAAATGATCAATTTCACCTAAATTAGCTCATAAATGTCATATATATTCTTCTTCTTCTTCATTTTCTTCTTCTTCTTCTTCTAATCTTCTTCTTCTAACTTTCTTATTTCCCTTTTTGCAGATTTCATTCACTTGACGAAATCTTGCTTAGATGGAGTGCTCCTTATCCCTTTCTCTGTTTCTTTTGTATCGTTGAACTATGCATGTATCGTTGGATGAAACTATTGTAATATATATGGTTGGATGCCTCTATGTTGAACTTGTTATGTGTTAAATTGTGATCCGAATTATACCATGTTGGACTAGACGTAGTACAACAGGTGTGGGCCTTTCCGTTGACATCAACGTGTACGAGTACAACTCGTTTACTTGTCCTCCAAGGACTCTTATGTATTGCCCTCAATATATACTCCATGTAGTCGCACCTAAGACGGTCTGTCGTCTCGTGCTTGTAATACTCCTCCTCATAGTGATTGCGCCTTCGTGCGTCCGTGGTTTTCTCCCGCAAGGGTTTCCACGTAAAAATCCGTGTCTCTCTGTCTCGTTTATTCTCGTTATTATCTAACAAGTGGTATACAGAGCTGAGGTTGCAGTATACGAGATTGAAGTCGAGAGATTTAGGGTTGCGTTCCGTGCGCCGCCGCTGAGCGACCGGTCCGATCGCAGATTGGTCCCTTTACGAACTGTTGTACGCGGTGGCTGCACCTGCCCGTTCCCGAGTCGAAGTCGGCTCAGGGATTCTACGCCGTGAAAAGCCGAGCTGCTGCTGCAGCCGTTCTTGACCGTATCTTACAGGGCGATCCGTCGAAAGTGGAGATCGATTTTTCAACACGGCAGCTGGCCAGCCGCACGTCGCCGAGTCCGAGTTACCGCTGCTACAGCTCCACGTACGGGCTTCAAGTTCCGAGGCATCAGGGACGATTTGCTTGCTCCTTCACGTGGCCAAGCCAAGACCACAAACTGTCGCTTTCAAGACTAGTGCTACTACTAGTATCTTACGTGAAGCTCAAAGCTACTAGTACAGAGTACTAGTTCGGCCCTTGTTTCTCATCTGCAAGTGCTACATCCACCACCCGTGCAATATCCAGGTGCTATTTATCCTAATTTTTTGTTTGCTCCGCAAATTAATTCTATCAAGAATTTTTTCTACCGGCTTGTACTACTTTGTGTTCACAGATTTATCTACTCATGGCATCCATGAAGTACGATCTTCCGCTGCTGGACCGTGACACAAGGTTTACCCTATGGCAAGTCAAGATGCGGGCGTTGTTGGCACAGGCCGACTATGATGATGCACTGGATAGTTTTGGGAAGGACCGAATTCAGGACTGGACTGCTGATGAGAAAAGAAGAGATCGTAAGGCTTTGTCACAAATTCAACTCCATTTGCATAATAATATTTTGCAGGAAGTTTTGAGCGAGAAAACTGCCGCCGCTCTATGGTTAAAGCTCGAAAGCATTTGCATGACAAAAGATCTTACCAGCAAGATGCATCTGAAGCAAAAATTATTCCTGCACAGGTTACCCGAGGGAGGTAATGTTTTAAATCATATTTCTGAATTTAAAGAGATCATATCCGATCTAGCTGCAATGGAGGTTAAGTATGAAGAGGAAGATACTGCTCTAATGTTACTTTGTTCACTGCCAAGTTCTTATACCAATTTTCGAGACACCATATTATACAGTCGGGATACTCTCACACTTAATGAAGTTTATGAAGCTTTGAACTCTAAGGAGAAGATGAAATTAATGGTGCCTCATGATGGTTCGAGTTCATCCCAGGCCGAGGGATTATCTGTTCGTGGCAGGACAAAGGAGAAGAACTCCAATAATGGAAACAGAGGCAAAAGTAAGAACGGTCACAGGGGCCGGTCGCAATCCAGAGACAAGAAGTATTGCAGATATTGCAAGAGAGACGGGCATGACATCTCCGAGTGTTTCAAGTTGCAGAACAAGGAAAAGAGAAAAGGTAACAAACAAGGTGAAAATTCTGCTAACGTTGCTCGTGATGATAGTTCCGATGATGCTCTTGTCGTTACTGCTGGATGTGCTGAGACCAATGATGAGTGGGTACTTGACACTGCATGTACTTTTCATATGTGCCCGCATAGAGATTGGTTTACTACTTTTGATTCCACTACTGCTGCTGGTTCCGTTTTGGGTTTTGATAATTCACCATGCAAGATTGAAGGCATAGGTTCCGTTCGAATCAAGATGTTTGATGGCACAATCAGAACTTTGACAGATGTTCGGTATATTCCGAAGATGAAGAGAAATCTTATCTCTGTGAGTGCCCTTGATGCAAAGGGGTACAAGTATTCAGGTGGAGATAGTGTTTTGAAGGTCACGAGAGGTTCCCTTATTGTGATGAAAGGTGACTTAAGTTCGACCAATGGTCTTTATTACCTTCGAGGTTCTACCGTTTCAGGTAACGCTACTCCAGTTATTTCAAAGAATTCTGATTGTGATGCTGCTAACCTTTGGCATATGCGTCTTGGGCATATGAGTGAACTTGGTTTGGCAGAGTTAAATAAGAGAGGTCTTCTTAAAGGATACGAAACTGGTAAATTGAAATTTTGTGAGCATTGTATCTTCGGCAAACACAAGAGGGTGAAGTTCAATACTTCGACTCATACAACTGAAGGTATTCTTGATTATGTGCATTCTGATTTATGGGGACCATCTCGCAAGAAGTCATTAGGTGGTGCTAGTTACATGCTGACCATAATTGATGATTATTCAAGAAAAGTTTGGCCTTATTTCTTGAAGCATAAATGGCAAGCATTCTCAGCATTTAAGGAGTGGAAGATTATGATTGAAAGACAAACTGAAAAGAAGGTAAAAATACTTCGCACTGATAATGGTATGGAATTCTGTTCTAAGCAATTTAACAATTATTGCAAGTCTGAAGGCATTGTCAGACACTACACCGTTCCTTATACTCCTCAACAAAACGGTGTTGCTGAGCGTATGAACAGAACCATTATTTCCAGAGCCCGTTGCATGTTGTCTAATGCAGGTTTGCATAAGCGTTTTTGGGCTGAGGCCGCTTCCACTGCTTGTTATCTCATTAACCGTTCACCATCTATTGCTCTTAATAAGAAAACTCCAATTGAGGTATGGTCTGGTTCACCTGCTGATTATTCACAGTTGAGAGTTTTTGGTTGCACTGCTTATGCTCATGTTGATAATGGTAAATTGGAGCCTAGGGCTGTTAAGTGCATCTTTCTTGGTTATAAGTCTGGTGTTAAAGGTTTTAAATTGTGGAATCCTGAAACCCAGAAGGTTGTTATTAGCAGAAACGTTATCTTTAATGAATCTGCTATGTTACATGATGTTCCATCTACTAATGTTCCTGTTGAGAGTGAACAGCAGGCTACTCTTCAGCATCCTACTGTTCAGGTGGAGCATGTTATTGATTCAGATGATACATCCGGTAATGAAAATGTTGATGCACATGATGATCCCGTCGTTGATGATGAACATGTCACTCCCACTCCAAATCAGCCTATTGTTCCACCCGGTTGGAATCTTGCACGTGACAGAGTTAGGCGGGGTACTGATAAACCTAAAAGGTTAATTGAAGAGTGCAATATTGTTTCTTTTGCTTTATCTGTTGCAGAGGAAATTGAAGGTAATGCTGAGCCTTCTTCATATTCCGAGGCTATTATTTCTGGTGATAGTAATAAGTGGATGACTGCAATGCATGATGAGATGGAATCACTTGAAAAGAATGGCACTTGGGATTTAGTAAAATTACCGAGAGAGAAGAAACCTATTCGTTGCAAGTGGGTTTTCAAGAGGAAAGAAGGTGTTTCTCCTAATGATGAGACAAGATATAAAGCAAGGTTAGTTGCTAAAGGTTACAGTCAGATTCCAGGTATTGACTATAACGAAGTCTTTTCTCCTGTTGTGAAGCATAGCTCTATTCGCACTTTACTTAGTATTGTTGCCATGAATGATTTTGAGCTTGAACAATTGGATGTTAAAACCGCATTCTTACATGGAGAATTAGAAGAGGATATTTATATGGAACAACCTGAAGGTTTTGTTATTCCTGGAAAAGAAAAGCTTGTCTGCAAGTTAAAGAAGTCTCTTTATGGATTGAAGCAATCCCCTAGACAGTGGTACAAGAGATTTGACACCTTTATGCTCTCTCAAGGTTTCAAAAGGTCTAATTATGATAGTTGTGTTTATTTGAAAACTGTCAAAGGTTCAACTATTTATTTGCTCCTTTATGTTGATGATATGCTAATTGCTGCAAAGAGTATGTCAGATGTTGATGAACTAAAGAAGCAATTGAGTAATGAATTTGAGATGAAGGATTTGGGTGCAGCAAAGAAAATTCTTGGCATGGAAATATCCAGAGATAGGCCGTCTGGAAAAGTATATCTAAGTCAGAAGGGATATATTGATAAAGTTCTTCGTCGTTTTAATATGCATAATGCCAAGCCAGTAAGTACTCCGTTAGCTGCACACTTCAAATTATCATCAGCTTTATGTCCTAAGTCAGATGCAGATATTGAGTACATGTCTAGAGTTCCCTATTCGAGTGCAGTTGGTTCACTTATGTATGCCATGGTTTGTTCCCGTCCGGATTTATCATATGCATTGAGTGTTGTCAGTAGATACATGGCTAATCCTGGAAAAGAGCATTGGAGAGCAGTTCAGTGGATTTTCAGATACCTGCGAGGTACTTCTAATGCTTATTTACAGTTTGGGAAAACTGGAGATGGACTTGTTGGTTTTGTTGATTCTGATTTTGCTGGTGATTTGGATAAGAGAAGATCACTCACAGGTTATGTTTTCACCATTGGTGGTTGTGCTGTGAGTTGGAGAGCAACTTTGCAGTCTATTGTGGCTTGTTCCACTACTGATGCCGAGTATATGGCTATTTCCGAGGCATGCAAAGAAGCTATCTGGTTGAAAGGTTTGTACGCTGAGCTTTGTGGAGATTTATCTTGCCCTACCATATTTAGTGACAGTCAAAGTGCTATATATCTTACAAAGAATCCAATGTATCATGAGAGAACGAAGCACATTGATGTCAGATTTCACTATATTCGAGATGTTGTTGCTGAAGGTGATTTGAAGGTATGCAAGATAAGTACTCATGATAATCCTGCTGATATGATGACAAAGCCAGTTCCGACGAATAAGTTTGAGCTTTGCTCAGGCTTAGTTGGTATTTCTCACTAGTCCTATGGACTTTGACGCACAAGGTGTTTATGCTGATTTGGATGGAGTTATTCACTTTCTTCGACTACTGGAGGGAATTTGGATCAAGGTGGAGATTGTTAAATTGTGATCCGAATTATACCATGTTGGACTAGACGTAGTACAACAGGTGTGGGCCTTTCCGTTGACATCAACGTGTACGAGTACAACTCGTTTACTTGTCCTCCAAGGACTCTTATGTATTGCCCTCAATATATACTCCATGTAGTCGCACCTAAGACGGTCTGTCGTCTCGTGCTTGTAATACTCCTCCTCATAGTGATTGCGCCTTCGTGCGTCCGTGGTTTTCTCCCGCAAGGGTTTCCACGTAAAAATCCGTGTCTCTCTGTCTCGTTTATTCTCGTTATTATCTAACATTATGTATGATGGAACTATGCATGTAATATATATGGTTGGATGATGAAGTTATGTGTTGGATATCTTATATGTTTGCTCTGTAATGGCCTTTTGAAATATACCTATATATGTCATATATATTTGTGATGAAAATTGTTGGATTTAATAAAAAAACAGATAAAAGAGCCAATATGCAGGCTCTTTGCCGTCTGCCACCGACGGTAACGGGCTCTTTGCCGTCTGCCGCGGACGGCAAAGAAGCCACGTGGCGTCCACCTGTTCTTCCTGGGAGCTGACCCATTTGGTCAGTTTGCCGTCAGTGGCAGACGGCAAAGGCCTTCCGCGGCGGATGGCAAAGGCCTTCCGTTAGCCACTTAACGGACTGACAGCGCAATTATTGCCGTCCGCCATCTTTGCCGTCTGCCGCTCTTTCTTTGTCGTCCGCCGCAGACGGCAAAGACTTTGCCGTCAGTAGCAGACGGCAAAGAACCTGTTTACCGTAGCCTACTGTGCCGGAGCCTTTTGCCGTCCGCCGCTGACGGCAAAGGCCTTTGCCGTCCGCCGTTCATTCCTTTGCCGTCCGCTATGGCGGACGGCAAAGTAGCTGATTCCTGTAGTGCCCTATGGCCCCACTTCTGGCACCTGGTTCCTTCGAGTGCGTGGATTTTCTGTGAATTTTCGTGGATTTTTCTGAGATACTTAAAAATCCGTTTTCCTGCACACAAATAAACCATACAGGCAGCTCTGCCGAAAACAGCGTCAGTCCGGGTTAGTTTAGTCCAAATCATGCAAGAATGAGGTCAAAACAATATCAAAAGTGTTTGGAAAAGAAGATACGTTTGAGACGTATCACTATCATGAGAGAAGCCACTAGAGAAAACTATGGCCCCCGAGTCTATCTTTAGCATATTACTTTCTCGTCAATTTCTGTCGTCGTTGTTTATTTGCTTTCTTTACTTTCCGTTTCTATACCCAAAATACCGACAATATAATTATCATCTCTATCAGATCTCACTATCGTAAGTGACCGTAAATGGATTGACAACCCTTATCGCGCTGGCTCCGAAGTTCTTATTTGTTTGTGCAGGTGCGAGGGACTAGCGTGTGGTCTCCTACTGGATTGATACCTTGGTTCTCAAAAACTGGGGGAAATACTTACTCTACTGTGCTGCATATCCCTTTCCTCTTCGAGGGAATACAATGCAAGCTCAAGAGGTAGCAAGCACAAACTGGGATACAGATCGAAAGAGGAGCAGGCCTCCTGCCGGGGATCCTCCTAAACTACTCTCGGTCGTCGTCGGCAGACTGCACGTAGTAGTAGGCGCCTCCGGTGTAGTAGGAGTCGTCGTAGGTGGCGTCAGGCTCCTGGGCTCCACCATCTGGTTGCATCATCCGAGAAGAAGGAACAGAAGGGGAAAAGGGAAGCAAAGCAACCATGAGTACTCATCCAAAGTACTCGCAAGCAAGGATCTACACTGCATATGCAATGCTAACAATGATATGGGTAGTATCGGTGGACTGAACTGCAGCAAGCCAGAATAAGAGGGGGATAGCTAATCTTATCGAAGGCTACACTTCTGGCAGCTTCCATCTTGCAGCAGTAGGAGAGAGTAGAAGGTAAGTTCACCAGTAACAACGTATAGCATAATCCTACCCGGCGGTCCTCCCGCTCATCACCCTGTGAGAGAGCAACCACCGAGTTGTATCTGGAACTCATCTGGGTGTGTTTTATCAAGTATCCGATTCTAGTTGTCATGAGGTCGGAATACCACTCCGGGTCATCCTTTTACTGAGGGACACGGCTATTCGAATAGATTAACTTGCCTGCAGGGGTGCACCACATAACCCAGCACGCTCGATCCCCTTTGGCCAGACACACTTTCCTGGGTCATGCCCGGCCTCGGAAGATCAACACGTCGCAGCCCTACCTAAGCACAACAGAGAGGTCAGCACGCCGGTCTAAGTCCTAAGCGCACATGGGTCTGGGCCCATCGCCCAATGCACACCTGCGCATTGCGAGGGTGGCCCGTAAGCAGACCTAGCCTCTCCTAATACCAGAGTAGGCGTTCCAGTCCAATCCGGCGCGCACCGCTAAGACGCTGACGTCAAGAAGGCTTCGGTTGATACCACGACGTCGAGTGCCCATAACTATTCCCACGTAGCTGGTTAGTGCGTATAGGCCAACGGCCAGACTCAGATCAAATATCCAAACTCGGTAAGCGTGTTATTATGAAATAACTGCGGATAACGACCAGGGCCAGGCCCACCTGTCTCCTAGGTGTCTCAACCTGCCCTGTCGCTCCGCAACAAAGATCCACACAGAGGACCGTCGGGAAAGTATGTCCTTCCAGCCCCCAATCCGTGAATCAACCGCGGGTACTCAACGAGCCGACCCGACTTTAGTCACAACATGTATCATGTATAATATGTATGAAGTATATACCCGTGATCACACACAAAGTGATCACGGCCCGATAGAATAGCAGGGCAGACGGACAAGGGTGTAGGGCCACTGATGGAGTACTAGCATCCTATACTAAGCAGTTAGGATTGCAGGTAAGGTATCAACAGTTGTAGCAACAATGACAGGCCATTCAGCATAATAGGATTATCGAAAGCAGTAACATACTACAATACTCTAATACAAGCAATAGAAAGAAGAATAGGCGATATCGGGTTGATCAAGGAGGGGGCTTGCCTGGTTGCTCTGCAGACAAAAGGAATCTTCGGAAGCGTAGCCGTATTTGATCATCGAAGCATCAATGGACTCGAGGTCTATCGCGGTATCGGAGTCTACCGAAAAGAAGCAACAAAGGGGAAACAAATAAATAGCAAAGCAAACAATATCATCACAAAATATAACAAGGCAATACGCGGTGTCAGGGGTGAGCTAACGCAGGGATGGGTGATACCGACGAAGGGGGAAAACATCTGAGAAAGTATTCCCGGTGTTCGCGTTTTCGGACAGATGAAACGAAGGTGGATTGTTGCATGTTCGCTATGCTAGGGACGCGTGGCAGACGAACGGACTGCGTATTCGGATTAGTCTCGTCATCCTGAGCAACTTTCATGTACAACGTATTTTCATCCGAGCTACGGTTATTTTTCTATTAATTTTCATAGTTTTATTAATATTCTGAAATTTCCTGATTAAAATTAATTCGAAAATTAAAATACCTGAACTACTACGGGTACACACAGAAGTGTACCCAATAGTGTGCAAGAGGCTGACAGGTGGGATCCAGTTGACTGCCTAGTCAGCAGTCAACTAGGACTGTTGACTGGTCAAGGGGGTCCACTAGACCCACCTGTCAGTGACTGGACTGACCCAGTCAGCCTGTTTGACTGGTCAACGGGTCCAATGGGACCCGTGGGTGAGTGAGATAATTAACTAACTATTTCTATTAGTTCTAATTAAAATGTGTGGGTCCCGATGTTAGTTTCTGTTCTAACTATTGGCTTTATTTTTAAATCGAAGCTTATTTAGGCGGTGGGACCCAACCTGTCAATGACTATTTAGGTTAGTTAATTAGGCAGTTTAATTAACTAATAATTAATTAGCGCGTGGGGCCCAGCGTTCAGCAACACAGAGATGGGTTAGTGGCTGGGTTAGTGGTGCCACAGCAGCGTGCCGGCGGTTAACCGCCGGCAACCACAACAACGGCGGCGTGCACGGGAGGTGTCGGAATTCGTCTACGATGGCTCATTTCGAACGTTGTTGGCACCTACGGCTTCGTGAGGTTTGCGCGCATCCAACGGTGGCGTCGGCTGGCCGCGAGACGGCCGGAGTTTGCGGCGGCAGCAAGAGGAGCTCGTCGGGAGTTCTGCGGCGGGGCAAAGGAGAGCATGCCGCAGGGCGCAAATGACCCACAGGAGTGCCCGAAGCATGTACACAACGTGGGCAGGTCCAAAGAAGCACGGCGTGCTTGATCCGGCAAGAACGGCGGACGCTGGAGCTCGGCTTCGACGGTGAGGCGAGCTAGAGGGAGCGCGTACAAACTGGGAAAGGGAGGAGGGGTGCAAGCTCACCTCGGGGCACACGGTGGCCGACGAGAGGGTTAGTAGCTGCAGAGAGGCCGGAGTTGACAGAGAAGGTGTCGTGCCGACGAGGAAGAAGAAGACGACACGGCGGCGTTGGGGATCCTCCCACATCGCACGCGTGGTCGGGGCGAAGAGGCAGTCGACGGCGAGGTTTCTGGCGAGCTCGCAGGCGGTTGGGAGCATGGTGGCCGCGGCAGTGCGAGATGGCCGGCGAAGGACACGTCAAGTGTGGGCAGATCTGGGGAATGGGGAGAGCGGTAGGGAGGGAGAGAGGGAGGTAGCGGGCGACTAGGGCTAGGGTTCGGTCGAGGGCGTCGCAGGTGACTTGAGGTCGACGGGAGTCGTCGGATGGCCGCCATGTGGTCCATCCGCGCCGTGGACGGCGCTGAAAGAAATATGCCCTAAAGGCAATAATAAAGATGTTATTTGTATTTCCTTATATCATGATAAATGTCTTTTATTCATACTAGAATTGTATTAACCGGAAACTTAGTACATGTGTGAATACATAGACAAAACAGTTTGTCCCTAGTATGCCTCTACTAGACTAGCTCATTGATCAAAGATGGTTATGTTTCCTAGCCATAGACATGAATTGTCATTTGATCAACGATATCACATCATTAGGAGAATGATGTGATGGACAAGAGCCATCCGTTAGCTTAGCACTATGATCGTTTAGTTTTACTGCTATTGCTTTCTTCATGACTTATACATGTTCCTATGACTATGAGGTTATGCAACTCCCGAATACCGGAGGAACACATTGTGTGCTATGAAACATCACAACGTAACTGGGTGATCATAAAGATGCTCTACAGGTGTCTCCGAAAGTGTTCGTGGTGTTGGCATAGATCAAGAATAGGATTTGCCACTCCGAGTGTGGGAGAGGTTAGAGGTATCTCTGGGCCCTCTCGGTAATACACATCATAATAAGCCTTGGAAGAAAATGACTAATGAGTTAGTCACGAGATGATGTATTACAAAACGAGTAAAGAGACTTGCCGGTAATGAGATTGAACTAGGTATTGAGATACTGACTGTCGATGTACTGAGGTAGGGGTACCTCAGTACCCCAACTTGTGCACGGGCAGTAGCAGCTTCCCGCGGCGGGGCCTACCACGCGCTTGCCGGAGACCTTCCTGCTCCATATAAAACCATTCAAAAACAAAGTATACAAGACAGAAGATCAAGACCCCGGCAAGTGGAGCTTGCTGGGAAGGCCGTCCCAGGCTCAAGATTACCTCACTAGCACAAGACCCTGGCAAGAGGAGCTTGCCAGGAAGGCCAGAAGATTACATTACAGAAGACATGCCTCGGCGCAACATGCGCCCCGGCAGGGCCCGGGGGCGACAAGCTTCAGAGCCCGGCGAGCTTTCGGGCCCGGCAAGGTCAAGACCCCGGCAAGGTGCTTGCCGGGGAGAGTTGCGCTGTGTGCCCGCGCTCCAGCTCATCGAACCACGCGTCGCCCTGGGGCCACTCCAGGGATGCGTGGCGGATGGCTGTGCAGCCTGGGGGACACGGTGGCACTCCACGGTGGTAAAGCCATCGCCGTGGCAAACGGAGACGCAAGGGCGGGCGCTTTGGGTGTCGACGGCGACGGGCATTAAATGCTCTTGTCCCCCACTGTCAAAGTAGGTAGCGTCCACTGTTCATGCACTGTTGCTCCACTATTCCCGCACTGTTACAACTACCACCACTTTTACATTTTTACCCTTTCTCCTACGTTGACACCTGTCGGTGACCCCTTGAGCTATAAAAGGAGGCCCATGCACAATGTAGAAAGGGTTCGGAACCTAGATCGCTCATACGCTCGGTGTAGCTAGTTCTTCAAGCTCCCGAGCTCCCCAACTCAATACAAACTAAGCAGGAGTAGGGTTTTACGCGTCCATCGCGGCCCGAACCTGGGTAAACTGCCCGCGTGCTCACCACGATCTGCTCTTTGTGCTCCCTCCGCTCCCTCACCGCACAAACAAGGGGCTCCGGTCCCATAGGTGCTCGTGGTGGACAGTTTCCCCCGACATCTTTGGCGCGCCAGGTAGGGGGCGTCGAGGTTGTGCGAACCTGATCCGGCGTTCACGCGGGCGCATTCTTCATCAACCTCTCCGAATTCGTTAGTTTCATCAACAACAGCGCCATGGCCCCGAAGAAGAAGGTTTCGGAGGTCGCAGGCCCGTCTGCGTCTCATCCGCCGCCACCGGAGCCAACGGTGGGCGGGGGAGACGCCGTCGGAAGGGTGGTCGCCGGCGAGGAAACTCGCGGCGCCACCAAATCCAAGGACAAGACGGACGACCGAGCCTCGGTCTCCGTTGATGCGCCACGTCCATCTCAGCAAACGACAACCCAGCAGCGCCATGCCACTGGAGGTGGCATCCGCTTGCTGGGCCAAGGGCAAACCGGAGGCTCGCGGGATGCTCCGGACCACCGTCCGGGCACAAGCAAAGCGCGGACGCCAGGGCGGGACCCTGCTCCTTCTAACCCTGTTAGGAGTCCGAGCATATCCCGCTCCTCGCACCGTTCGCCCCCGCTCCCCTCCTCTCCAGCAGAAGCGCTCGCAAGGGCGCAACTGCTCCTCGACTTCCCTCCAGCGGCGGACAAGGCCGAAGATTGGAGGGCAACCATCCAGAGCCTGATCGCCTTCGCCAACAACGACTCTCCACAGCAGCCGGCGACCTCGCGGCCGCGGCAAGTCGAGAAGACGAAGGCCGACGGCGACAAGACCGCCGGGGGTGCAACCACTGTGCACTCCCCGCCGCGGAAGCAAAAGACGCCGCCCCGCCGGACCAACGCCGACGACGGCTCCACGGCGTCGTCGGATCCGCGGGCTCGTCGGGACCAGCGCCAAGTCCTTGACGACCGGCGACAAGAAGACGCTCGAACGACGATCGAGCGCCGCCGAGAAGCTCGGCGACAATCAGACCAGCGAGCTGGGAACGCTGTCAACACGCACGCGCCCGGTGAACCGGGCGACTTGCCGTACGCGGTAGGTTGCCCCGCGTTTACTCGTGAGCTGCGGCGCGTCCAGTGGCCCAGCATGAAGAACTTCAAGCCCGACGTACCGGAGAAGTACGACGGCAAGACGCACCCCTCGGAATTTCTCAGCATTTACACCATCGCGGTGCAGGCTGCCGGGGGGCGCGACGAGAAGATTTTGGCGAACTACTTCCCGCTCGTGCTTAAGCCGAACGTTCGTTCGTGGCTTATGCACTTGCCGGAAGGCTCCATTTCTTCTTGGGCAGATCTTTGCCACCAGTTTGTTGGCGCCTTCACGGGCGGCCACAAACCCCACGGCCAGGAGAGTGATCTCCACATTCTAGCCCAGAAGGAAGGAGAACCCCTGCGCAAGTACATCCAGCGCTTCAGTCGTGTGCAGCACAACATCCCCGACGTCCACCCTGCCGCGGTTATCAGTGCGTTTCACCAAAACGTACGTAACCGCCGCATGCATGAGGAGATGGCCATGACCAAGATACGGGATGTCAGCGAGCTCTATGCTCTAGCTGATAAGTGCGCGCGCGCCGAGGAGGGGAGGAAACTCCCCGGAGAGGATGCTGGCGCAGGGGGAAGCGACAGCGACGACGCCGCCCCGGCAAAGAAGAGCCGGCGGCAGAACAACAGAAGGAAGAACAAGAAGGAAGTGCTTGCCGTCGAGAAGTCCGGCAAGGAGGCTCCCGCCAAGCAAACACAGGCTGGCGGCTCCGGCAAGGAGCCTGCCCCTGTAGCGGCAGCCGACAAGCAGGACGGCTCCGACAAGCAATACTGCAAGATCCACCGCACCAAGGGCCACGACCTCTCCAACTGCAAACGCGTCGAGTACCTCGTCGAGCAGCAGAAAGCTGAGTACGAGAGGTGCGACAAGGAGAAGGCCCAAGGTGGTGGAGGAGAACCAAGCAAGAAGCGGCCATTCAATGGCCGGGGAGGACGCCGCGGCAAGGCCAAGCAGCGGCAAGGTGACCTACCTCCCCGGGGCCGCGACAAGGATGAAGAAGACGACGATGATGACATGGAGGATGAGGATAACAACGAGCAGGAGTTCCAGAAGGCCACGGAGGTCCTGTGCGTCGACGGCGGCGCCTCTCTGCACACTTCCCACCGCCAACTCAAGCAGTGGGTGCGGGAAGTGAACGCAGCAGAGCCGCCCGTGGAGTCGCGCAGGCTCCTCAAATGGTCCAGCACGCCCATCATTTTTGATCTTGAGGATCACCCTGACCGCACCACTGCGGTCGGGTGCTTGCCGATGCTGGTCTCACCCACCATCCGCAACCTCAAGGTCACCAAAATGTTGGATGACGGCGGGGCCGGGTTGAACTTGATCTCCTCTGCTGTGATCAAGAAACTCCAAATCCCAGATGGCGAGCTCGAAGAGACCGGGTCCTTCCAAGGGATCAACCCGGGGAGGAGCAAGCCCAAGGGGAAGATAACTTTGCCGGTGACCTTTGGCGGGGAGCTCAACTTCAGAACTGAGCGCATCACATTCGACGTCGCCGATATCCCATTGCCATATAATGGGATACTCGGCCGTCCCGCCCTCGCCAAGTTCATGGCAGCTTCCCACCACGCCTACAACGTACTCAAGATGCCGGGGCCGATAAGCGTCATCACTGTCCATGGCGACAAGAAAGATGTGCTTGTCTGCGCCGACAAGATCTACCGGGATGCAGCAGCCGCAGCAGAGAAGGATACACTTGCCGCTGAAGCTCCCGGGGGGAAGAAGACGAAGACCAAGTCCGGCAAGAGCTCTGGGGCCCACTCCGGCAACCGCACCTCTTCGGAGTGCTGCGCTGCCGTCGAGGACGTTCCATCAAGCTCCACCGGCAAGTGCAAGAAGGGGATGGCCGCTCCTTCGGCAACCAAGAAGGTGCCCGCCAAGGAGGACGGCACTGGTGGTACCTTCACCATCAGTGCCACGCTTGACAGCAAATAGGAAAGCGCGCTCGTTGCCTTCCTGCGGGCGAATGTCGATGTGTTTGCATGGCAACCATCTGACATCCCCGGTGTTCCCAGGAAGGTGATTGAGCACAAGCTTGCTGTTTGTCCTCATGCGCGGCCCGTCAAGCAGAAGGTCAGAAAGCAAGCCGTGGAGCGCCAAGAATTCATTGCCGAAGAAATCAAGAAGCTAGAAGCAGCAGGCCTAGTTAGAGGCGTGATCCATCCGACGTGGTTGGCGAACCCAGTCGTCGTGCGTAAGGCCAACGGGAAGTGGAGACTGTGTATAGACTTCACCGATGTGAATAAAGCATGTCCCAAGGATCCATTTCCCTTGCCGC
This sequence comes from Secale cereale, assembly GCA_902687465.1. NCBI lineage: Eukaryota > Viridiplantae > Streptophyta > Magnoliopsida > Poales > Poaceae > Secale > Secale cereale. The sequence continues at coordinate 572,483,322 of LR738713.1, read as the reverse complement.
GCATCGATCAGATTGTTGACTCCACTGCCGGATGTGAGCTGCTCTCTTTCCTTGATGCATATTCAGGCTACCATCAGATTTTCATGGCCAAGGAAGATGAAGAGAAGACTGCATTTATCACTCCATGTGGCACCTATTGCTTCATACGCATGCCATTTGGACTGAAGAATGCAGGATCAACCTTTGCAAGGGTAGTATATACTGCTTTTGAGCCACAGATCCACAGAAATGTAGAGGCCTACATGGATGACATCGTGGTGAAGAGCAAGAGTAAGGATACCTTGATCCAAGATCTGGAAGAGACATTTGAGAACCTGCGCAAGATCCAGCTTAAGTTGAACCCCGAGAAGTGCATCTTTGGAGTCCCCTCCGGCAAGCTTCTCGGGTTCTTTGTGTCACAGAGAGGGATTGAAGCCAACCCCGACAAGATTAAAGCCATTGAGCAGATCGAAGCCCCGAAGCGCGTCAAGGATGTCAGAAGGCTTGCAGGTTGTGTGGCTGCCCTCAGTAGGTTCATTTCGAAGTCTGCAGAACGCGCCCTACCTTTCTTCAAAATCTTGAAGAAGGCAGGTCCCATGAAGTGGACTCCGGAGGCGGAGGCAGCGTTGCAGGACTTGAAACGGTACCTATCCTCCACTCCAATACTTGTCGCACCTAGACCACAGGAGAAGTTGCTGCTATACCTAGCGGCAACCAACCAAGTGGTTAGTGCTGCGTTAGTAGTGGAGAGGGAGGCCGACGAGGAGTCAGCACTACCGGCAAGCGAATCCAGCGACAAGCAGGGGGCTCCTCCGACAAGCTCTGGCCCCGACAAGGACAACTCTGCGCAGGAACAGGAAGAAGTGCGAAATAGGATGGTGCAGCGCCCAGTGTATTTTGTAAGTTCCCTCCTGCAGGGGGCTAGATCAAGATACTCTGGGGTGCAGAAGTTGCTTTTCGGCCTCCTCATGGCCTCGAGAAAGCTGCGCCATTACTTCCAGGCACATGAGATAACAGTGGTCACTCGCTTTCCGCTGAAGAGGATATTGCACAATCCAGAAGCAACAGGCAGGATCGTTGAGTGGGCACTAGAGCTGTCGAGCTTTGGACTCAAGTTTGAAAGTACCTCAACCATACAGAGCCGAGCTTTGGCAGAATTCATAGTTGAATGGACCCCGACGCCCGATGAAGAAGTCCAAGAGACAAGTGTACCCGTACAAGAAGCGACAAGCGAATGGGTAATGTACTTTGATGGTGCCTTCTCACTGCAAGGCGCCGGTGCCGGCGTGGTACTTATCGCGCCCACCGGAGAACACCTCAAGTATGTTATCCAGATGCATTTTCCCAGGGAGCAAGCCACTAACAATACTGCTGAGTATGAAGGCTTGCTTGCCGGCCTCAGGATTGCGGCCGAACTTGGGATCAGAAAGCTGATTGTGCGGGGAGATTCTCAGTTGGTGGTCCGACAAGTTAACAAGAGTTACCAGAGCCCTTTGATGGAAGCTTATGTAGATGAAGTGAGGAAGCTTGAAGAGCACTTTGAAGGTCTGCAAATGGAGCACGTCCCGAGAGCTCAGAATGACATTGCAGATGGCCTTTCAAAGTGTGCTGCGATGAAGTTACCTGTGGAACCAGGGACCTTTTTGCTCAAGCTGACTCATCCATCCGTCACACCATCAATTGGGCAGTCCAAGAAGAGAAAGTTGGTCTCCGGCGACTACTTGCCGGCGGATCTTCCCGAGGCCGCCGCCAAGGTCCCCAAGATCAACAATCAAAACGCTGAGGAACAGATTGCTCCTGCAGATCCTCGGATCTGTACAGTTGAAGCAAGCGTTCCCGACAAGCCTCGCCCCGGCGAGCTTGCCGGGGGACCCTCAGCTCCGGCAGAACCGGAGGTTCTTGCCGTAGAAGCTGAGGTTCCCGCAGCGGCCCTCGAGCCTTTAGTCCTTGCCGTTGAGCCTCGGGCTCCGGCATGGGCACAGCAGATCGTCCGTTTTCTGAAAACTGGAGAACTTCCCGACGACCCTCAAGAGATAGAGAAGATAACCAGGCAGTCAAGTATGTACCAGTTCGTGGATAACGAGCTGTACAGAAGAAGACTCAACGGTGTCAGGCTGAAGTGCATCTCCAGGGAAGATGGACAGAAGGTGTTGGCAGAAATACACGGAGGCATATGTGGCCACCACATTGGCGCAAGGGCACTTGCCGGGAAGGCGTTCCGGCAAGGGTTCTTTTGGCAAGAAGCCCTCCAAGATGCAACTGCACTAGTAACCAAGTGTGAAGCGTGCCAGTTCCATGCGAAGCAAATTCATCAGCCAGCTCAAGCTCTCCAGACGATTCCTTTGTCCTGGCCCTTCTCGGTCTGGGGGCTCGATATCCTCGGCCCCTTCCCCCGAGCTGTCGGGGGCTTTGAGTACTTGTACGTTGCAATCGACAAGTTCACAAAGTGGCCAGAAGTGGAACCAGTGAGAAAGGTGATAGCACAGTCAGCGGTCAGGTTCTTCAGATCGATTGTTTGCCGTTTCGGGATCCCTAACAGGATCATCACCGACAACGGTACGCAATTTACTAGTCGCACCTTCATGCAGTACGTCCAAGACCTTGGCGCCAAGGTCTGTTTCGCTTCTGTTGCTCACCCGAGGAGCAACGGTCAAGCGGAGAGGGCCAATGCTGAAGTGCTGCGCGGACTCAAGACAAGGACCTTTGACAGGCTGCGCAAGTGCGGAAGAAACTGGATAGAGGAGCTACCGGCGGCTCTTTGGTCAATCAGAACGACGCCAAGTCGAGCCACCGGACAGACACCCTTTGCTCTAGTCTATGGAGCAGAGGCAGTTCTCCCCATGGAACTCGTATACGGATCTCCTCGAGTGCTCGCTTATGATGAGCTCGAGCAAGAGCAACTGCGGCAAGATGATGCATTGCTCCTCGAGGAGGAACGTCTCCAGGCTGCTGTACGAGCTGCTCGGTACCAGCAAGCCTTGCGTCGCTACCATAGCTGCAAGGTCAAGGCCAGGAGTCTCGAGGAAGGCGACCTTATTCTTCGGCGTGTTCAGTCCGCCAAGAATTCCAACAAGTTGACGCCGAAGTGGGAAGGCCCTTATCGGGTGAGACAAGTAACAAGGCCTGGCGCTGTCCGCCTTGAGACCGAAGAAGGCTTACCGGTGAGCAATTCCTGGAACATAGAGCATCTTCGAAAGTTTCACCCATAAGGCGCGGTTGCCGTGATCCGCTCCGGCAACCACCTTTTGTACAAGCCTTGCCGCTGTTGCATGTAACCCTTTGTACAAAGCCGGGCGCAGACCCCGTGCATCAGTAAAGCTTTTGTGTTTTGCACTATTTGCCTTTTCCATGCTATTCTTCGCTATTTGCATGCGTTATTTGGCATCTTGTGCAACACGCATATCCGGTAAGCATTAGCACGCCGAAAGGCCATATACTTGTTTTCCTCTCCTTTTTCCTTGTCTCTTAAGCAGAAGGAATGTTCCTCGCGCACAAGTTTGCCGGGGGGGAAGGAGATGGAAGGTGAACCAAGTGCTGTTCGAGAAAGAGAAGCCTTACCGGGAAGCAAGCGATATATGAAAGCTAAGTTAATAGAATTTGAGCAGTTCAAATTTTTAATTTTTAGTTGTCTTCCTTGAACAATCACACTTTGTATGGGAAACCTGTGCGCGGAGGAACCTACCCGTAGCTAGCCGCACCCGTATCTTGTTTTCGAGTACGCTCAACGACTTAAGTGAGCTGCGACAAGTGTCGCGCCCTTGTTTCGTTTTCGAGTTCACTCAACAAGCTGAGTGCGTTGCGACTAGCTGCGGCAAGCTTGCTTGCCGGTAAGACCTTGGCCAGCAGGCTGCTCAGAGTCCAGCACTCAGCGCTCGCGGCAAAGGACCCTTGCCGGCAAGCTCCCTGGAGGCGTAGGGTGAAAAACATACAAAGTAAATGACCAAGACAAGGAAGATAACATTGCACTGATTGATCAAAATAAGATAAATATCTTACAAGGGATAACTTGTCGCAATAATTAATGAGTTCATAACACCCTATGCAGCAACAAAAGAGATAAAGGGAAAGGAGGCCTAATCTACGCGGTCGCCCTCAATCCTGGAGATCTTGTTCACTTTGGCGATGATGTGGGCGACCTGCGCCTTCAGCGCCTCCGTGTTCGCGTCGGCCGGCAAGCTGCAGAGAACGTTGACGAGATTGATACCAGGGTTGCGGTACACAATCTTCGTCAGAACGCGCTCCAAGGTTCCCGCGCAGAGCTGGCGCGACTCCTCGGCCAGTTGCGCGGGGAGCTTCTTCCGAAGATCTGCAAGAGCCGGCGCGATCCCTCTGAAGAAGAGACTGAGCTTGGCGCTGTGGGGGAGGTTTGGATCCGGAGAGTATATAAGATGCTCAACCTTCAGCGCCAGCAGCTCCTGGTCGATGTTGGATGCAGAGGCCACCAAGTCGTCGGTCCACACCTCAACGGTCTGGCGGAAGTTCTCAGCCGCAGTGGTGGCGCTCTCCACCAAGCCTCGCTCCTTGCGGAGCTCTTCCTTCGGCTTGGTTTCCTGGTCCCGGACGGCGTCAAGCGAGTCCTTCAACGTGGAAACCTTCAGCTCCAGATCCTCAATCGAATCCTTGGCGGCCTTCAGCTCGTCGCCCTGCTTGGAGAGACGCACCTGGAGTTCGGAGTTGGTGTGGGCGTCCTTCTCGCGCTCTGTGTTGAGCGCGGTGACCCTCTCCACGCTCGCTTTCAGGGACTCCTCCAGTTGCGCAACCTTGGCCGCGAGCTCCTCCTTGGCGGTCTCCGCGGCAGCCGCGGCGGCTTTCGCCTCCTTCAACTCTCCGCCAAGGGCCTGCTCCCGGGCGGCAAGGTCTTCCTCGTGGGAGTCGAGGTTGACCTTCCGTTGGGTGAGCTCTCCTTCTCGCCGGGACAGCTCTTCTCCGGCGAGTCGCTGCTGCTCCTCGGCCTCGGCCTTCTCTAGGAGCCACTCCTGGTACTCCCCGGCGAGCCTCTCGCGCTCCTCCGCCACGTCGCGGAGGGCAGCCTGGTTGGCGGCGCGGAGCTCCGCCGCGCGCTTCTCCATATCGGCGGCGGCCTTGGCGGCAAGGGCCTCCCGAGACGCGAGCTTCGCCTGCCTGGCCCGGTAAAGGGCCAGGAGCTGATGAAGCAGCTTCTCCTCTTCGGGCCCGTCGCTTCCGCCGGGCGCCTCGACGATCTTCAGTCCCGCGGAGGCGAGAACCTCTCCATCAAAGGCCTCTCCCTCCGCGGGGGCTCGCGACGAAGATCCCCACGGCACCTGGATGTAGACGCCGTTGGGGGCCTCCAGATAGTAAGCTGACGGCTCCTTCTCGGTGGAGGGGTCGGCGGCCGGCGCAGCGCTCGACGCTCCTGCCGCCTCCGGGCCGGCAGTATGGCCGCCGTCCCCCTCCCCGGCCGCTACGTCTGCAGCCGGAGCAGTCTCCTCCACGGCCGGCTCGGCGGCTCCCGCCGTGTCCTCAGCGGCAGGGGCGTTGCCGCCGTCGCCCTGTGCACCCTCCTCCACGACGATGGTTTCCGTCTCCATCTGTTCTGGGGGAGGAAGATCTAGAAGAAGAAGAAAAAGAAGAAGAAGTTCAAGCAAATATCCAAAAAAGATGAATCCAAGAAGACAAGATTGCAAAACTTACCTTGGCGGACTTCGTCGACGGCGGGCTCCCTCGCCGGGGAGCTTTGCCTTGGCGGGGTGGCCGCCCTCACCGGGCTGCTCGCCCTTGGCGGGGTACTTGCCCTTGGCGGAGTACCCGCCCTTGGCGGGGCACTCTCCCTTGCCGGAGAATTCGTCCTTGGCGGGGACGGCTGGGCCTGCGGCTCTTCGGGAGCAGTCTCCGGATGCTCCTGTGGCTGCGGCTCCACCTCTGCACAAAACAATCAAGACAACAACAAGAACAGCAAGGTGTTAGCATAAACAAGATCCTCAAGCGCCCCCGACGAGCGGAAAGGTTGAAACCAAACTTACGCTGGGGGCTGCGCTGGGGGCTGCTCCTCGGAGCAGCGCTCGGGTCCGGCAGGCTCGTCTCCGGCGCGTCCCCAGTCGCCGCGACGGGCGAGTCGTCCGCGACCTCGACGACGGGAACTTTGGCCTTCTTCGCCACTCGCTGGGCCAGGGTCCTGAAATCAAAGCAGAAAGCAAGATCGGAATCAATAAGAATCAAGACAAAGTTAAAGAAGATGCAAGACCTCAAGTTCTTACTCCTGTTCCTCGTCGTCGTCGTCGTCGCTCAAGGCGGAGAAATCAAACGCCACCTGAGGCGCGTCCGCGCGAGGAGCAGGAGGCGAAGAGTCCCTCGGACGCTTGGCGGTCCCCGGGGCTGGGGGCTGCGAGGACCCGGCCCCTGTGGATGCCGAGGCCCGGGGAGCAGGCGGGGCAGCTGCTCCGCTCTGCGAGGACCCTCCTCCGCTTGGCGCTGACGTGCGGGGCGCCTCCGCCGTGGCCTGTGTGCGGGTCGCCCCCGCCGTGGCCTGTGTGCGGGTCGCCCCCGCCGTGGTTGGTGCGCCGGGCGCCCCCGTCGCAGCTTGGCTCCCCCGGGTAGCTCGCGCCGCCCGGCGAGTTGGTTGTTGTCGGGGCGCCTGCGCCCTCGTCCCCGTCGTCGCCTTGCGGAGATGCTTCAGCGGAGATCGCCTGGGACTTGCCCGAGGCGGAGAGGTCTCCGATGACGAGGAGAGGTCGTCGGCATAGAGCCCCAGAGACCCGTCGGAGTCCTCGTCGGCCCCAACGCCCTCCTCCTCCTCCTCCTCCTCGGCAGGCTTGCTGGGCCCAGCGCCCTGCACTGCGGCCGCTCTCCCTCCGGCGCCTCCGCCCCCTCCGGCGCCTCCGCTCCCTGCGGCGCCTCTGTTTCCTCCGGCAGCGCTGCCTCTCGCCGCGGCCTCGGTCAGGATTCCGGGGATCCCGGAGTGCCTCAAAGAAGGGACCCCGGCAAGCTCGTCGGGAGGAAGCTGCAGTAGTCTGCGGATCTCCGCCTCCTCCGCTTGGCAGGACGCATCCGCAGCCTCTGCCTCATCGGGCGTAAAGCCAAACTCTCCTGCCGCTGCGGCTGCAGCGGCCTCTTCAACCCGAGAAGCTATATAAGCAATCTCCTGGTCGGTGGTGTCCCGGGTGAGCCCCTTGATCTTGTCTTTGTTCTTCGGCACCTCCACCAGGTTGTTGAAGAAGCCCATGATGTCTGCTGACTTGGGCGGTATCCATGTGCGGTCCACGCCATGCGAGTCGCATGCGGGCATCATGGCGCGAAGAGGATTCCGGGCCGTGCTGTTGCAGAGGGGCACCACTCCCCGGGGAGCTCTGAACCACTCTGGGTGGGCCGGGTCGTGCTTAAAGAGTTCCCGGACCATCCCCTTCAGCTCCAGCGCCGTGAAGTTGAAGTTTAGCCCAAGGCGCAATCTCATTACGTCCGCCACGTTGCCGTACTCCCATGCCGGCCTCTTCCTATCCTGTAGAGGGGCAATGCGGCGGTGGAGGAAATCTGCTCCTACTTCTCCGACGGACAACTTTGCTACCCGGAGACGAAGAATCCTGATGAGGGCGACGTTGAGCTTGATGTCGTCCGAGTCCAGCTCACTCCAGTCCCCGCCGCGCACGATGGCTGTTGTGCGCGGCGCAGTGAAGGGTTGCGGCTCGTCCTTGACTATCCAGCACCAGTCCGCACGCCACTCCTCCCACTTGCCGCGGAGTTCCCCCGGCAAGTAGGACTCCTTCTTGTTCAAGCGGAAGACCCAAGAAATCCCCCCGGAGAGGGGAGCGCCGGCTTCTACTCTAGGGGTGAAGAAGTGCCTAAACAGCGCTACGTTCGGATAGATCCCAATATAGTTTTCGCACAGATGTGCGAAAACCGCCATCGTGAGGATGGCGTTGGGGGTGAAGTCAAGAAGGTGGAGGCCGTAGGTGTGCATGATATCGCAGAAAAAGTCGGAAAAAGGGGGACAAAGGCCGCAATGAAAGAAAGCTGCGAAGAAGAAGTACCCGCCGGGATAATTGTCCTTGGCGGCGGCGGGATAGGCTCTGGTCCGAGGGTGCGCCTTGGTCTCCTTGGCCCAGAACAAGTAGTACTTGTTCCAGAGCTCCCGCGCGCTGAGCCTCGGCGAGAAGACGACGTTCCGCTTCCGCAGCAGAGTAAGCCTCGCCGCCTGCTCGGATTTCTCCTTCTTGGTCTTCTCCGCCTTCGCCTTCTCGGTCTTCGGGGCCATGGCGGAGGCGGCGAGGGAAGGGGGACGAAGAGTCCGGCGGCGCCGCAGATGCGGAAGACGGCGGAGGAGCTGTGGAGGCGGAGCGCAAAGGGAATCTCTGGAGATGGAAGAAGAAGCAATGAAGGCGTAGGAGGGGAACCGCTCCTGCTTCCTCTGCTTTTATGGGGAAGTGGGGGACGTTTCGCTCTTTCCATTAAAAGAACGTGGCCACGTCCCATCCCACGACGCCGCAATCGACGCGTGCCGTTACGGAGGGACGCGGCGGATGCGGAAGTGGATTCGGCGTGCCGTGGGCCGCGCGTGCCCGTGCACTGTTTTGGGCCTGGCCCAACAGCGCTCGGCACCGTGTGTGGCCCAGGCCCGGGGGCTCCTGTCGGTGTACTGAGGTAGGGGTACCTCAGTACCCCAACTTGTGCACGGGCAGTAGCAGCTTCCCGCGGCGGGGCCTACCACGCGCTTGCCGGAGACCTTCCTGCTCCATATAAAACCATTCAAAAACAAAGTATACAAGACAGAAGATCAAGACCCCGGCAAGTGGAGCTTACCGGGAAGGCCGTCCCAGGCTCAAGATTACCTCACTAGCACAAGACCCTGGCAAGAGGAGCTTGCCAGGAAGGCTAGAAGATTACATTACAGAAGACATGCCTCGGCGCAACATGCGCCCCGGCAGGGCCCGGGGGGCGACAAGCTTCAGAGCCCGGCGAGCTTCCGGGCCCGGCAAGGTCAAGACCCCGACAAGGTGCTTGCCGGGGAGAGTTGCGCTGTGTGCCCGCGCTCCAGCTCATCGAACCACGCGTCGCCCTGGGGCCACTCCAGGGACGCGTGGCGGATGGCTGTGCAGCCTGGGGGACACGGTGGCACTCCACGGTGGTAAAGCCATCGCCGTGGCAAACGGAGACGCAAGGGCGGGCGCTTTTGGGGTCGACGGCGACGGGCATTTAATGCTCTTGTCCCCCACTGTCAAAGTAGGTAGCGTCCACTGTTCATGCACTGTTGCTCCACTATTCCCGCACTGTTACAACTACCACCACTTTTACATTTTTACCCTTTCTCCTACGTTGACACCTGTCGGTGACCCCTTGAGCTATAAAAGGAGGCCCATGCACAACGTAGAAAGGGTTTGGAACCTAGATCGCTCATACGCTCGGTGTAGCTAGTTCTTCAAGCTCCCGAGCTCCCCAACTCAATACAAACTAAGCAGGAGTAGGGTTTTACGCGTCCATCGCGGCCCGAACCTGGGTAAACTGCCTGCGTGATCTCCACGATCTGCTCTTTGTGCTCCCTCCGCCCTCTTACCGCACAAACAAGGGGCTCCGGTCCCATAGGTGTTCGTGGTGGACAGTTTCCCCCGACACTGACGATCGAATCTCGGGCAAGTAACATACTGATGACAAAGGGAACAACGTACGTTGTTATGCGGTTTGACCGATAAAGATCTTCGTAGAATATGTAGGAGCCAATATGAGCATCCAGGTTCCGCTATTGGTTATTGACCGGAGATGAGTCTCGATCATGTCTACACAGTTCTCGAACCCGTAAGGTCCGCACGCTTAACGTTTGATGACGGTCGGTATTATGAGTTTATGAGTTTTGATGTACCTGTTGGGGAACGTAGTATTTCAAAATTTTCCTACGATCACGCAAGATCTATCTACTAGATGCATAGCAACAAGGGGGAGAGTGTGTCTACGTACCCTCGTAGACCGAAAGCGGAAGCGTTTATCAACGCGGTTGTTGTAGTCGTGCACCTTCACGATCCGTCCCGATCTAGTACTGAACGTACGGCACCTCCGCGTTCAGCACACGTTCAGCTCGATGACGTCCTCGCCTTCTTGATCCAGCAAGACGGGCGAAGTAGTAGATGAGTTCCGGCAGCACGACGACGTGGTGACGGTTGTTGATGAAGAACAATCTCTGCAGGGCTTCACCAAGCACTACAGAAACTAGACGGAGGATAAACTAGAGGGTCGGGGTTGCCGGCACACGGCTTGGTGTATCTTGATGTGTTCCAGGTGCTAGCCCCGCCCCTCTATTTATATGTTGATCCCTGGGGTCGAAACTTGGAGCAAAAGCCTCCTCAAAGTCGGTTTTGCCCGAAAGGCAAGAGTCCCACTCGGACTCCAGGACCAAACGCCACAATCCTTGGCATCTAGTCCAGACGCCATGGGCCTCGGCGTATGGCCCAGGGCCAGACGCTAGGGTCTTCGGCGTTTGGCCCCCTGGCCTCCGCAAAACACCTTTTGCACCGACTTAATGCCCTGTGGGCTTGACCCCTTGGCCTAACCATATCATCCTATATATCAAATTTTACCTCCGGACCATTCCGGAGCTCCTCGTCATGTCCGTGATCTCATCCGGGACTCCGAACAACATTCGGTCACCAACATACATAACTCATTCAATACTATATCGTCAACGAAACGTTAAGCGTGCGGACCCTACGGGTTCGAGAACTATGTAGACATGACCGAGACACTTCTGTGGTCAATAACCAATAGCGGAACCTGGATGCCCATATTGGCTCCTACATATTCTACGAAGATCTTTATCGGTCAAACCGCATAACAACATACGTTGTTCCCTTTGTCATCGGTATGTTACTTGCCCGAGATTCGATCGTCGGTATCATCATACCTAGTTCAATCTCGTTACCAGCAAGTCTCTTTACTCGTTCCGTAATACATCATCTCCTAACTAACTCATTAGTCATTTGCTTGCAAGGCTTATTACGATGTGCATTACCGAGAGGGCCCAGAGATACTCTCCGACACTCGGAGTGACAAATCTTAATCTTGATCTATGCCAACACTACAAACACCTTCGGAAACACCTGTACAGCATCTTTATAATCACCCAATTACGTTGTGACGTTTGATAGCACACAAGGTGTTCCTCCGGTATTCGGGAGTTGCATAATCTCATAGTCATAGGAACATGTATAAGTCATGAAGAAAGCAATAGCAGTAAAACTAAACGACTATAGTGCTAAGCTAACGGATGGCTCTTGTCCATCACATCATTCTCCTAATGATGTGATCCCGTTGATCAAATGACAACTCATGTCTATGGTTAGGAAACATAACCATCTTTGATCAATGAGCTAGTCTAGTAGAGGCATACTAGGGACACTCTGTTTTGTCTATGTATTCACACATGTACTAAGTTTCCGGTTAATACAATTCTAGCATGAATAATAAACATTTATCATGATATAAGGAAATATAAATAACAACTTTATTATTGCCTCTAGGGCATATTTCCTTCAGTCTCCCACTTGCACTAGAGTCAATAATCTAGCTCACATCGCCATGTGATTTAATACCGATAGTTCACATCGTTATGTGAATAACACCCATAGTTCACATCGCCATGTGACCAACACCCAAAGGGTTTACTAGAGTCAATAATCTAGTTCACATCGCTATGTGATTAATACCCAAGAGTAATAAGGTGTGATCATGTTTTGCTTGTGAGAGAAGTTTAGTCAACGGGTCTGTCACATTCAGATCCGTATGTATTTCGCAAATTTCTATGTCTACAATGCTCTGCATGGAGCTACTCTAGCTAATTGCTCCCACTTTCAATACGCATCCAGATTGATACTTAGAGTCATCTGGATTTAGTGTCAAAGCTTGCATCGGCGTAACCCTTTACGACAAACTCTTTATCACCTCCATAATCGAGAAACATTTCCTTAGTCATCTATTTACTAAGGATAATTTTGACCGCTGTACAGTGATCTACTCCTGGATCACTATTGTACCTCCCTGTCAAACTCATGGCAAGGTACACAACATGTTTGGTACACAGCATGGCATACTTTATAGAACCTATGGCTGAGGCATAGGGAATGACTTTCATTCTCTCTATATTTTTCTCCCGTGGTCTATCTTTGAGTCTTACTCAACTTCACACTGATGACCCACAACCGTAAGGGATCTATTGCAGCGTTTTCGATAAGTAAGAGTGTCGAACCCAACGAGGAGCAGAAGGTATTGATAAGCGATTCTGAGCAAGAAATTACTACAAGCACTGAAAGATAACTTTTTAGGGGTTTTCTTGATATAAGAGACAGGAAAGTAAAAGCAAGCAAAATAAAAGGTACTGAGAGTGACAAGTGGCCCAATCCTTTCTGAGCAAAGGAGAGTCCTAGCAACTGAACTTATAAAGACTAAAGCGTTCCTGAGGACACATGGGAGAGGTAGTCATGTGCTTTCGTCATATTCCGTATCAATACTATGTTATGTGTTGATAAGTGTTGAGTGGGTGGATCTATGCTAGTACACTCTCTAGACTAAGATGAGTGCACTCTTATGATTAAACACCTTGCAAGCATCCGCAAATACAAGATAGAATTTAAGGCAAAAGCCTAACCATAGCAATACGATCGAGGATCCATTATTCCCTTATGCAAAAGCGTGCGAACTGGGGTTCAGGTTTCTGTCACTCCGGCAACCCACCGTAAGCATTCTTTGTACACGATGTATTCTCCTAGGTCCTTAATAAGGCGAAGTGTTGAGTGTTCGACTCACACAACACAACTTAAGTATCAAACAACACATATTACTTCAACAGCATATGACTACTAACAACAAGACTTTCCCCATGTCCTCAAGAACTAAGGTAACTACTCACGAGACATAAAAGAGATCATGACCAGTGGAGAAAAATGGGTGATAAACAATCTGGACATAATAATATTTCTCCAACAAAACTCAATAGCATTCACCACAAAGTAGTAATCAACACCGATGGAGTAGAGAGGATAGGTAGTACGAGTTACAACACAAGTTGCAATTGTGAGATGAGATTTGGATGAAGATGGAGATGGTGCTGGTGTTGGGGATGATGTTGATGATGATCTCAATGATGCCCGTGACGATGGTGATGACGATGGCGACGATCTCCCCTTCCGGGAGGTGATCTCCCCGGCGGAATCTGCCCACCGGAGATGGCATTTTCTTCTCTGTAGGTTTCCGCCATGGAGCGGCGGCGGAACTCCGTAAAAACTCTTGTTTTTAGGGTTTTCGGATAACGGAGAGTATATAGGCAAATGGGGGCAGCCGGAGGTGGGCCAGGGGGTCCAGGCGCCCCCCCAGGGCGCCTGGACACCCTGTGGCCCCCCTCTGGTCGCCCTTTTGCGTGCCTTCGTGATTTGTCTGGAAAATACCCCCCGTCAATTTTCAGGTAATTTGGAGGTATTCTTCTTCGGCACCGGAAAGTTGCAAACTGTGTAAAATAGGCCAAAACAACATAAGAACATCATCGTAATGTGAAATATATCAATGAATAAGGATAAATTATGATACAAAATAGTGATGCATTTTGGACGTATCAACACCCCCAAGCTTAGACCTCGCTTGTCCCCAAGCGAATACTGAGCTCGGTAAACCTGTCCACAAGTTTAGAGAGTGAAGTGTCGATAAATAGAATACGGACAAGAAGCATCACAGTTTCTTCACCAACTCAAATATCCTCAACAGCAATCTTCAATTCATAAGGCCCTTATAAAAGAGTGGTAACACTTATATTCAGAAGCAGGGCTAAGGAAACTCATTGAATCATGGCAAACATGTCCTTTGGTCAAAGAACAACTAATAGCTTTTACTTTTGCTCTTTCTTTATGTTTTGATGAGATTAACTGAAGCTTTTGAAAGAACATGTTATTAGGCAAGAAGTGAAAGTGTTAACACAAAGGAAGATATTTGCCTTAGCTGGGCTTGACAAACAACTTACTTATCAAACGATAATGTCAACAAGGATATGGTATGACAAATCTTAATGCAACTTTATATGAATGAATCCTTGTCAACATGAAATGTCTGCTCTCTTTAAGAAATAGAAGGAAGTAGGAATAACTGACTCAATTTAAAATTAAAAGATAGGCCCTGGTCTAGGGTAGTAGGGAAAACTCATGTGCTATCCTTAAATCAAACAAAATGAAAACAAGTTTTGAGAAGTGCATGATTTGTCAACGAATGCTAATAGATAACTCAATTGCTTCTTGAGCTGGACAAGTTTCGAGGAACGGCTCCCGCACGAGGACGATCACATCCTCTTATTCTCCTTTGTTTATCACTGCCAAAGTTTTCTGATTTCTCATGAACAAAGCGTGAAGGAGGGTTTGTTTGTTATATTATTTTCGAGCCAGGCGCACTCTTTGCCAGTTCCTTCTCGTATTAGGGGTTTGCACATTAGACATGCAATCCCGGGGTGAAGCTTGTCCAACTCAAAAAGACCATGAATTAACTATTACTTCCTCATGAGCTAAAGCAGAGGCACAAAAATAAAAGATTTTGAATATTTAAGGATGACACATAAATTCTGTACTTTAGGAGGTGGTAGTGGAATACCACGAGTAGGAAGGTATGGTGGACTCATATGAAAGGTATTGGTTCTAAGGGTATGGATGCACAAGCAGAATTCCGCTTAGTACAGAGTTAGGCTAGCAAAGGTTTTGAGAGAACAGACAATTGATGATGACTAAGATGCAAAACAATATAAAGCATAAACATTGAAATAAGCATAACACATCAAGTTGTCTTCCTTGTTAGCATAACACTTCAAGCATAATAACATAAAGGTTTTCGCTATGTCGATACTTTAAGAAAATCATGCTTGTTGTTATGACCAAAGCTATGTTTGCCAAGATTAAATAAAGTTTTCACAGCCATACCTGATATAAGGTCAATACTCCCCATAAGAATCATCATATGAGGTCGATTGCGTGAAGAGAATACCGAGTGCAGCAAAAGGAACCAATAAACTTCTCATTAATATTCCATCATAGACGACTCCAGACTCACGGATACAATCTCTCCACCGAAGGAGTGATAGACCTAAATGCACACACCTATTTCATATAATAACCTCCCTAAACATGATATGACTCTTCTTGACTCTAAAAGACAAAAGGTAAAGATAAAGATACCGGGCACTCCCCCAAGCTTGGAACAAGCCAAGGGAATGCCGTTACCCAAGGAGATTTCACTCCTCATCGTTGTTGGCGTTGATCACGTAGTCCTCGGCGAAATGCTTCCATGGAAGGGGTTCTCCAGTCTCATATGAGAAGTTTGTCTCCTGAATCCTGCATGCAGCATCCATACCCATGCGCATAAACCTTAGTTCATACTCACAGTTCTGGTTATGTAGATCATAAATTTGCCCTTGGAGCTCTTCAATTCTTTCTTCAGACGCGGTGATGCTTTTCCACATCTCCTTCATCTCCTTCAGGAAGTAGGTCTTCAGCTCGTTGATGATGTCAAAGTTAGCTTCAACACCACGCTCGATCATCTTCTTGTACTCGAAGACTTCTTGCTCCACTTCTTCCAGCCTGGTCTGGATGCTCCCCTCCTTGATAGGTCCCTTCAGATCTTCTTGATGAAGGACACCGTCCTCCATCCGAACAACCTGAGGGTGCTTCTTCACCTCAGCGAGGTAAGGGTTGATGACGTTGACTACGAACTTGTCCTTGGGGGAACTTGGAGAAGCCATGGCACCTAGATTCAGCTAAAAGATTCCCTGGCAGAAACAGATCGAAAAGAAAACACACGAAATCGCAAGATACGTTGCCGGAACAATCCGGGCAAATATATAGCAAAAATTTATGCACAGAAAGGAAGGTAACAGGCTAAAGCGGGGTCGGAGACGGACTTCCGGGTGTCCAGGCGCCCTGGCGGCGCGGCCAGGAGGTAGGGCGCTCCAGGGGGGCGCCTGGACCACCTGGAGCTCGTCTCCGGCTCCACTTAGGCACAGAATTTTACTAATTTTGCAAAAACTCATAATACGGAACTTTTATGGCGGTTCGCAATGTTTCCTTACCGTAATATATACCTTTTCTTTATTCTGCTTCTGCTGGCGTCTGAAACAGGGCTGCAACATGTTCTTCGTGAGTTGTTGTGTATATTATATTCACATCAACATTGACAGGGTCTCCTGCTATGTAATGCTTAAGTCTTTGCCCATTCACAACTTGAGGTTTAGTGCCTTCAAAATTGTTAATCTTAATTGCACCAGACCGATAAACTTCTTCAATATGAAATGGTCCTTCCCACCTGGAAAGTAGTTTGCCTGGAGAAAACCTGAAACGGGATCTAAACAACAAAACTTTATCACCAACATTAAATTCACGTTTCAGAATCTTCCTATCATGCCACTTCTTTACCTTTTCCTTGAACATTTTAGCGCTCTCGTAAGCTTCACTTCTCCATTCATCTAGAGAAGTCAAGTTCATGAGACGCTTCTCACCAGCTAATTTTGGGTCGGCATTAAGCTCTCTAACAGCCCAGAAAGCTTTGTGCTCTAACTCTAATGGCAAATGGCAAGCCTTGCCATACACCATCTTATAGGGGGACATGCCCATGGGGTTTTTGTAAGCAGTTCTGTATGCCCACAAAGCATCTCCCAACTTATTTGACCAGTCCTTTCTATTTCTGTTTACTGTCTTCTGCAAGATCAACTTAATCTCTCTATTGGTGAGCTCAACTTGCCCACTAGTTTGAGGATGATATGGTGAAGCAATTCTATGATTGACATCATATTTGGCTAAAGCTTTTCTAAAAGCTCCGTGCGTGAAGTGTGATCCTCCATCAGTCATGAGATACCTTGGTACACCAAACCTAGGAAAAATTACATCTTTAAGCATTTTCAAAGATGTCTTGTGATCAGCACTTTCAGTGGGGATTGCTTCAACCCACTTGGTCACATAATCAACAGCTACTAAAATGTGAGTGTACTTGTGCGAAGAAGGAAAAGGACCCATAAAATCAAAACCCCAACAATCAAAAGGTTCAATCACTAGAGAGTAATTCATAGGCATCTCATTCCTTCTACTAATGTTACCAACTCTCTGACATTTATCACAGGCTAAAACATAATTTCTAGCATCCTTAAAGAGAGTAGGCCAATAAAAACCTGATTGAAGAACCTTATGTGCAGTCCTCTCACCGGCATGATGTCCTCCATAGGGACTATCATGACACCGTCTGAGAATGTCCTTCTGCTCATGTTCCGGTATGCATCTTCTCACGATCCCGTCGGGACCTTCTTTGAAAAGATGTGGGTCATCCCAAAAGTAGTGCCTCAAATCATGAAAGAACTTCTTCCTTTGCTGAAATGTTAAACCTGGAGGCAAATACTTTGCAACAATAAAATTAGCAGAATCTGCATACCAAGGATCGGAAAGAGATTGTACTTTTACAACGGCAAGTTGCTCGTCTGGAAAACTATCCTTGACTGGGATGGGATCGTGCGGTATATCTTCCATCCTTGAAAGATTGTCCGCCACCGGGTTGTCTTCCCCTTTCCTATCAACAATCTGCAAGTCAAATTCTTGAAGAAGGAGTACCCATCTGATAAGCCTTGGCTTGGCATCCTTCTTTGTCATAAGGTATTTAATGGCGGCATGATCAGTATGAATAATAACTTTGGAATCAACAATATACTGCCTAAACTTATCACAAGCAAATACTACAGCTAAGAATTCCTTCTCAGTAGTAGCATAATTCCTTTGAGCACTATCAAGTGTTTTACTAGCATAATGTATAACATTCAATTTCTTATCAACTCTTTGTCCTAAAACAGCTCCAACAGCAAAATCACTAGCATCACACATAATCTCAAAAGGTAAATTCCAGTCAGGTGGTTGTACTATAGGAGCGGTTATTAAAGCTTTCTTAAGGACTTCAAAAGCTTCCTTACAATCCTCATCAAATACAAAAGGAACGTCCTTCTGGAGAAGATTAGTGAGGGGCCTCGAGGTCTTAGAGAAGTCTTTAATAAATCTTCTATAGAAACCAGCATGACCAAGAAAACTGTGAATACCTTTGATGTCCCTTGGATAGGGCATCCTCTCAATAGCTTCGATCTTGGCCTTGTCCACCTCAATTCCCCTTTCGGAAATCTTGTGACCAAGAACAATTCCTTCGTTAACCATGAAGTGGCATTTCTCCCAGTTGAGTACCAAATTTGTCTCCTCGCATCTCTGCAAAACTTTATTAAGGTTGTGAAGACAATGGTCAAAGGAGGTTCCATAGACGGAGAAATCATCCATGAAGACTTCCATAATATCCCCACAGAAACCATGAAAGATAGCAGACATACACCTTTGAAAAGTAGCAGGGGCATTACATAAACCAAAAGGCATACGCCTGTAAGCATAAGTACTAAAGGGACAAGTAAAAGTGGTCTTCTCATGATCAGCAGTGTTAACATGAATTTGAGAGAAGCCAGAATAACCATCGAGATAACAAAAGTGGGTATTTCTGGATAACCTTTCAAGCATTTGGTCGATGAACGGCAACGGGTAGTGATCCTTCTTGGTTGCCTTGTTCAACTTCCTATAATCAATACACATTCTATATCCAATAATAATTCTCTGAGGTATTAGTTCATTTTTATCATTAGGAACCACAGTTGTACCTCCTTTCTTAGGAACACAATGTACCGGGCTTACCCACTTACTATCAGCTATAGGGTAGATAATACCTGCGGCTAGAAGCTTGAGAATCTCAGTTCTCACAACATCCATCATCTTCGGGTTCAACCGTCGTTGATGATCAACAACTGGTTTAGCATCAGGCTCAAGGTTGATAGTATGTTGACAGATAGATGGACTAATCCCCTTAAGGTCATCAAGGGTATAGCCAATTGCGCCTCGGTGTTTACGGAGTACTTCCAATAGTCGCTCTTCTTCATATCCTGAAAGGCTAGAATTGATAATAACAGGATATACTTTCTTTTCATCTAAATAAGCATACTTGAGCGTATCGGGAAGAGGTTTAAGATCGTACACCGGGTCTTCTTTCGGTTTTGATAAAATTCCCAAAGGTTCAACCGGAAGGTTGTGCTTCAGGATAGCAGGTTGCCTCAAGAATATTTCATCTAGTTCATTTCTTTCCTGCATATGCAAATCATTCTCGTGGTCCTCCATATATTGCTGCAAAGGATCATTAGGGGGAACAGCAATAGAAGCAATACTTTCAATAAGTTTATCATCACTAGGTAAATCGGTACCACGAGGCTGCTTAGAGAACTTAGAAAAATTAAATTCATATGGCTCCCCATTGAATTCAACAGAAACTTTACCTTTCTTGCAATCTATTATAGCTCCACAAGTTCTAAGAAAAGGTCTACCAAAATAATTGGACAAAAATTGTCCCTCTCTGAACCAAGTACTAGAAAGTCGGTAGGGTATTTTACCTTTCCACATAGGACTTCAACGTCCCTCACAATTCCGATAGGAGAGATAGTTGTTCTGTTTGCAAGATGAATGGTAACATCAACTTCTTCAAGTTCACAAGGGGAAATCTCACCGATGATCTCTTCATAAAGTGAATAGGGGATAGCACTTGCACTCGATCCCAAATCGCATAACCCATAATAATTGTGATTTCCTATTTTAACAGATACCACTGGAGTACCTGAAATTGGGCCTTTATTCTTGGCTGTGACAAGGTTAGTGGAAACAGCACAAAAATTTATATTGGAATCCAAAACATCATTAGTAACAAGGTCTTTAATCAATGCAACTCGAGGATCGACCCTGATCTGGTCCTCAGGCTCATCAACTCTTCTCTCACTTTTATTTATTATGCCTGTCACAAGAGAGTGCTCCCTTATCCTTGCGGGAAAAGGAGGCTGTTCATATATAACTGCAGGCAAAATAGGGTCAGCAACATGAATATCAACAGGTAGCTCTTTAAAAGGTTCATGATGCTGGTCTCTCTTCTTTTTAAAAGAATCAACGTGAGAGGCAAAATTCTTACAGAAATCAATCACTAGATGGGAATCAAGACCAATCTTAGAGCAAAAAGTATTGAAGTAATCAGTTTTCACATAGCTCTCAATATAACCATGTTCATAATTTATAGCGGGTTCAATACCTTTATCAATTTCCCAATCTTCGGTATTCCTCTGGATCCT
>LR738713.1:572414553-572453373 GCA_902687465.1 Secale cereale | reverse complement strand
GCACCCAAAGACACACAAGTTGATCAGTTGATCTCTCCCAACCGTGTGTGGTGCCCCCCTCCACAGAACCACACCTCGGTCATATCGTTGCAGCGCTTAGGCGAAGCCCTGCGACGGTAACTTCATCATCTCCGTCACCACGCCGCCGTGCTGACGAAACTCTCCCACGAGGTTCTACTGGATCAAGAGCTTGTGGGACGTCATCAAGCTGAACGTGTGCTGAGCGCGGAGGCTCCGTACGTTCGGTGCTTGATCGGTTGGATCGCGAAGAAGTTTGACCACATCAACCACGTCACTAGACGCTTCCGCTTCCGGTCTACGAGGGTACATAGACACACTCTCCCCGCTCGTTGATATGCTTCTAGTAGATAGATGTTGCGTGATCGTAGGATTTTTTTTTGAAATACTACATTCCCCAACAGTAGCATCATGAGCCAGATCTATGCGTAGATGATATGCACGAGTAGAACACAACGAGTTGTGGGCGATAATAGTCATACTGCTTACCAGCATGTCATACTTTGGTTCGGCGGTATTGTGAGATGAAGCGGCCCGGACCGACATTACGTGTACGCTAACGCGAGACTGGTTTCACCATTATGAGCACTCGTTGCTTAAAGGTGACTGGCGGGTGTCTGTCTCTCTCACTTTAGCTGAATCGAGTGTGACTACGCCCGAACCTTGTGAAGGTTAAAACAACACATACTTGACAAAAAATCGTTGTGGTTTTTGTATGCGTGGGTAAGAACGGTTCTTGTTAAGCCCGTAGCAGCCACGTAAAACTTGCAACCATAAAGTAGAGGATGTCTAACTTGTTTTTATAGGGCATGTTGTGATGTGATATAGTCAAGACATGATGAGTTATACGTTATTGAATGAGATGATCATGTTTTGAAAAGTTATCGGCAACTGGCAGGAGCCATATGGTTGTCGCTTTATTGTATGAAATACAGTCGCCATGTAATTGCTTTACTTTATCACTAAGCGGTAGCGATAGTCGCGGAAGGAATAGTTGGCGAGACGACAACGATGCTACGATGGAGATCAAGGTCTCGCACCGGTGACGATGGTGATCATGACAGTGCCTTGGAAATAGAGATCAAAAGCACAAGATGATGATGGCCATATCATGTCACATATTTTGATTGCATATGATGTTTATCTTATTATGCTTCTTATTTCGCTTAGTACGACGGTAGCATTATAAGATGATCCCTTACAAAATTTCAAGGTACAAGTGTTGTCCCTGAGTATGCACCGTTGCGGAAGTTCGTCGTGCCGAGACACCACGTGATGATCGGGTGTGATAAGCTCTACGTTCACACACAATGGGTGTAAGCCAGTTTTGCACAAGCAGAATACTCAGGTTAAACTTGACGAGCCTAGCATGTACAGACATGTGCTACCTCTTGAGCTTGCGTTGTATTCCCTCGAAGAGGAAAGGGAAATGCAGCACAGTAGCATAAGTATTTCCCTCTGTTTTTGAGAACCAAGGTATCAATCCAGTAGGAGACCACGCGCCAGTCCCTCGCACCTGCACAAACAAATAAGAACTTCGCAGCCAACGCGATAAGGGGTTGTCAATCCCTTTACGGTCACTTACGAAAGTGAGATCTGATAGAGATGATAGTTGATATTTTTGGTATTTTTGGTTTAATAAAACAACAAATAAAAGCGGTAAAAGTAAAGTAGATGTAGATTGATATGTTGAGAATAGACCCGAGGGCCATAGTTTGCTCTAGTGGCTTCTCTCATGATAGCGATATTCTACGGCGGGTAAACAAATTACTGTCGAGCAATTGATAGAAAAGCGAATAATTATGAGACTATCTGGGCATGATCATTGTATATAGGCATCACGTCCGAGACAAGTAGAGTGACTCCTGCCTGTATCTACTACTATTACTCCACACATCGACCGCTATCCAGCATGCATCTAGTGTATTGAGTTCATACGAATAGAGTAACGCTTTAAGCAAGATGACATGATGTAGAGGGATAAACTCAAGCAATATGATGTAAACCCCATCTTTTTATCCTCGATGGCAACAATACAATACGTGCCTTGCTGCCCCTACTGTCACTGGGAAAGGACACCGCAAGATTGAACCCAAAGCCAAGCACTTCTCCCATTGCAAGAACTATAGATCTAGTAGGCCAAACCAAACCAATATTTCGAAGAGACTTGCAAGGATATTATGAGCACACATAAAAAGTTCAGAGAAAAACCAAATATCTTTCATAGATAACCTTGATCATAAACTCACAATTCATCGGATCTCGACAAACACACCGCAAAAAGAGATTACATCGAATAGATCTCCTTGAAGATCGAGGAGAACTTTGTATTGAGATCTAGAGAGGGAGAAGAAGCCATCTAGATACTAGCTATGGACCCGAAGGTCTGTGGTAAACTACTCACAACTCATGGTGAGGACGATGATGATGATGAAGGCCTCCGTGATGGATCCCCCTCCGGTGGAGCTCCAGAACAGGCTCCAAGATGGGATCTCCACGGGAACAGAAGCTACAGCGGTGGAATTAGGGTTTTCTCTCTGCGTATGGAGTTTCTGGGGTACGTGGACTTATATAGGAAGAAGGAGGGCACCGGGGGCCACACGAGGAGTCTCGAGGCAGGGGGGCGCACCCCCCACCCTCGAGGCCCACCTCTCTGTCCCCTGACTTGGTCCTCAAGCTCCGCGTGCATGATTTTCTCCAAAAATATCTCTCGCGAAGGTTTCATTCCGTTTGGACTCCGTTTGATATTCCTTTTCTGCAAAACCCTGAAATAGGCAAAAAACAGCAATCTGGACTGGGCCTTTGGGTTAGTAGGTTAGTCCCAAAAATGATATAAAAGTGAATGATAAAGCCCATTAAACATCCAAGACTTCGTAAATAATAGCATGGAACAATCAAAAATTATATATAAGTTGGAGACGTATCAACATGGCCTCAGAACACTGGAGACCGAAAGGTCGAGCGTGAATCATATAGTAGATATGATCAACATAAGATGTTCACCATTGAAAAATACTCCATCTCACGTGATGATCGGACATGGTTTAGTTGATTTGGATCACGTGATCATTTAGATGACCAGAGTGATGTCTATCTAAGTGGGAGTTCTTTAGGTAATATGATTAATTGAACTTTAATTTATAATGAACTCAGTCCTGATAGTTTTTGCATATGTATGTTGTTGTAGATCAATGGCCCGTGCTACTGTTCCTTTGAATTTTAATGCATTCCTAGAGAAAGCTAAGTTGAAAGATGATGGTAGCAATTACACGGACTGGGTCCGTAACTTGAGGATTATCCTCATTGCTGCACATAAGAATTATGTCCTTGAAGCACCGTTAGGTGACAAGCCCCCTCCCGTTAATGTTGACGCTTTAAAAGTCTGGCAGACGCGGTCTGATGACTACACGATAGTTTAGTGTGCCATGCTTTACGGCTTAGAACCGGGACTTCAATGACGTTTTGAACGTCATGGAGCATATGAGATGTTCTAGGAGTTGAAGTTAATATTTCAAGCAAATGCCCGGATTGAGAAATATGAGATTTCCAATAAGTTCTATAGCTCCAAGATGGAGGAGAATAGTTCTATCAGTGAACACTTGCTCAGAATGTCTGGGTACTACAATCATATGGCTCAACTTGGTTGCAAAGTTGATGAAGATAGTGTTATTGATAGAGTTCTTCAATCACTGCCACCAAGCTATAAATGCTTCGTGATGAACTATAATATGCAAGGGATGCAAAAGACAATTCCCGAGCTCTTTGCTATGCTCAAGGCTGCGGAGGTAGAAATCAAAAAGGAACATCAAGTGTTGATGGTTAATAAGACCACTAGTTTCAAGAAAAAGGGCAAGGGAAAGAAGGGAAACTTCAAGAAGAATAGCGAGACAGTTGCTACTCCCATGAAGAAACCCAAGTCTGGAGCCAAGCCTGAAACTGAGTGCTTCTACTGCAAAGGGACTGGACACTAGAAGCGGAACTGCCCCAAGTATTTGGCGGATAAGAAGGATGGCAAGGTGAACAAAGGTATATGTGATATACATGTTATTGAAGTGTACCTTACTAATGCTCGTAGTAGTACCTGGGTATTTGATACCGGTTCGGTTGCTAATATTTGTAACTCGAAACACGGACTACGAATTAAATGAAGATTGGCTAAGGACTAGGTGACGATGCGCGTGGGAAATGGTTCCAAAGTCGATGTGATCGCCGTCAGCACGCTACCTCTACATCTACCTTCGGGATTAGTTTTAGACCTGAATAATTGTTATTTGGTGCCAGCGTTAAGCATGAACATTATATCTGGATCTTGTTTATTCCGAGACGGTTATTCATTTAAATCTGAGAATAATGGTTGTTCTATTTATTTGGGTAATATCTTTTATGGTCATGCACCCTTGAAGAGTGGTCTATTCTTGTTGGATCTTGATTGTAGTGATACACATATTCATAATATTGAAACCAAAAGATGTAAGGTTAATAATGAAAGTGCAACTTATTTGTGGCACTGTCGTTTAGGTCATATTGGTGTAAAGCGCATGAAAAAACTCCATAGTGATGGACTTTTGGAATCACTTGATTATGAATCACTTGGTGCTTGCGAACCATGCTTCATGGGCAAGATGACTAAAACTCCGTTCTCCGGAACAATGGAGCGAGCAACAGATTTGTTGGAAATCATACATACTGATGTATGTGGACCGATGAGTGTTAAAGCTCACGGCGGGTATCATTATTTTCTGACCTTCACTGATGATTTGAGTAGATATGGGTATATCTACTTGATGAAGCACAAGTCTAAAACATTTGAAAAGTTCAAAGAATTTTAGAGTGAAGTAGAGAATCATCGTAACAAGAAAATAAAGTTTCTACGATCTGATCGTGGAGGTGAATATTTGAGTTACGAGTTTGGTCTTCATTTGAAACAATGTGGAATAGTTTCACAACTCACGCCACCCGGAACACCACAGCGTAATGGTGTGTGCGAACGTCGTAACCGTACTTTATTAGATAATGGTGCGGTCTATGATGTCTCTTACCGATTTACCACTATCGTTTTGGGGTTATGCTTTAAAGACAGCCGCATTCACGTTAAATAGGGCACCATCTAAATCTGTTGAGACGACGCCTTATGAACTGTGGTTTGGCAAGAAACCAAAGTTGTCGTTTCTTAAACTTTGGGGCTGCGATGCTTATGTGAAAAAGATTCAACCTAATAAGCTCAAACCCAAGTCGGAGAAATGTGTCTTCATAGGATACCCAAAGGAGACTGTTGGGTACACCTTCTATCACATATCCGAAGGCAAGATATTCGTTGCTAAGAATGGATCCTTTCTAGAGAAGGAGTTTCTCTCGAATGAAGTGAGTGGGAGGAAAGTGGAACTTGACGAGGTAATTGTACCTTCTCCCGAATTGGAAAGTAGTACATCACAGAAACTAGTTCCACTGATTCCTACACCAATTAGTGAGGAAGCTAATGATGATGATCATGAAACTTCAGATCAAGTTTCTGCTGAACTTCGTAGATCAACTAGAGTACATTCCATGCCAGAGTGGTACGGTAACCCAGTTCTGGAAGTCATGTTACTAGACCATGATGAACCTACGAACTATGAGGAAGTGCTACTTCTCGAGCTTGCGTTGTATTCCCTCGAAGAGGAAAGGGAGATGCAGCACAGTAGCGTAAGTATTTCCCTTAGTTTTTGAGAACCAAGGTATCAATCCAGTAGGAGACCACGCGCCAGTCCCTCGCACCTGCACAAACAAATAAGAACTTCGCAACCAACGTGATAAGGGGTTGTCAATCCCTTTACAGTCGCTTACGAAAGTGAGATCTGATAGAGATGATAGTTTATATTTTTGGTATTTTTGGTTTATAAGAACAGCAAATAAAAGCGATAAAAGCAAAGTAGATGTAGATTGATATGTTGAGAATAGAACCGGGGGCCATAGTGTTCTCTAGTGGCTTCTCTCATGATATAAATATTCTACGGCGGGTAAACAAATTACTGTGGAGCAATTGATAGAAAAACGAATAATTATGAGACTATCTAGGCATGATCATTGTATATAGGCATCACTTCCGAGACAAGTAGACCGAAACGATTCTGCATCTACAACTATTACTCCACACATCGACCGCTATCCAGCATGCATCTAGTGTATTGAGTTCATAAGAATAGAGTAACGCTTTAAGCAAGATGACATGATGTAGAGGGATAAACTCAAGAAATATGATATAAACCCCATCTTTTTATCCTCGATGGTAACAATACAATACGTGCCTTGTTGCCCCTACTGTCACTGGGAAAGGACACCGCAAGATTGAAGCCAAAGCCAAGCACTTCTCCCATTGCAAGAACTATAGATCTAGTAGGCCAAACCAAACCAATAATTCAAAGAGACTTGCAAGGATATTATGAGCACATATAAAAAGTTCAGAGAAGAACCAAACATCTTTCATAGATAATCTTGATCATAAACTCACAATTCATCATATCTCTACAAACACACCGCAAAAAGAGATTACATCGAATAGATCTCCTCGAAGACCGAGGAGAACTTTGTATTGAGATCCAGAGAGAGAGAGAAGAAGCCATCTAGATACTAGCTATGGACCTGAAGGTCTGTGGTAAACTACTCACAACTCATGGTGAGGGCGATGATGATGATGATGAAGAAGAACTCCGTGATGGACCCCCCTTCGGCGGAGCTCCAGAACAGGCTCCAAGATGGGATCTCACGGGAACAAAAGGTTACGGCGGTGGAATTAGGGTTTTCTATCTGTTGTCGAAGGTTTCGGGGTACATAGACTTATATAGGAAGAAGGAGGACACCGGGGGGTGCTCGGGGGCCCCACGAGGCAGGGGGCGCGCCCTGGAAAGGGGGCGCGCCCCCCACCCTCGTGGGCAACCCCTCGATCCCCTGACGTGGTTCTCAAGTCCCCCGTGCGTGATTTTGTCCAAAAATATCTCTCGCGAAGGTTTCATTCCGTTTGGAGTCTGTTTGATATTCTTTTTCTGCAAAACCCTGAAACAGGCAAAAAATAGCAATCTGGACCGGGCCTTTGGGTTAGTAGGTTAGTCCCAAAAATGATATAAAAGTGTATGATTAAGCCCATTAAACATCCAAGACTTCATAAATAATAGCATGGAACAATCAAAAATTATAGATACATTGGAGACGTATCAAGCATCCCCAAGCTTAATTCTGCTCGTCCTCGAGTAGGTAAATGATAAAGAAAGAATTTTTGATGTGGAATGCTAACCAATATAGTTTTTCAATGTAATTCTCTTAATTATGGCATGAATGTTCAGATCTGAAAGATTCAAGATAAAAGTCTATATTGACATAAGAAACGATAATACTTCAAGCATACTAACAAAGCAATCATGTCTTCTCAAAATACTATGGCTAAAGAAATTTATCCCTACAAAATCATATAGTCTGGCTATGCTCCCTCTTCATTACACAAAATATTCATATCATGCACAAACCCCGATTTCAGCCAAGCATTTGTTTTCATACTCTATATTCTCAAACCTTTGAACTTTCACGCAATACATGAGTGTGAGCCATGGACATAGCACTATGGGTGGAATAGAGGTGGTTGTGGAGAAGACAAAAAGAGAGGAAGATAGTCTCACATCAACTAGGCGTATCAACGGGCTATGGAGATGCCCATCAATAGATATCAATGTGATAGAGTAGGGATTGCCATGCAACGGATGCACTAGAGCTAAATATGAATGAAAGCTCAACAAAAGAAACTAGTGGGTGTGCATCCAACTTGCTTGCTCACGAAGACCTAGGGCATTTGAGGAAGCCCATCGTTGGAATATACAAGCCAAGTTCTATAACGAAAATTCCCACTAGTATATGGAAGTGACTAAACATGAGACTCTATACAATGAAGAACATAGTGCTACTTTGAAGCACAAGTATGGAAAAAAGATAGTAGCAATTGTCCCTTTTTCTTTTCTTTTCTATTTTTTCTTTTTTTTTTCTTTTTTTGGGCCTTTCTTTTTCTTTGGCCTTTCTCTTTTTTTTTGCGGAGGGGCTTTATAGATTTAGCCTTTCCTCCCATGGGACAATGCTCTAATAATGATGATCATCACACTTTCGTTACAACTCGAAATTATAACTCGATACTACAACAACAAAGTATGACTCTATATGAATGCCTCCGGCGGTGTACCGGTATGTGAAATGAAACAAGAGTTATGAAAAGTTATGCATGGTGGCTTTTCCACAAATACGATGTCAACTACATGATCATGCATGGCAATATGACAATATGATGCATGTCATATGAACAGAACGGTGGAAAGTTGCATGGCAATATATCTCGGAATGGCTATGGAAATGCCATGATAGGTAGGTATGGTGGCTGTTTTGAGGAAGGATATATAGTGGTTTATGGTACCGGCGAAAGTTGCGCGGTACAAGAGAGGCTAGCAATGGTGGAAGGGTGAGAGTGCGTATAATCCATGGACTCAACATTAGTCATAAGAACTCATATACTTATTGCAAAAATCTACGAGTCATAAAAAAAAGCAATCAACACATGCTCCTAGGGGGGAGGTTGGTAGGAGTTAACCATCGCGCGCCCCCGACCTCCACACAAAGGTTGGCACTCTACAAATACCTCATGCTCTAACTTCATCACATAGCGGTTCACCATACGTGCATGCTACAGGAATCACTAACCTTAACACACGTATTTCTCAATTTCATAATAACTCCTCTAGCATGACTCTAATATCATTATCCTCATATCTCAAAACAATTATCAAGCATCCAACATCTCATTCTATTCAATGCACTTGGTGTGATTTTTTTTACTACATTGACATTGGATGTCTGTCATGTGAAGACTAGTTTCTTTATCCTAAACACATTACCATGCTGTTTTAATAGACTCTCAAATAGATATAAGTGAAGCATGAGAGTTCAACAATTTCTACAAAATATTACCACCACCGTGCTCTAAAAGATATAAGTGAAGCACTAGAGCAAAAACTATTCAACTCAAAAGATATAAGTGAAGCACATAGAGTGTTCTAACAATTTCTAGGCCATATTTAACTCTCTCAAATAGGTGTGTACAGAAAGGATGATTGTGACAAACTAACAAGCAAAGACTCAAATTATACAAGACACTCCAAGCAAAACACATAACATGTTGCGAATAAAAATATAGCTCCAAGTATAGTTACCGATGGATGAAGACGAAAGAGGGGATGCCTTCCCAGGGCATCCCCAAGCTTAGGATTTTGATTATATTGAATTTACTTGGGGTGCCATGGGCATCCCGAAGCTTAGACCTTTGCTACTCCTTGTTCCATAGTCCATCAAAGCAATACTCAAAACTTGAAAACTTCACAACACTAAACTTAGACAAAAATTCTCGTAAGCTCTGTTAGTATAAGAAAGCAACCCACTACTCAAAGGTGCAGCAATGAGTTCATTATTTGTTTATATTGGTGTTAAACCTACTGTATTCCAACTTCTCTATGGTTCATATCTTACAATACTACTCATAGATGCATCGAAATAAGCAAACAACACACGAAAAACAGAATCTGTCAAAAACAGAACAATCTGTAGTAATCTGCAGGTTTCGCCTACTTCTGGAACTCCAAAAAATTCAAACTAAATTGGTAAATTTGTGGAATTTGTCTACTAATCATCTGCAAAAATAATCAACTAAATAGCACACTCCAGCAAAATCTGGCGACCACTTTAGCGAGCGCTAACGATTCTGTTTTTCACAGCAAGATCACATAAACTTCACACAAGTCTTCCCAAAGGTTCTACTTGGCACAAACACTAAACAAAACATGAAACCACATATAATCAGAGGCTAGATGCAATATTTATTCCCTAATAGCAACAAAAACAAAAAATATAAAGTTGGGTTGCCTCCCAACAAGTGCTATCATTTTACGCCCCTAGCTAGGCACGATACAAGATAATTCTAGGTATTGCCATCTTTGGACGACAATTCTTTGATTAAGCACTTATGATTCTTAGGCACTTCCTTGTCCCTATTAATAATCAAACTCTTGGGCAAGAAATCAAGAAATTCTAAAGTGTCAAAAGGGTCTCTTGCAAAAGTAAGAAAATTAGGGTGAACACTTATGGATTTGAGATCCGCAATTCTAAATGTTTCACCCTTGTCTTTAGGGACATACATGAACTTAGATAATTTAGTGGTAGAGGTATTTGGAGTAGTTTTTATAGCGGAAAGAGCAGAACCCACATTAGTGATAACATCATCAAGCTTATTGATTCTAGTAGAATCCTGATCTAGCTTTTCTTTAAGTTATTTGGAGTAGTTTTTATAGCGGAAAGAGCAGAACCCACATTAGTGATAACATCCTCAAGCTTATTGATTCTAGTAGAATCCTGATCTAGCCTTTCTTTAACTATGGGCTCCTTTTCCTTAAGATTTTTCAGAACAACTCCTACCTTAGATCCATAATGGGTGATTTCATTATGGATTTTTCTATCCAAGTTCTCTACCAGTTCTACCGTAGCAACTTTGTTTTCAATGATTTCTAACCGTTGCATAACATGCTCCAAAGTTAAAATGGTCCCATTAACCATAAGAGGTGGTGAGCCAAATAATTCAGTCATAGCATTATAAGAATCAAAGGTGTGGCTACCCAAGAAATTCCCTCCGGTAATGGTATCTAAGATAAATCTATTCCACGGAGTTATGCCAACATAAAAATTGCGAAGAAACACGGAAGTGGAAAGCTTCCTATTAGATCTATTTTGGGCATTGCAAATTCTATACCAGGCATCTTTTAAGTTTTCTTCCTTCCTTTGTTTAAAGTTGAGGACCTCACTCTCGGGAGTGTTAATAATGATAGGTGTGCTAGACATGATGGCAGGCAAGCAAGTAGCACACAAGCAAACAAGAAGTAAGCGAACGATAAACACACGGCGGAAGAAGGGCAAATAAAACGGCAAGGGTGAAGTGGGGGAGAGGAAAACTAGAGGCAAATAAATGTAATGCGAAGGATAAGGGTTTGTGATAGGTACTTGGTATATGACTTTTGCGTAAGCCTCCCCGGCAACGGCGCTAGAAATTCTTCTTGCTACTTCTCGAGCTTGCGTTGTATTCCCTCGAAGAGGAAAGGGAAATACAGCACAGTAGCATAAATATTTCCCTCAGTTTTTGAGAACCAAGGTATCAATCCAGTAGGAGACCACGTGCGAGTCCCTCGCACCTGCACAAACAAATAAGAACTTCGCAGCCAACACGATAAGGGGTTGTCAATCCCTTTACAGTCACTTACAAAAGTGAGATCTGATAGAGATGATAGTTTATATTTTTGGTATTTTTGGTTTATAAGAACAGCAAATAAAAGCGATAAAAGCAAAGTAGATGTAGATTGATATGTTGAGAATAGACCCGGGGGCCATAGTGTTCTCTAGTGGCTTCTCTCATGATAGCGATATTCTACGGCGGGTAAACAAATTACTGTCGAGCAATTGATAGAAAAGTGAATAATTATGAGACTATCTAGGCATGATCATTGTATATAGGCATCACGTCCGAGACAAGTAGACCGAAACGATTCTGCATCTACTACTATTACTCCACACATCGACCGCTATCTAGCATGCATCTAGTGTATTGAGTTCATAAGAACAGAGTAACGCCTTAAGCAAGATGACATGATGTAGAGGGATAAACTCAAGAAATATGATATAAACCCCATCTTTTTATCCTCGATGGCAACAATACAATACGTGCCTTGCTGCCCCTACTGTCACTGGGAAAGGACACCGCAAGATTGAAGCCAAAGCCAAGCACTTCTCCCATTGCAAGAACTATAGATCTAGTAGGCCAAACCAAACCAATAATTCGAAGAGACTTGCAAGGATATTATGAGCACACATAAAAAGTTCAGAGAAGAACCAAATATCTTTCATAGATAATCTTGATCATAAACTCACAATTCACCGGATCTCGACAAACACACCGCAAAAAGAGATTACATCGAATAGATCTCCTCGAAGACCGGGGAGAACTTTGTATTGAGATCCAGAGAGAGAGAAGAAGCCATCTAGATACTAGCTATGGACCCGAAGGTTTGTGGTAAACTACTCACAACTCATGGTGAGGGCGATGATGATGATGAAGAAGAACTCCGTGATGGATCCCCCTTCGATGGGGCTCCGGAACAGGCTCCAAGATGGGATCTCACGGGAACAGAAGGTTACGACGGTGGAATTAGGGTTTTCTCTCCGTTGTCGAAGGTTTCGGGGTACGTAGACTTATATAGGAAGTAGGAGGACACCGGGGGGGTGCTCAGGGGCCCCACGAGGCAGGGGGCGCGCCCCCCACCCTCGTGGGCAGCCCCTCGATCCCCTGACGTGGTTCTCTAGTCCCCCGTGCGTGATTTTCTCCAAAAATATATCTCACGAAGGTTTCATTCCGTTTGGACTCCGTTTGATATTCTTTTTCTGCAAAACCCTGAAACAGGCAAAAAACAACAATCTGGACTGGGCCTTTGGGTTAGTAGGTTAGTCCCAAAAATGATATAAAAGTGTATGATTAAGCCCATTAAACATCCAAGACTTCATAAGTAATAGCATGGAACAAACAAAAATTATAGATACGTTGGAGACGTATCAGGAAGCGACGATGATCCCAGATTCCGCAAAATGGCTAGAGGCCATGAAATCTGAGATGGTATCCATGTATGAGAACAAAGTGTGGACATTGGTTTACTTGCCCGATGATCGGCAAGCCATCGAAAATAAATGGATCTTCAAGAGGAAGACCGACGCTGACGGTAATGTTACTATTTACAAAGCTAGACTTGTTACGAAAGGTTTTCGACAAGTTCAAGGAGTTGACTACGATGAGACTTTCTCACCCGTAGCGATGTTTAAGTTTGTCCGGATCATGTTAGCAATTGCCGCATTTTATGATTATGAAAACTGGCAAATGGATGTCAAAACTGCATTCCTGGATGGATATCTCAAAGAAGAGTTGTATATGATGCAACCAGAAGGTTTTGTCGATCCTAAAGGTGCTAACAAAGTGTGCAAGCTCCAGCGATCCATCTATGGACTGGTGCAAGCATCTCGGAGTTGGAATATACGCTTTGATGAGGTGATCAAAGCATATTGTTTTATACAGACTTTTGGAGAAGCGTGTATTTACAAGAAAGTGAGTGGGAGCTCTGTAGCATTTCTGATATTATATGTGGATGACATATTGTTGATTGGAAATGATATAGAATTTCTGGATAGCATAAAAGGATACTTGAATAATAATTTTTCAATGAAAGACCTCAGTGAAGCTGCTTACATATTAGGCATTAAGATCTATAGAGATAGATCAAGACGCTTAATTGGACTTTCACAAAGCACATAAAGTTTTGAAGAAGTTCAAAATGGATCAGCCAAAGAAAGGGTTCTTGCATGTGTTACAAGGTGTGAAGTTGAGTAAGACTCAATGCCCGATCACTGCAGAAGATAGAGAGAAAATGAAAGTCATTCTCTATGCCTCAGCCATAGGATCTATCATGTATGCAATGTTGTGTACCAGACCTGATGTGTGCCTTGCTATAAGTTTAGCAGGGAGGTACCAAAGTAATCCAGGAGTGGATCACTTGACATCGGTCAATAACATCCTGAAATACCTGAAAAGGACAAAGGATATGTTTCTCGTGTATAGAGGTGACAAAGAGCTCGTCGTAAACGGTTACGTCGATTCAAGCTTTGACACTGATCCGGATGACTCTAAGTCACAAACCGGATATGTATTTTTATTAAACGGTGGAGCTGCCAGTTGGTGCAGTTCCAAGCAGAGCGTCGTGGCGGGATCTACGTGTGAAGCGGAATACATAGCTGCTTCGGAAGCAGCAAATGAAGGAGTATGGATGAAGGAGTTCATATCCAATCTAGGTGTGTTACCTAGTGCATCGGGTCCAATGAAAATCTTTTTGTGACGACACTGGAGCAATAGCCTTGGCGAAGGAATCCATGTTTCACAAGAGAACAAAGCACATCAAAAGACGCTTCAATTCCATCCGCGATCAAGTCAAGGAGGGAGACATAGAAATTTGCAAAATACATACGGATTTGAATGTAGCAGACCCATTGACTAAGCCTCTTCCACGGGCAAAACATGATCAACACCAAGACTCCATGGGTGTTAGAATCATTACTTTGTAATCTGGATTATTGACTCTAGTTCAAGTGGGAGACTAAAGGAAATATGCCTTAGAGGCAATAATAAAGATGTTATTTGTATTTCCTTATATCATGATAAATGTCTTTTATTCATGCTAGAATTGTATTAACCGGAAACTTAGTACATGTGTGAATACATAGACAAATCAGTTTGTCCCTAGTATGCCTCTACTAGACTAGCTCATTGATCAAAGATGGTTATGTTTCCTTGCCATAGACATGAATTGTCATTTGATCAACGAGATCACAACATTAGGAGAATGATGTGATGGACAAGACCCATCCGTTAGCTTAGCACTATGATCGTTTAGTTTTACTGCTATTGCTTTCTTCATGACTTATACATGTTCCTATGACTATGAGATTATGCAACTCCCGAATACTGGAGGAACACCTTGTGTGGTATCAAACATCACAATATAACTGGATGATCATATAGATGCTCTACAGGTGTCTCCGAAAGTGTTCGTGGTATTGGCATAGTTCAAGAATAGGATTTGTCACTTCGAGTGTTGGAGAGGTATCTCTGGGCCCTCTCGGTAATACACATCACAATATGCCTTGCAAGCAAATGACTAATGAGTTAGTCACGAGATGATGTATTACGGAACGAGTAAAGAGACTTGCCGGTAACGAGATTGAACTAGGTATTCAGATACCGACGATCGAATCTCGGGCAAGTAACATACCGATGACAAAGGGAACAACGTACGTTGTTATGTGGTTTGACCAATAAAGATCTTCGTAGAATATGTAGGAGCCAATATGAGCATCCAGGTTCCGCTATGGGTTATTGACCGGAGATGAGTCTCGGTCATGTCTACATAGTTCTCGAACCCGTAGGGTCCGCACGCTTAACGTTTGATGAGGATCTGTATTATGAGTTTATGGGTTTTGATGTACCGAAGGTAATTCGGAGTCCCGAATGAGATCGTAGACATGACGAGGAGTCTCGGAATGTCCGAGACATCAATATTGATATATTGGACGACTATATTCGGACACCGGAAGTGTTCCGGAAAGGTTTCAGATTAAACAGAAGTGACGGGGGGGGGGTTACCGAAACCCCCCATGGAAGTATTGGGCCCTAGTGGGCTTTAGGGGAGAGAGAGGACAGCAACCCAGGAGGTGGCACGCCCCCTCCCATGGGGAGTCCAAATTGGACTAGGGGAGGGGGCGCGGCCCCCTCTTTCCCTCTCCCTCTCCCTCTCTTTCCTTCCCCCTCTCTCCCTCTTGGTGGACTCCTACTAGGAATAGGATTGGAGTGGCCCTCTAGGGTGCGCCATAGGGGCTGGCCGCACCTCCCCCCTTGCTCCTTTATATACGGGAGCAGGGGGCACCCAAAGACACACAAGTTGATCAGTTGATCTCTCCCAACCGTGTGTGGTGCCCCCTCCACAGAAACACACCTCGGTCATATCGTTGCAGCGCTTAGGCGAAGCCCTACGACGGTAACTTCATCATCTCCATCACCACGCCGTCGTGCTGACGAAACTCTCCCGCGAGGTTCTACTGGATCAAGAGCTCGTGGGACGTCATCAAGCTGAACGTGTGCTGAAGCGGAGGCTCCGTACGTTCGGTGCTTGATCGGTTGGATCGCGAAGAAGTTCGACTATATCAACCGCGTCACTAGACGCTTCCGCTTCCGGTCTATGAGGGTACGTAGACACACTCTCCCCGCTCGTTGCTATGCTTCTAGTAGATAGATCTTGCGTGATCGTAGGATTTTTTTTTTTTGAAATACTACGTTCCCCAACAAGCGCACGGGCGTCCACCACGCTGTGGTGAACAGATGATGGGCGTGAGGGAGGTAGGTGGGCCGGCTGGGCCAAGGCCTAGTTGGCTAGAGGGGTTTTATTTTATTTATGCTTTGTTTAATTGTTTCCTTTCTGTTTCTTTTAGTAATTTATTTATTTTAGTTTTGTAAAATATAATTTCAACACCTAAATGAGTGTTTAGAATTACAACACTGCCACCCTAATTTGGACAGCTAAATAAAATAGTTTAATATTTTATTAATTCGAAAAATGTATTTAATTAAATGTTTTGCTATTGTTTAAATTACTTCAGTGCATTTAAACACTTTACAAAAATGTGGTTCCTACACCAATATTACTTATGATTTATTTGCTACAACGTGAACATTTTAGTTTTGATATTTGAAAACTTTTATCATTTGACTTTATTTTAGATTTGAATTTGAACTGGATTGAATCAATGCGAGATTAACAACAGTAATCGTGGTGATGTGGCATCATTAGTAAGGAATTACTGTAGCTGAATTATCCGGACGTCACACCTCGGTTCGCTCATTAGACTAGGGATACATATCATATGAAGTAGACTGCCCGCGACAGTTTGTTGAATGAAAATCGCAGGGAAAGTACACGCTACGGTGAGGAGGGGTTTTGGGATTGAGTCTAATTGATAATTCTTAATCCATCCAACTTGTGGGCCTTCTCATCCCTCGATACGCAGATACCCTATTAAGCAGTATAATTAAACAAATTTTTTTTTGCATTCTCTAAGAAATAAAGTCCCCTTTTTTCTCGCAAAAAAGGTAATACATGCCTCATTTATACCATAAGGATCATAGTACAAGCTACATATATATCGATCTGGCAAAACTAAAAACAAAGCAAAACGCTAGCCTTTGCAAAAGGAACATCAACCAAGAAGTAAAAAATGCAAATAAGACTGAAGAAATCTCTAAGCTTGACACCAACGCTCGGCATCCATCAAAGAAAAACCTGACGAATCACCTTCACACCGCTCCACGCACCAATGGGGGTCGACGTCGGATGATTTGTGAGGCCCATACATCTGCGTCCGGATAGATACAGACGGTTTGGGGGTTGGGGTTGGAGATGTCCTAAGAAAGAACCTTGTAATCCCCCCCCCTCCCACCCCAAAAAAATTCCTAGCATTTCTTTGTACAGATCCAACACCTGAAAGGCTGATATATGCTACTAATCCGATGGCTACCGAGTGGTTTGATGGAAGCAATATATGAGAAGTTTGATTCCTAATGCCTTCCTATGAATTTTCGAAATTCCGAGATCATCGAAGTACTCTACCGTTTCACTTTACAAAAAAGAAATACCTTACGTTTTCATGACACAAAGAAATACGAAAATACTAATAGGTGAACGCTCGTTGGGAGGGAGCTTCCAACCAATGATCTTAAAGTCGTTGGATCGTCAAATATATGCCTTTTTTAAAAGAAAAATCTGGCATTTTATTTAACATGGCAGTTTCCCTCTCCATACATGGCAAGTCCCTCAAACATGCATAATAATTTTACTAGTAGTTATTTTGGCGTGACAACTGAAGCATTCGGTGGCAATTTCTTCCCAGCGAACGTTCGGCAGATAAACGGGTCCTGTAATATTGGTGGGTGGCACGAGGAGTCCGTGTAACCCTAGCCTACCCTTCCGGCGGCGCCGACGCAATTTCCTCACTCGCTGTGTTCGATTCAAATCGAGAATCCATATTCGCGAGAGCGGGACGCCCCTCGCAGAAAATAAAAATGCATGTGTAGAGAGATTTCTCGACCCTAGGTCTCGCCGTATCATGGGGCAGCTGATGCTCAATCGGTTGATGTCGATGCAGCGGGATGGTGGTCGCCTGCAAATCCAACCCCAGAGTAAGTCACCGCCTCGCTGTTATTTTATCCTGACCCCGGTTTTGTGGAGCAGGGCAGGTAAGGTAATTAAGCAGATTCTTTTAGGTTGATCTAATCTGGTGTCTATTGAGCGTAAAATCTTATTTTTTTTCTTTTCATAGGAAAATTGTTTGAGTAAGCTAGGTTTCTGGTCCTGCCCCTGTGTGGATTTGTTCACAGAAAGGATCAATTTGGGGATAAACACACTATTCAGTGTGAAATTATGGTAGCGTAAAAGGATTTTGTGGATCAATTTGGGGAAAGATCATTTTTTTGTGTGTGTGTGTGATATGATATGTACCCATGTTGTGAAAATTTGCTATAGCATCAGTATAGCCACTCAAATACACAGTAAACATACATTGGATTTGAGAGGCCCCATGTGTCATCCATGCTAAAGTTAGCAGGTGGCTGCCTTGCTTAGTCGAGACCATCCTTGGCAATACAACAGAGGGCCCCAAGATGCTCCTCTGGATCATGTGCTCCCCTGTCTTGTTTTATTTGTTTGAGCACCGTCGACGATATACTTGGGTGGGTATTGCAATCTTCATACCAATGTATATGGTCATTCAAAAGTCTTTTTATTTAATTGAAAGTTGGGTTTCTAGCTCGAAAAGCGTTATTTCTGTTGACTAAAGTTGGATGAGGAAAACTATTTCTGATTCTGCATGTGCATATGCATGCATGCTTTGCTGTTTTTCTTTTCTTACAACTTTCCACTTGTAATCATGCATTATGTGTTGCAGATGGACCAGCTGATTCAACGGTTGACAGAAAGGACTCACCCAGCAAAGAAGACCATAATTCCCAAGATGGTGAAACACAATATCCCGGGCCACATCTTCCAGAGGTACGCCATGAAACGCTGATGATGGGCTATGAATGCTCTAACTATACTAATTGGTTGAGCCGTGCTTGGTAAATATTTACTATGAACATATCCTTAGTGCTGCAACCTGCTACAGTCCTACTGCATTCTTTGAACTGCCTGCAGAAAAATGTCTGTCATGAGTGTTAGATCCCCTTCTGTCTTAGTAGGGAGGGGTAGATTTCATAGAGTTACTTCTCTTACCAATGGCTTGTTTTTTTCTTGGTGTGGTTTTACGGTCTGGAAACTGGATTCAGTGTCCTGCTGTTTATGCATACTGGTACTCTAAATACTCCGGTATGCAGTGCTGAGGGTTGATCGCTGGCTGCGAGGCCTGACGCTAATCCCCTTCACCTCCTTCTTCAACCTCCATAGTTTGGAGGCCCTTCTCCGGTTCTCCCCTTGCGGCCTTGGTCGGGTGTCCTCAGCAAACATGCTGAGAGTGGCTTTGCTCGTGTTGGTAAGGTGTGCTTTTGTTGGTGACGACGTAGTCATCATCTCCTGCTAGATCAGCTGCAGCTCCAAGACTCAATTGTGTTTCTTTTGTTCGATCCAAGTCCTATGTGCAAAAGTGAAGGACTAAGTTACAATTTTTTTTCTTTCGGGTCCTCCTATGGGTTGTGATGTAACAAAGTTTGACGTGTTATACCAGCTTCGGGGTCCTTCGGGACCCTACACTTTGCTTAGAAAATAAATAAAAAATAACTAACATATTGTTAGCTTCTTCCATGCCTAGCACATGTCGTCCTTGGCAGTTAAAACTCAATGTTCACGATAAAACATCCATACATATCTACAGAGGCCCCATCCTTACCTTGATACATTTTTTAGTTCAGATGAATAACCATCTTTGTGCCCATGGTTGCTACAGTATGTACCCTGAGTGTCCATATCTACTAATAATTTGGTGTCCGATGTTATTATTTTATACAACTCCCTCCCATTAAAAGACCAATATTTTGACTGCATTATTTTTCTTAGTCCAGCTCACATTGGGATCTTTAACGAGTAAATAATCTTGACCCACGGTACTTCGAGTGAAAACACTTCTGATATAAGGTCGATCAGCTGCTCATTTCCTGTAGTGAAATGATATTTTTTATAGTGAAAATTTCCTCTGCGGCGACATAGTTCTCCATCCTTCTTTGTTTTGCACTTCTATATACCAGAGATTGATGGCAAGACTGTTCCCAGTTGACATGATCACACCAAATTATGTGCGAGTTTAGAACCATGTAAAGTATACGTGTTCATACTACTAGAACTGAGAAGTGTTCAATTTGGAATGATTTGTTTTGGATATGTCCCTATTGTTGGAAGCGCTAGACTGCTAAGGCTACTGCAATCTTTTATCCTGGTGCTAGTGGCTGATACTCTGTATAAGTAGTGGTTTAATTTGCTATCATTAGGAAGTTAGGTTGTGTCTATGAAGTCGCCTCGCCATATGCCATAAACGTGTGTACGTGTGAGTTTGATGAAATGCAATGGTTTCACTCGTAGTAACTAGATGATACCAACACTATTCTTTTAGAACCAAGACATTGAGGAGAGTAACCAGCCTTTACTCAGTAGTCAGCACAATTGCACGGTGTGCCTTTGTATCGCGTTGCAATCATGTGCAAGCAGTTGGGTTAAAAAATGTTGCTCGGCATGGTTTTCTTTATTTCTTTTGTCCATTTGAAATAATTTCTCACATGCTTGTGCGTGCAGGATATCTGGTGTCATATATATTCCCTACTGCCAATGCGAGATGCTGCTCGAGCTGCTTGCGTATGTCATGCATTTAAACGTTCTTGGAGACGCTATCCTAACCTTGCTTTCGATATGATAACATTGGGCATAGATATAGAATCATGTGGAGAGGACGAAATAGCAAGGATTTTTACCAGCAAAGTTGACCACATTTTGAAAAACCGCCCATGCATTGCCACCAAGACCCTCGAGATTGTTTTCCGTTACTACAATGTCAACGTCTGTAACATTGATAGCTGGTTTCAGACTGCTGTTACACCGGGGATTGAAGAACTCACCGTGGAACTATCTTCAAATTCAGGAAGATATTACAACTTTCCATGGTCACTTTTAGCCAATGAGAGTGGAAACTCGATTCGGTATCTAAATCTTGGCCGTTGTGCTTTCTCTCCGACTGGCGGGTTGTGCTTTAAAAGCTTGTCAAGACTCGAGCTAATCGAAGTTGATATCACGGGGGACCAGTTGGGATCGCTTCTTCAAAATTCTTTTGCTTTGCAACGGATGCAACTCAAGTGTTGCAATAAGATAATTTGCTTGAAGATACCGTTTCATCTACAACAGCTCAGATATCTGGACGTGCTTGACGGCGGCAGCTTGCTGCGGGTTATAGAGGTAGAAGCTCCAAACCTCTCTAGTTTCCAGTTTATGGGTCATCGCCAAGTACAACTATCGCTTGGAGTAGGATTGCAATTCAAGAAGTTCGACCTGTCCTTTCCTGGTGCTGTCAGCTATGTTTGTTCTGCTTTTCCGCCCAGCTTGCGATATGTTGAAGTTCTTTCCCTAGGTTCATGGCGTGAGGTATACGCTAAATCCTTAGTTATCTTTTGACTGTTGATATGCATAGCAATAGCATGAGTGATCTGAAATATCTTTGAGCAGATGATTGATACACCAGTTCCACCTAGCAAATTCTTACATCTCAAGCACTTGAGTGTTGATCTTCAAGCAATGACATTTCCTCCAACCTACGACTACTGTTCTTTGATATCCCTTTTTGATGCTTCTCCTTCCTTGGAGACCCTTGTCATGAACGTAAGTCACTGTCCATCTTGCAAGGATATTTAGTTACAATGATGGAACTATTAATCCAACCATATTGGCCTGTTGTCTTCAGGTTTTGCAGAAAAAGATGTTGCACGAATCAGTCGTGGGAGATACATCACATTTGAGGCAGATGCCAGGACACCGCCATGATAGCCTCAAAACAGTGAAGATCATTGGTTTCTCCTCTGCGAAAAGCCTAGTAGAGCTAACATGCCATATCATTGAGAATACAACGTCACTTGAGGGCCTTACATTGGACACCACAAGAGGACATCCTTCGTATAGCTGTTTAACCAACAATACTGGAAAGTGCATGCTGTTGCACGGGGATTTTATGGTGGAAGTTCGTAAAGGGCTCTTGGCTATCAGTACATACGTTGAGCCAAAAGTTCCTTCCAGAGTCAAGCTAAATGTTGTGGAGCCTTGCCGCCGATGCCATGATCAACCACTGATCATATGTTGAACTTCATATGCAAGCTATCATAAACCCAATGTTTAACGTGTAACTAGTAGGCTCGTGTGTTGCCATGTAAGTAGACCTCCTGCCACTGCAATGTTTCTAGGTGTAGGTGCAAGCAAAGTATAACTGGAATGGACAGAAAATTGTTGATCAATAAAAGATGTACTCCCAGTATCCAGTAGAGCCACTGCTCTTTTTCAATTGAGATAGATGACCACAGTGGGTGTGGAAGGGGAGCATCACTGATGGCTTGGGCAGAAATGCACATCACATTTTCTGTGTTGTTTCCTGTAATTCAGGTTCTTCAGTGTCAGTTTGCTGTTGGCCATTATGATCTTCCTGCATGATATGAATATGTGGTACTAGTTTGCTCTTGTGGCTTTGAACCATTTATCACAACATCCCCAACATTCTCCCACTTTTCTAGTTTTATGAAACTTAACATTTGGCAGCTCTAATTGTTTCAAAGGTGGTTGTTGTTGGACAGGCACATGAACATGAACATATCTGTGAGGCACAACATTGTTTGGTTTCTTATAGAAGT
The DNA here is from genome assembly GCA_902687465.1 of Secale cereale. Lineage (NCBI taxonomy): Eukaryota > Viridiplantae > Streptophyta > Magnoliopsida > Poales > Poaceae > Secale > Secale cereale. The sequence goes on along the minus strand of LR738713.1, from coordinate 572,430,800 downwards.
TTGTGCAAGGGACACATGTCTTATTTGGGGGACAAGGCTTAGTATCCCTTGCTATCCAAATAAGCATCAGTGAGGTCTAACTTGGTGCTTTATGCCCTCTCTGAGTCCATTGACATAGCACCTAACAAACGAAGCTTCAGATAGTTCAGGATTTTCATCCTGGACATCAGCCATCAGTCCTTCAGATTTTTGGTATATTCCCGGACTGTCTGATTATTCTGTTTAACTGTAATTGAACCTCTCTGTTGGGTCATAAGAGCCATGAGAGGAAAACCTTTTTGTCAGCCCAGAGCAGAATTCAGTCCATGACAACAGTTTCTCTAACAGTCCTGACCTTCTTAAACACACTCCTACAATATAAAGTTGAGCTAGAGATAACTTATGTTCTTCAGGTGCAGCAGCCATCTGCAAATATTTGTCACATTGTCGAGTCGATCCCACTGGATCTGTCCCCTCAAACCTGGGAAAATCCACCTTAGGCCCTTTTGTGATGGATTTCATGAACTGAGGTTTCATTTCTGGTTCATATGTTTTCAAATATCTCTGCCATAACTGCCTCTGTCTGTGCTGATTGAACTGGCTAAATGCTGGAGTATAAGCTTGTGCTGGGGAGTGGGGACTGGTTCTGGGGAGTGTGTTCATTTCCACTTTCAGTTTCAGGTGCCTGCTGTGTACGCATGCCAGGAGGTACATATGGCCTGGTGAATGGTGATCCTGATAGGTGGTAAATTATCACACTGCCTGTTGTATTCCTTCTCCATTTCCAGTTGTTTTTGAAGAAGATCAGTTCTACTCCCTCCGTTCCAAATTACTCGTCGTGGTTTTAGTTCAAGGGAGTAGAATTTTGATGTGCTACTTGAGCCTGCTGTAGTATAGGTGACTTTTTTTTTTTTGCGAGATATAGGTGACTTGATGTGCTCTGTTTCACCTACTGCTGGTTGTTTTTCAGGTGTATCACGAGAACATTGGGGTTGCATAGATTTAAGCACTGTACTCACGATTTCGTAGGGTATTTGTATCTGTATTGTTCTTTCTAACCATAATGGCAGAAATGGGGAATCAAATCAAACACAACCTTAGCCACAACCTGGCTTACATAGGCGGGGTTTAACCTTCAGATAAGTGGCGGTAAACATGATTTTTTTTATAAACAGGATTAACAATAACTGGCAGTGAAAAGGAGGATACCAGCCGCCGAGCGAATGTAACTCGTGCAAGGAGCGATGACAGTCGTAATGGAGAGTCTTCTGAAGATATGTGACAGTTGGTCAGTTACACACGGTGGAGGTCGTAGCTGGGAGGTGTGTCATGTGACTGGTCAGGAACGCCACCTCATGTGTCATGCTGATCTGCACCAGGCTCTCCTGGATGGTGCGCATGGTCGCCTACTTCGTCGTCACAGCCGCCCCCATCACCTGCCTCCGACCAAATCAAGAGGGGAAGTAAGAGCGACCACCAGAGAAATAGGGGGTCGAGACGAAAGGTGGAGGGCAGGAGCAGGACAGAGGAAGAAGATAGCTTCAGTTTTCGTTTCTTTTTTTTTTTCGAGAAAACTTCCAATCTATTCATCTTCAATCATGGCAGTACAACGAACACCAGAAATAAAAATTACATCCATATCCGTAGACCACCTAGCGACGACTACAAGCACTGAAGCGAGCCGAAGGCGCGCTGCCGTCATCACCCCTCCATCGCCGGAGTCGGGCACACCTTGTTGTAGAAGACAGTCGGGAAGTCGTCGTGCTAAGACCCCATAGGACCAGCACCCCATAACAGCAACCGTCGCCGATGAAAAATAACGTAGATCGGAAGGATCCAAACCGAAGACACAAGAACGTAGACGAACAACGACGAGATCCGAACAAATCCACCAAAGATAGATCTGCCGAAGACACACCTCCACACGCCCACCAACGATGCTAGACGCATCGTCGGAACGGGGGCTAGGCGGGGAGACCTTTATTCCATCTTCAGGGAGCCGCCGCCGTCTCGTCTTCCTGAGCAGAACACAAACCCTAGCAAGATTGAAAAAATCGACTAAAAGCGAAGCCCTCCCGCCGGCCCTTGCCCACCGCGCCTCCATGGCCCTAGGGCCACCGGAGACGAGGCGGACCTGGGCCGGCGCCGGCGAGAGGTAGGAACCCTAACTTTCTTTCTTGGAGGAGGAGGAGGCGGCTGGACGATTGTTGGATAGGTTACCTGGCAGCTTCAGTTTTCGTTTCTGTTCGAGGCCCTTTTCGTGCCTGTTTTTTTTTTTGCTTCCCTCTTATTTTTTAGGGGTAAAAGCCTTTATTACTCAAAATCCACAGAGGATGGGATACAAGTTTGATCATGTGGCTGGCCAAGCCACACGTAACGCCCTGGAAGTAATGACAAGGCAAATTTAGCTAACTTGTGGGCTTCAACATTCGCCTCAGGACTTTCAAAAGTAAATTTGCTAGTGGGTGATACTCTATGTCTAATTTCTCTTATCACAACACCATATTCTCCTTGGCTTCCCTTGGCTAGATCTTCCACCACCTGCTTGCAATCAGATGCCACGATGTAGTTGTGTTGGTTGAGATCATCTGCCAGTGTCACTGCTTCACGACACGCAATTGCTTCCAAGGTTGGTGCATCCCAGACTCCTGTAATAACAAGCGCCGAACTGCCCAAGAAGGAGCCCTGGTTGTCTCTGCATATTGCAACCGCTGATCCTCCTCTCTGCGACCGAGTGCCCACGTCTACATGTATCTTAACATAGTTCGCCGGGGGCGCCCTTGGTCGCGCTGCCTGTACATTCCTCGCTGTCACCACTCGCCGTTGTTTCCTGGGTTTTTTGAGCACGTCAAGGTCCTTTATATACCTTGTTATGAAGGCCGATATCGCATGTGATGTCTGAAATATACCTTCGTGTATAGCTTTCCTCCTCGATGTCCAAATAGCCCACAACGTCACTGCCACCAGAGTAAACTGATCGTGTGAGAGGGATCCCAGCAAGTTGAAGAGCCAACTCTTAGCTCGGTTCTCACTTGTAGCACCAACAACACTGCCTAGCTCATCATCCACAAGCGCCCAAGTGCATCTTGAGACGGTGCACTCGAGCTGAGAGTGGCGCCAAGAGTCCGGAGCTCCGCATAATCCACACTCGCTCTTATGATGGCTGCCCTGCGACAGGCCGACTCTCGCTGGCCTATGTCGTCGTCTCACTAGCAAAACGGGCCCGTGATGAGCGAGCATGAGCGCCCGGGCGCTTATGATTTTTTCGGGAATCCTGGCCCATATCAAAGGGACGAGACTTGCCTGCTCCCCTCGTGTGTGCCCATCCGTGTTCCCGCGTACGTGGCTTGACTTGATTGGACCAAAATTAGGCCCGGCCCCACCCCCTTAAAATCAGGGGAGAGGGGGCGATGATTAGATTAAAAAGAAAAAAGATGAAATAACAACCGTAGGATGAAGTGGAAGCACGGAATGAAGCACGAGGAGGGAGCAGGCAAGTTTCCTCCATATCAAAGTACCTTCCGCTTCCGTTTTCTATTGTCAAAAAACAAAAAGTACCTTCCGTTTCCGTGAGAGGTCAGTAACCCTACTTTACCCTTCCGCCGGCGCCGACGCAATTTGCTCCCGCGCCGTGTTCGATTCGAATCGGGAATCCATACTCGCTCTCGCGAGATCCAAACCGAGATTTCTCGACCCTAGGTCTCAGTCGAAACATGGGTCAGCCGATGCTCAATCGGATGATGTCGATGCAGCGGGAAAGTCGTCGCCTGCAAATCCAACCCCATGGTAAGTCACCACCTCGCTGTTGTTTTCATCTGTACCCCAGTTTTTCTGAACAAGATCATGTAGGGTAATCAGATTCTTTTAGGTTGATTTATTTAATCTAGTGTCTTTTTTTTCAATAGAAGAAAACTGTTTGGGTAAGCTAGGTTTCTATGGTAGTGTAAAAGGATTTTGTGGATCAATTTGGGGAAAGATCTAATTTTCCGTGTGTTGTTCATATGTACCCATGTTATGAAAATTTGCTATGACATCAGTGTAGCCACTCAAATACACAGTTAAGAGCATCTCCAGCCGTTGGCCCCCCAGGGGGCGTCTAAAAGCGCCGCCTGGGGGTGAGCCGGCGCAAAGAATAGACCAGAGGGCGAGTCGGTCCCCAGCCGTCGGCCCTCCAGGGCCGTCCCCCAGGCGCGCATTAAAAATTAAAAAAAAAACTTCGGCGAAGATATGATAAAAACTAGTTAAATTTCGCCCAAACATGGCACATTTGGGCGAATTTCGCGCATTTCGTGCATTTTCATTACATAATAAACCTAATCTAAAGAAAAGGGCTGAAGTCGTCGCCGCCGCCGTCGTCGTCGGCCTTCTCCTCCTTGACGCGGGCGCCCCAGCTGGACCCCTGCCCGGCGTCGCCATGGCGGACCGGCGGCGGCACGTCGTCGTCGTCGTTGTCGCATAAGACGACGACGCCGTCTTCCTCGCGGCCGTGTCGGCGTTCCTCGTAGCGGCGCAGGGCGGCGCGCTGGCGCTCCTTCTCCATTGCAATGGAGTCCTAGCGCGCCCACTCCAGGGCCGCGTCGTCGTCATCGAGCTCGGCCTTCACCGGCGCCAGCCCCGGCTCCGTCTTCACCGGTGCCAGCCCCGGCTCCGTCTTTGGCTTGACGAAGCGCGGCGGAGCCGACGAGGAGAAGGCGCGCCGGCCGCCCTCGTTGATGACGATGCCGACGCTGCGGGTGCGCCGGCCGATTGGTGTCTCCGCCGCGGGCTCGGCCTTGACGCCGAGAAGAGCCGGAGAACCCGAGGAGTGGGAAGACGAGCGGGAGGAGGAAGACGAGGAGGAGGCAAACCTCCTTGGCGCCCATGCGCGCCGGTGTTGCTGCGACGGGGCGGCCCGCGTCGCAGGATAGGTCAACGGCGGGTTGTTCCCGCCGTCGAGGTGCGCCAGCACGCCATCCAGCGTGCGGCCGGGGACGCCCCACCATAGGTGGCGCCCTTCGCTGTTCTTAACGCCGCCGACCACCAGTGCGTCGTTGGTGGAGGCCAGACGCTGCTGCTGACGGCTCTGGAAGTACGCCGTCCAGGCCGCGTGGTTGCCGGCGGCGTACTGGGGGAGGGAACGCTCGTCGTCGGTTAAGGAGGCGCGCGCCACCTCGACCTCCTCGGCGAAGTACCGGGGCTTCGCCACGGCGTCGGGTAACGGGGGAACGGGCACTCCCCCGTTGCGGAGACGCCACCCCGTCGGCCCGGCGCGCATGTCCGGCGGCGCCGGGATGTTCGCCTGGAACAGGAGCCAGGACTCCTGTTCGCGGAGCGATCGGCGGCCGAAGCCGTTCGCCGCCGCCTCGTCACCGGGGAAGCGCTCGGCCATGGCGACGCGGCGGTGGAGAGAGGGAGAGAGAGGGGCTGCCGGGAGAGGTGGACGGGGACGGAGAGAGAGGGGCTGGGCGGCGGCGAGGGGCGAGTGTGGGCACAGCAACTGAGAGACCGCCGGCTTTTATAGCCGCTCCGCGCCCCGTGTGTACGCGTGTGAGGGAGGGGAGGCGTTGGCGCGCCGTCCCGAGACGCGCCGCCCATGAGGAATCAATGGCAAGGCTGACCGGCGGCAGCCTTGCCATTGATTCCCCGCGGGAACCGAGGCAGTTGGGGGAAGACGAGACGGCGTGTCGCTGACGCGGCTGGCCCGCGGCTTTTTCGCGCCAAAACGGTTCGCCCCGGCGCCCCCGGGCGCCCCCCAGCGTGCCGGGTTCGGCCTGGGTCCGCCGGCGCTGTTTTCGGCCCAGGCCGGCGAAAATCGGGCTCCTGGGGGCGCGACTGGGCCGTTTTTTCGGCGCCGGCGCACAAAAAACGCCTGGGGAGGCCTTCCTAGGGGCGCGGCTGGAGATGCCCTAACATACACTGGATTTGAGAGGCCCCATGGGTTTTTCCATGCTAAAGTTAGCAGGTGGATGCCGATCCTTGGCAACACAACAGAGGGGAAACCAAGTCGACTGTCTATGCACCCTCTGAATTATGTATTCCCCTGTCTTGTTTTATTTGTTTGAGCACCGTCGACGATGCACGGGGTGCTTGGGTGGTATTACAATGTTTTACACCAATGTATGTATATGGTCATTCAAAAGTCTTTTCCTTTAATTGAAATGAAACTTGGGTGTCTAGCCTCGAAAAGCGTTATTTCTGTTGTCTAAAGTTGGACGAGAAGAACTATTTCTCTTTCAGCATGTGCATATACATGCTTCACTTTTTCTTTTCTTATAACTTTCCACCTGTAATCATGCATTATGTGTTGCAGATGGACCAGATGATTCAACGGTTCACAGAAAAGACTCAACCTGTACACAAGACCATTGTTCCCAAGGTGGTGAACCACAATGCCCCGGGCCACATCTTCCAGAGGTACGCCATGAAACGGTGATGATGGGATGTGAATGCTCTAACTATACTAATCGGTTGAGCTGTGCTTGGTGAAGTATTTAGTATGAATGTAACCTTAGTGCTGCAACATGCCACGGTCCTACTGCATTAGTAGCTTTTTTTTTTCTTTGAACTGCCTGCAGAAAAATGCCTGTCATGAGTGTTAGAACTCAATCTTCACGAGAGGCCCTGTCCTTTCCTTGATACATTTTTTAATTCAGATGACTAGCCATTTTTGTGCCCATGTTTGCTACAGTATATAAATATCCAGAGTGTATATATCTACTAATAATCTGACTTATGGTGTTATCTTATACAACTCTCTCCCGTTAAAAGCTCAATATTTTGACCGCATTATTTTTACTAGTCTGATTGACATTGGGCTCTTAAACCAGTAAATAATCTTGACCCACATTGGTTCGAGCAACCCTTCTGATGTAAGTGCAGCTGCTCGTTTCCTGCAGTGAAATGATATTTTTTTGTACAGAAAATTTCTTCTGCAGTGACACAGTTATCTCCATCCTTATTTGTTTTGCATTTCTATATAACAGAGATTGATGGTAAGACTGTTCCAGTTAACATGATCGCATCTAGATTATGGGCGAGTTTAGGACCATGTAAAGTGTACGCCTTCATACTACCAGAACTGGGAAGTGGTCAATTTGGACAGATTTTTTTTGGATATGTCGCTATTTTTGGAAGTGCTAGACTGCTAAGGCTACTACACGCAACCTTTTATCCCAGTGTTAGTGGATGGTGCTCTGTATAAGTAGTCATTTAATTTGCCATGATGACGAAATTAGGTTGCGTCTATGAAGTTGCCTCGCCATACGACATAAATTTGCGTACATGTGAGTTCGACGAAATGCAATGGTTTCACTCGTAGTAACTAGCCGATACTAAGACTATCTTTCAGAACCAGTAAAAAGACATTTAGGAAAGTAACCACCCTTTACTCAGCGGTCAGCACAATTGCATAGTGTGCCTCTATATCGTGTTGCAATTATGTGCAAGCACTTGGGCTAAGATGTTACTCTATGTTTTTTTTTTCATTCTTTTGTCCATGTGAAATAATTATTTGTGGCAATGTTCAGCTTTTCTCACATGTTTGTGCATGCAGGATATCTGGTGTCATATATTCTCCCTACTGCCAATGCAAGATGCTGCTCGAGCTGCCTGCGTGTCTCATGCATTTAAACGTTCTTGGAGATGCTATCCAAACCTTGCTTTCAATACGAAAGCACTGGGCGTGGATGAAAGATCATGTGGAGAGGATGAAATAATAAGAAATTTCACCAGCAAAGTTGACAACATTTTGAAAAATCACTCATACATTGCCATCAAAACACTCGAGATTGTTTTCCGTTATTACAGTGACAAGGCCTTCAGCTGTCCAAGAAATACCAAGATAGTTCCAAACGCGCTGACTAAAGTTGCAGGCAAAGAAAAGGTGTGCCCGGTCTTCAAGATGAGGTAGGAGGCATAAAGCACAATGAGCATCATCGACATGCCAATGCCTTCGTTGCATCATATCTCTTGTGTTGAGGCGATCCATTAATAGTAACCAACCGAAAACTTTGATCTTTAGCGTGCAGGAACATTTCCAGATCCATTTGAATATGGGATCAACCACAATATGAGAGAACATGAAGTCATAGTAGACCTTGGAAATGAAGGTACCAGACTTCGAGGGCCATTTCCAGCTATCATGTGTTGAAGGATCAAGCTGCATGGTAGCCAATAAAGACTGCAGATGTTGTAACTCCTGATAGGCTTCGATGGACAGAGGCAAATGAAAGTTTTGGGCTTCAGACGATGCAAGAAAGAAATCCTTGACAGTGATAAGCTCATTAAGCACAAAGGAGTAGAGATGAGGAAATCTGGTTCGGAGTGCAATGACCCTATTATCAATATGCCATTTATCAGTCCAAAATAAGACCGTGTCACCCGAAGAAACATGCGGGACGGCGAGGGAGCAGAATTGATCATATAGTTGAAGGATGTCTCTCCACCAGAAAGAGCCACAGATGCGAGTTGCCTGGGGTGGTGAAGAGGCATAATAAGTGTCCCAGATCAACTGAACCCAAGGTATATCAAATTTGTTAAAAAATTTGTAAAGATGTTTCATGAGCAAAGCCTCGTTCTGAGTTTCCAGATGAGTGACACCAAGTCCACCGCATTTCTTGGGGCGGCATATAAGGTCCCAGGCAGCGAGAGATTGGCGTGGAGTCTCCGAGTTGCCTCTCCAGAGGCATTGGCGCATGATCCTTTCGAGCTGCTTAAGAATGCCTTTTGGAAGAGACAGAGAACACAGGAAGTATATAGGCATGGAGGCTAAGACAGATTGCAACAATTGAAGACGGCTGCCCTGGTTTAGCAAACAGGAGGAAGCGGACAGCCTCCTCTCTAGACGATCCACAAGTGGCGATAACTCTGCCACGGTTGGCCTGGAAGTACCCATAGGCAGACCGAGATATGTGAAGGGTAGTGTACCCACCTCACAACCAAGAAGGGCAGCAATGCGGGAGCCTTCCGCATCAGACAAGTTCAGAGGGATCAACGAAGACTTGCTGAAGTTGACGCAGAGCCCGGTCGCTTGAGCAAACTTATGAAGCATCTGTTTAAGGGCAATGAGCTGATCGTCCACGGCCGGAAGGATGATCAGAGTGTCATCAGCATATTGGACAATTGGGTAATCATTGGAGCTGGTAGGTATAGGCATTTGAAGAATGTTGCGAGCGCACATATCATTCACCACTGATTGAAGTAGATCCACCGCAATGACAAAAAGTAATGGGGATAGAGGATCACCTTGACGCACCCCAGTTCTGCAGTGAAAATGCTGACCAGGTACTCCATTAAGGAGCACCGAAGAAGATCCTGAAGATAACAAGGAGTTTACCCAGCCAGTCCAACGCTCATCAAACCCCTTATAGTGCAACATCTGTAGAATGGTAGCATGCTCCAGAGTATCAAAAGCCTTTGTGAAATCAAGTTTGAGGAGAACAATAGGCCGTTTGGAAGCTTTGCATTGGTGTATGTATTCAAAGCACCAAGCTAAACAATCCTGGATTGATCGGCACCGGAGAAAACCATATTGGTTTTTGTGGATGCATCTGAGAATTACCTGTTGTAGTCTGTTGGCTAAAAGTTTCGTCAGGAATTTGAGGCACGTGTTAGTCAATGAGATAGGCCGAAAGTCCCCCACCACCTCAGGGCTCAACTTCTTAGGAATGAGAGTAATGAGGGAAGTGTTCAAGCATTCTAGGTCACAAGAACCCTCATAGAAGTCCCTGACTAGCAATAGGAAATCCTGCTTAAGAATAGGCCAATATTTCTTCAAGAACAGACCAGAAAAACCATCGGGCCCCGGGGCACGATCATAGGGTATATGCTTGATCACATCCTCCACTTCCTTCTCGGAAAAAGGCCGAGACAATTCCTCGAGGCCATCGACCTTGACAATAAGGGAAGCAAGATCAAAGTCCATCTGAATCCCTTTAGCATGGCCCATACGCTGTTTGAAATCAGCCCAGAACATAGCAGCGAGTTGTTGGTGGTCAGAAATCACTTCGCCCTCCGCATTTCTGAGAGAAGATATGGTGTTTTTACGGTATCTCTCCGTGGCCATGGCGTGGAAGAATTTGGAATTCTCCTCGCCAACTTTAATTGATCTGATGGTGCAACGCTGTTTCCAATAAATGTACTGCATGTGTAAGATATCTGCAAGATGGGCTTTAACAATGCGCCGAAAATTCGTTTCAGGCCAACTCAGAGTCCGACAGTCCTCAAGTTGGTCGAAAAATAGAATAACCCTGTTGCAGTCATTGATTAGGGCCTTCACCTTAGCCAGACTAAGATGCCAATGCTTAAGTGCATAGCGGAGAGCTTTGAATTTTGCCGAAATTCTGGAAGCGATATTAGCCTGTCGGAAGTCTCTGTTCCACACCGAGGAGACACACTCAAAGAAACCAGGGAGATCAATCCAGTAATTCTCAAAGCGGAATACTTTGGCTTTGGGAATGCTCGTGGCAATAGAGACCACACAAGGCACGTGATCCGAGGCAGTTCGTGCCAGGGGGTAGACCAAGGTATTAGGGTGATCATGCGTCTATGCAACTGAAGTAAAAAAACAATCAAGTTGCTCGAGCAGGGGCTGTGCTTGCATATTAGACCAAGTGTATTGTCTGCCCTTTATCGGGAGTTCAATGAGGCCAAGATGCCCAATGATTTCATTGAACAAGAACATATCGTTTATATCACCCCCTGGAAGGTTTCGATTCTCCAAAGATCTCATGAAGTTAAAGTCTCCCAGAAGAAGCCATTTATCATCCGCATTAATGTTGAGATTATAGAGCCATTGTACAAAAGCATCACGGGCAGGACCCTGACACGGTCCATAAACAGTCACAAGTGTCCAAACCTCAGACGTATGAGCGGATCTGAATTCCACCACGATACCAAACGGTTTTGCCACGATGAGCTTGCCAATGAAAAAAGAGGAGTTCCAGATGATAACAATACCACCAGAGGCCCCATCAGAAGGAACATACACGAAATTATCAAAACGCCTGGGACAGAACTTACGAAGAAAACGATGATCAATATGCATACACTTGGTTTCCTGAAGGCAAATTACGGAGCATCCACTCTCATCAATCTTTTGCTTGACAGCAAGTTGTCGCGCCTCGGAGTTGAGTCCCCGAACATTCCAGCAAAGAACCTTCCAAGCTCTACAAATGTTTTGATTCATGGGAAACATGTAGAGAGCAGTAACATAATGAATCACGCAGTGATCCATAGACTAGCAGAGTACATAACCGAGCCATAAAGTTCAGTACAAAGAAAAGAAAACGAAGATAGATGGCGATTTGGGAGGTACGCCATAAACCCAGCCTTCTGAGAGGTTCAATGATCATCAGAACTCGTGCTGCTGGTGACAGAAGGATCCGCCGTAAGCTTCTCCTTGGTTATTTTCTCCTGTGCAATCCGAAGACGGGTGCCGATGCGCTGAAGATCATCAATCGAGCAAATTGGAGGAAGCTGCGGCCCATGCGCAGACGCCTTGGTCTTGCGCTTCTTCGGAGCAGAGGAGTGTTGTCGCAATTCTTCAGGCATAGGGACTTGGCGAAAGCCTCCCTTGAGAGCAGAGAGGCGGGCGCTGCGGCGGACTTCAGAGACCACGAGGGGCGTAGCCGCCTTGCGCCCTCGCTTCCTTGGCATCTTGGCAGAAAATTGGAACGCCTCTGTCACAGGGCAAGAGATATCGTCAAAACACAGAGTGCGGGCCACCGGCTTCTTAGCAGGGCAAGCCAGGACAGAGCTGCTGTCCGTCTTCAGAGAGATGTCGAAGCCAGACAAGGTGCAGTTGAAGTTCCAGAGACTAAGAGGCAGCTCAAATGACGGAAACGCCTGGGGAACAGATCTTGGAACCTCTGAGACCCACATGAGCGGCATCAAGCGCTCAAAGCTACGCTGCCACTGAAGACCAGGGGGTAATTCAGGCCCATAAAGAGTCAAAACCATTCCAACTTGAAGGGGAGGTTGATTCACTGCAACATCAACCGCAAGATCAGCATTGTTGATTGAATCCTCAGACAGCTGGAGAACCATGGATTCCTGGGATGGCTCCTCGTCATGCTGGTTGTCTTGTACCTGCTCCAAGATGTCCACAGGTTGCTGCTGGAAGCCATGGTGCTGCTCATTGGCTGGAGGTGGCACATCATTCCAACCCAGCTCAGGAAATTCAGGCAGGACCCAGTTATGATTGTCAAACACCATCTGGCCAGGGAGTGGATGAGGGTTACCATTGGCTGGCATAGGATCTTCATCAGCAGGTAAGATATCCGCAAAGTCCGCAGATAGGATGTAAACTGGTACTGTCCAGGAGATGCGTGCTCCACCGAAATCTGAATATTCCCGATAGACAATATCGCGCGGCACTAGAGAGGGAGCAGGAAAAGACACATACGCCAAAGTGCGGGCAAGAACATGATCCTCTTGATGCCAATAATGGAAACGGCCAAAAGAGCCGATGGCATCAGCGATGTAGGCGGTTCTTCTGTAATCAAGCGGGATGCCAACAAGCATGATCCAACCTCGACGAAATCCTTGGACAGCCCGGTAATTAATACCCTCATCGTGGGGTATGAAACGGACGAAGCGATCATTGCCAAGATCAAACGGGGGGTGATCCACTAAAGTTTGTCGAGCAACAGCGCTGCGGAATCGAAAAAGTCCCACTCCCTGAATCCAAGGTTGGGCATCCAGGACAGCGCGCCCAAGGTGATTGACAACAAAATCACTGACTAAGTTGCGGAAAAGAGGATCCTCGGCTTGAAGAGGTGCTGGCTCCACAATGGCAACAGCAAAAGCTTCATTTTGCCGGTCAGGTGCAACCGCCGGCGAGAAGAAAGCCCGTGGGAGCCTCAAGGGGCCACCGTCGACGATGTCAAAGCCCTGCGGGAGGAAGTCCATGGGGTCGAGCTCGAAGTTGGCCATGGCAGGTGTGGTTGGTGGCTGGGGAGGGTTTGGTGGTGGAGGTGTGGGCGGCGGTGCCGATGCGGGTTGCGGTGGAGTAATGGGCGGCGGCTCGGATGGCAATGGTGGAGGCGACGGGGTGGCAGACGCGATGGGACTGGACAAGGGTTCAGGGAGACCGGCTGGGAGGGAAATCGAAGCGGCAGGCGATAAAGAAACCTTAGATTGGATTTGAGCCGCAATGTTGACCCGGGGGACCCACTTGTAAGAGGGGGAAGGTGCAGAGCCAGAACAAGATTTCGCTCGATGACCCAGGCGGAAACACTATCGACAACGTATCTGATTAGAACACGAGACCGTTGCGTGTTTCATTGAGAGACAGTTTCTGCACTTCCAAACTTGTAATACCATATCATTAATGAAGTCCTCGTCTGTAACAGAGAGGCAATTACTATCCGAAGAGTTCTGGGTATTATTCTCCAACGAGGCAGCGGAAAAAACAGGGGGATTGGGGTCTCCATGGGCCCCTGGAGGATGGGCCAACTGAGCGCCCAAATTCGAATCTTCCGACTGGGCCGAGAGAGGTGACGTCTGTGGCAAAACGGCCGAGACTTGTGGAGCAAGTAAATCCCGAAACGGTGCAGATTGATCCGATCCTGAAATGACGGGCGTAAGTTTCGCCGGAACGTTGATAGTTCCAAAAGAGATAGGTGGCGTAGCCACCGTCCACTGGAGGTTGCTCGCCGGCGGCGAGGAGATAATAACACGTTCCCGAGGGTTGATCTCATAACCGGCCTCAGCAACGGTATCAACGCAAGATTGTGTAGCAGGATATCTGTAGCCCCGGCAAGCTGGGTATTGCTGGAAAGTGGCAAACGAGATCTTTCTCCCCGAGGAAGAACCCGAACGTAAAGATGATTTGGCTGGGGGTTTATGCATAGCCAGGAGACCAAGAGTAGCCCGTTTTTAGATGGACTAACAAGAATCCATTCTGCATCACACTCTTTCTTCCAGATCTCAAATTCACGGCGCCAGTTAGGGCCTCCATGTCCCCAGAGGTGGAAAAAGCATTTGAAATGCATGCAAGCAAAAGAACGCAGCTGCAGAATATATAGCCCAACTTTCTTGCATGAAACATAGAACGAAAATACCTTGTCCTTGATATGAGTGACCATGAGGTCGATAGCAGAACCTCCAAGGGCTGATTCTAGTGCAGCCGCCACTGAATCCTCATTAAGACTAAAAATATGCCTGCTGAAAGACACCACCATAACGAAATGATGTGTGTCGTCCGAAGGGTGGATCGATTGTCCACAATCATTGAAAACCCTAGATGCAAAGTCTAGACCCACCGAAAAGTCCAGATCCAACGTAGATCCACGGGAGGAACCCATAGGAGATGGGTATAGACGCGTAGATCAGAGGATGCCGGATCCGATGAGCGGAGAAGATCTAGAAGACACCGGCGGTGTTGGTTGATCGCCGGAAGCCTAGGTCACGGGAGAGAGGGAGGGTGGGTGGGTGGGTGCGCCATCAACTCCTTGCCTCGAAATTTTTTTGGGATGTTACAAACCTACCCCCTTAGAATGAATCTCGCCCTCGAGATTCGGCTTGGCTAGAGAACAGGTGTGGGTGGTCCTTGCGTAGATCATCTTCTCGTTCCCAGGTGGCTTCTTCCTCGGTGTGGTGACTCCACTGAACTTTGCAAAACTTGATAACCTTACTGCGGGTGACTCTACTCGAAAATTCGAGAATCTTGACAGGCTTCTCCTCATAAGTCAGATCATTATCCAACTGAATTGCTTCCAGGGGTACTGAGTCTCTTAGTGGGATATCGGCCATCTCCGCATGGCACTTCTTAAGCTGCGATACGTGAAACACATCGTGCACTCCTGACAATCCTTCGGGTAACTCCAACTTATAGGCAACCTCTCCCATGCGTTCCAAAACACGGTAAGGTCCCACCAATCTCGGGGCTAGCTTTCCCTTAACTCTGAAACGTTTAACTCCTTGCAGAGGCGATACCCTCAAGTACGCTCTGTATCTGATTTCATAGGCTACTTCCTTGCGCTTCGAGTCGGCATAACTCTTCTGCATAGACTGAGCTACCTTCAGTCTATCTCTAATCATCTTAACCTTCTCTTCAGACTCTTTGATCAAGTACGGTCCAAACTACTGTCGGTCTCCAACTTCATCCCACATTAACGGCGTTCGACATCTCCTCCCGTACAATGCTTCGAACGATGCCATCTTCAAACTGGCCTGATAACTGTTGTTGTACGAGAACTCAGCGTATGGTAAATTGTCATCCCAACTAGATCCATAATCTAGCGCACAGGCTCTCAACATGTCCTCCAGAATCTGATTGACTCTCTCGGTCTGTCCATCAGTCTGCGGGTGAAAAGTTGTACTGAATTCCAGCCTCGTTCCCAAGTCTGGTGTAGCTGATGCCAAAACTTTGAGGTGAACCGTGTTACTCTATCTGATACAATGGTCCTCGGAACTCCGTGCAGACATACGATCCTGGTCATGTATATCTTGGCCAACTTTGCACAGGTGTACGTGGTTTTCACGGGGATAAAGTGGGCTACCTTGGTCAAACGATCCACTACTACCCAGATTGAGTCATATCCTGATTTGGTCCTGGGCAATCCGGTGATAAAGTCCATGCCAAGCTTATCCCACTTCCATTCGGGTATCGGCATAGGCTGTAGCAAACCGGCTGGCTTCTGATGTTCCGCTTTTACTCTCTAGCAGACATCACATACGGCTACATACTCAGCAATATCCTTCTTCATTCCCGTCCACCAGAAACACTCCTTCAGATCCAAATACATCTTGGTTTTTCCGGGGTGTATCAAGTATGGCGAATCATGTGCTTCTTGCAGTATCAACTTCCTGATCTCCGAGTTGTTGGGCACATATATTCGATCCTCAAACCACAAGGTGTCGTGTTCATCCTCACAAAATCCCTTGGCTTTTCCTTCACTCATCCTCTTCTTTATCTCGGAAATCTCCTTGTCATCCTTCTGGGCTTCGCGTATCTTCCCCAGCAATGTTGAGTGAACCTCTAATGTTGCGACAAAACCTCTAGGAACTATCTCCAAACGAAGCTCCGTGAGATGCTCTGCTAACTCCTGTGGAAATCCCCCTTTTACTAGTGCATTTTCATAACTCTTCCGGCTTAAAGCGTCTGCCACGACGTTGGCCTTTCCTGGGTGATAGTGCAGCTTCATATCATAATCCTTTATAAGCTCGAACCATCTCCTCTGTTCGAGGTTCAACTTCTGCTGAGTGAAAATGTACTTCAAACTCTTGTGATCCGTGTACACATCACAACGATTTCCAATAAGGAAATGTCTCCAGGTTTTGAGTGC
>LR738713.1:572399018-572414543 GCA_902687465.1 Secale cereale | reverse complement strand
CTCTTCTTTATCTCGGAAATCTCCTTGTCATCCTTCTGGGCTTCGCGTATCTTCCCCAGCAATGTTGAGTGAACCTCTAATGTTGCGACAAAACCTCTAGGAACTATCTCCAAACGAAGCTCCGTGAGATGCTCTGCTAACTCCTGTGGAAATCCCCCTTTTACTAGTGCATTTTCATAACTCTTCCGGCTCAAAGCGTCTGCCACGACGTTGGCCTTTCCTGGGTGATAGTGCAGCTTCATATCATAATCCTTTATAAGCTCGAACCATCTCCTCTGTTCGAGGTTCAACTTCTGCTGAGTGAAAATGTACTTCAAACTCTTGTGATCCGTGTACACATCACAACGATTTCCAATAAGGAAATGTCTCCAGGTTTTGAGTGCGTGCACAACTGCGGCTAGCTCCAGATCATGCGTCGCATAATTCAACTCGTGCGGTCGCAGTTGGCGAGATGCATAGGAAACAACTCTTCCATCCTGCATGAGTACTCCTCCAAGTACTAAGCATGATGCATCGCAGTACACATGGAAATCGTTGCGTATATCTAGCAGGATCAGCACTGGGGCTGTCGTCAAACGTTTCTTCAACTCGTGGAAACTTTCTTCGCACTCTTCGGTCCAATGGAATTTGGTCTCCTTCTTCAACAATGTCGTCATTGGCTTTGCAATCCTGGAGAAATTTTCTATGAATCTCCGGTAATATCCCGCGAGTCCAAGAAAACTATGGATCTCTCCAACTGAAGTGGGTGCCAACCATTCAGTGACTGCCTGCACTTTGATGAGGTCCACTGCTATACCTTCTCCCAATATAACATGCCCTAAGAATCCAACTTCCTTCAACCAAAACTCGCATTTGCTAAACTTGGCATACAACTGATGTTCTCTGAGCTTCTCCAGTACCAATTGCAAATGCTCCGCGTGTTCCTCTTCGTTCTTCGAGTATACCAAAATATCATCAATGAATACCACGACGAACTTATCCAAGAACTCCATGAACACCTTGTTCATCATACTCATGAAATAGGCAGGGGCGTTAGTCAATCCAAGTGACATACCTGTATACTCATATAGCCCATACCTTGTGGTGAAGGTTGTCTTAGGTATATCCTTCTCTCGGATCTTCAACTAGTGGTATCCAGATCGTAGATCAATCTTGGAGAATACTTTTGCTCCCTGGAGTTGGTCGAACAGATCATTGATCATCGGCAACGGGTACTTATTCTTATTTGTCACTTCATTCAGTGCACGATAATCAACGACCATTCTTAAAGATCCATCCTTCTTCTCGACCAAAAGCACTGGGGCTCCCCAAGGTGATGAACTCCGGCAAATAAATCCTTTCTCCAATAACTCCTTAATCTGCTTCTTGATCTCCTCCAGATCATTTGCTGGCATCCGATATGGTCTCCTCGATATAGGTCCAGTGCCAGGCAATAACTCTATCAAAAACTCAATATCCCCATGGCATGCCTGGTAGCTCCTCTGGGAACACATCCGGGTATTCCTTTACTACAGGCACTTCCTCCTGAACAGCTCCCGTGAGAGAATGCACTTGTGTCCTTATAGGCAAATGCCTAGATACATACTTGATCCTTTTTCCCTCTGGGGTGGTAAGCAAAATAGACTTACTGGCACAATCGATGTTCCCTCCATACATCGATAGCCAATCCATACCTAGTATTACATCCAATCCTTGTGACTCCAAAACTATCAGGTCTGAGGGGAAAACATGGCGTCCAATGGTCAATGGCATCCGAAAACATCCTTGGTTTGCCATATATTCCGCTCGGGGTGAACTCACTAACATGGGGGCCATAAGGACTCGGGTGGGCAACTTATGTCTATTTACGAATCCTCTTGAAATGTATGAATGCGATGCACCAGTATCGAAAAGAACTACTGCGGTAAATGACTTAACCAAAAACTTACCGATCACCGCATCTGGTTGCTCTTCAACTTCCTCCACGGTCACGTGGTTCACTTGTCCTTTGTTGAACGGGTTGGGCTTCTTCCCGACGCTTTCATTGTCGTTCCCATTCTTAGCTTCAGGGAACTCATTGGCATAGTGTCCATTCTTCCCGCACTTGTAACAGGTGACGTGGCTTAAATCCTTCTTGACGGGTGTGGATGGGGTAGAGCGATTCTGATTATTGTTTACTCCATTCCCATTCCCATTCTTGGAGCCATTGTGGTTGTGAGAACTTCCTCCAGTGTGGGTGTGGCTTCCATGGTTATGGGTGTATCATCCCGAATTCGGAGTGAATCGGGGCTTCTGCTGGATTCCGGAATTATTCCTTCCTTGTCCATACTTCCTCTTGCGACTCTCAATCTACTACTGCTTCCCTTCAATCATAAGAGCTTTATCTACCACCTCCTGGTAGTTGTTGAAGGTTGCCACCATCAACTGTACGCTCATCTCATCATTTAGTCCTTCCATAAATCTCTCCTGCTTAGCGGCATATGTGGCCACATCATCTGGGGCATAACGAGATAGGGTACTAAACTCATCTACGTACTGAGGTACAGTACGATTCCCTTGGTGCAAGTTGCGAAACTCCCGCTTCTTCATGCTCATAGCTCCAGTTGAGACATGGGCAGTAGGGAAAGCTTGCTGAAACTGATCCCAAGTGACATTGGCTATAGGGAAAGTGGCTGTGTAATTCTCCCACCATGCTGCGGCTGGTCCAGACAACTGATGTGCAACAAATCGCACCTTCTCAGCATCCGAGCAATTAGCGGTGGTCAAATCCCTTCCAATCTTGCGCAGCCAGTCATTAGCAACTATTGGTTCAATGCTGCTAGCAAGCACCGGTGGTTGCAACCTTAAGAAACGTGTCAGGTTGTCCACGGGAGGTGGTGGTGGAGGGTTGTTGTTGTTCTGGTTGTTCTGAGTGTTCTGGACAAGAAGTTGCATCAAAGTGTTCTGCTGCTAGATCAACTGAGTGAGCTCAGGGGGAAACTCAAATCCGAGCTCACGTCTCGGAGGCATCTGATGGGTGTACAGGGAAAAGATTAGAATAGAAATGAGGTCTAAGGGAAAATCACTACCCATATGCATATGAGACAAACACAATCATATCACACCAATCAATATCAAACAAGGGCTTACAAAGATCTAACTAACGTTACAAAAGTGATCCTAAAACTACTTGGTGGGGAAAACTGCTAGTCATAGGGTGGTCTTCTAGAAATTTTGATCGGCGGAAGATTCCATGATGTCTGCTCCAGCTTCATCTTCATAGTCTTCGTCATTACTATCATCGAGGTCTGAATCCGTGTCGTCGATGATGATGTAATCTTCAGAACGAATCTCATTGGGTTCTTCTTCCTCTTCTTCTCCTCCTGGTGCTGGATCTCCCATGAATACTCCTAGCTTCCTTGTCAAATCATCATTCTTCTCCACAAGTATTAACATCTCCTCCTCGTATCCGTCACGAGTAGACTTGAGTTCTTCTTCTAGCTCCAAGTTCCTGGTTAGTGCCTTCTTCAAATCTATCATCCCTCCGCACATATGGTGCTCCTGTCGATGAATGTGCTGGTTTAACTCCTGGATGAACACTGCAATGGACCTGTCCTTCCTGGTACTGATCATGTCCCAACGTTCATCTCGGCGTCCACAAATCTGGTAGATAGTGTCCTTCAGCTCCTGCTTGTAGACTTCTCCGATCCTTCCCATAGTGATGTGGGCTGCCATACTCTTGCCTAGGCTCCAGGTTGGTGCATCAAAAGAAAACTCTATTGGTTCAGTGGATAGTGCGAAGGTTCTCCCGGGAATTTGGACTTGAATGCTCCAACACTCCTCTTCTGGTGAAGTGGCGGTGTAGGTCCCGGTGAAACTTGGTATTCCTATGTTCAGGTACCTTGTGACTTCCTTCAAGTGACGTCCAAAAGGTGTGTCTTCATACGGTTGCGTGAACTTGTTCCTTGGGTCCACCATCCTAAAGAAGTAGAAAATGGAGAGGAGTCCGAAATGAGTTGAGAAGAGTGACCTAGGGTTTATCTTAGTGGTCGTGTCCTACATTCAGCGTGTGCTCTGATACCATCTTGTAGCGACCACGATCCGAATGGACCGTAGTCTCTGTGTTTCAGTGTCATCCCTGGATCGGTAATGCTGACACACACAGTACTTGAAGGATTTATAACAGAGTGGCAATCACACACTTATTACATCAAGTGTCTCCAAAGAGAACTTATTACAAAAGTCTATGGCTTAAGGCCATCTAACAAAATAATAGCGGAAGGCTTGGAAGATAAGTGAGTCCATCAACTCCAACGGCATAGCTGAGTGCATGACAAACGACCTAGAACGTCTTACTCCTCGTCTGAAAAGTCTGCAACGTAACATGTTGCAGCCCGAAACGGGTCAGCACATGGAATATGCTGGCAAGATAACAGAGAAGATGCAAGTAACAGAAATAAAGGCTAACACTATATGCATATTTGGCTGGTGGAGGCTCTAGGGTTAAAGTTTTTTGCGTAAAGCCATTTTTTGCCTACAACAAAGGAATATATTTTATTTTAACTATCATGGTTGTTGAAACATCATTGAGAAGGTACCTCCAACTCAATCCAAATTAAAGTAATCATTAACCCAACAAATTAATTTTAAAGTGATGAGATCAACCAATAATTCAAGTACCAGATACTCAAGATTGTCCATAACCGGGGACACGGCTAATCATGATCAGTTTGTACACTCTACAGAGGTTTGTGCACTTTTCACATAAGACTCGATCTCCCCCGTTGGATTTCTCGCACTACATGGTGTTTAAGAAACGGATGACCGAGACACAGCCTTTCAGAAGCATTTACTCTTTACCCCAGGTGGACCCGTACACCTACTTTCCCCTACATCTGCTAGTCCACCACGAAAGAGCTCACACAACTTACTCATACTATGCGAGAGCCCATAATGGCATTGTGGCTGCACACGGAAGTTTCTAGCATGAATAGTGTCGGTGTACTAAAGTAGGGGTACCTTAGTATCCCGAACTTGTGCACGGGCAGTTGCAGCGTCCCGCGGCAAGGCTCGCCAGGCGACTGCCAAGATCCCCCGTGGTTCCCTTGGAGCCATTCAAGAACAAAGTATTCAAGTCAAAAAGACAAGACCCCTGCAAGAGGAGCTTGCCGGGATGGCCACTCAAGGCACAAAACCACTCAAGGCACAAGACCCTGGCAAGAGGAGCTTGCCGGGAAGACCAATCAAAGGCATCTCAAGGAACTTGCCGCGGCACGCCACGCGTCGCGGCAAGGCCCGGCGTGCGACAAGCTCCCAGAAGCGACAAGATAGCAACCACGGCAAGGCGCTTGCTGCGGCAAACCTCCATTCAGTACCCGCGCTCCAACGCATCCACCCACGTGTCGCCCTGGGACCATCCCAGGCGCACGTGGCGGAAGGCTGTGCAGCCTGGGGTACACGATGGCAAGCAACGATGACAAGGCCACCGTCGTGGCGGACGGTGGCGCCCCTGACGGCCACTTTTTGCACTGTTTGGGCGACGGCGACGGGCATTTAATGCCCTTGTCCCCTGCCGTCAGGGTTAGGCCAAAATCGCCGACTCGCCGGATCAACATCGACGACGACTCCAGTGCGTCATCAGATCCGCGAGCTCGTCGCGATCAGCGCCAAGTTCTCGACGATCGGCAACAAGAGGACGCTCGAACCCGCATCGAGCGCCGAAGAGAAGCGCGGCGTCAATCCGACCAGCGCACTGGGCCTGCTGTTGACATGCACGCGCCAGGGGGACCAGGCGACTTGCCGTATGCGGTAGGTTGCCCTGCATTCACCCGTGAGCTGCGGCAAGTCCAGTGGCCCAGCATGAAGAACTTCAAGCCCAACGTACCGGAGAAATACGACGGCAAGACACATCCGTTGGAGTTCCTCAGCATCTACACCATCGCGGTGCAGGCTGCTGGGGGACGAGACGAGAAGATACTCGACAATTACTTCTCGCTGGTGCTTAAGCCAAACGTCAGATCCTGGCTCATGCACTTGCCGGACAACTCCATTGCTTCTTGGGCTAATCTGTGCCATCAGTTTGTCGGCACCTTCACAGGCGGCCACAAACCCCATGGCCAGGAGAGCGACCTTCACCTGCTCGCCCAGAAGGAAGGAGAGCCCCTGCCCAAATACATCCAGAGGTTCAGCCGCGTGCAACACAACATCCCAGACGTCCACCCTGCCGCGGTTATTAGCGCGTTCCACCAGAACGTGCGTAACCGCAGGATGAGGGAGGAGATGGCGATGTGAAAGATCAAGGATGTCAGCGAACTGTACGCCCTGGCTGACAAGTGTGCACGCGCTAAAGAAGGGAGGAAACTCCCCGGAGAGGATACAGGAGCAGGGGGATCAGACAGCGAGGATGCCGCCCCGGCAAAGAAAAACCGGCGGCGGAACAACAGGAAGAAGAAGAACAAGGAAGTGCTAGTCGT
Organism: Secale cereale; assembly: GCA_902687465.1. Classification (NCBI taxonomy): domain Eukaryota; kingdom Viridiplantae; phylum Streptophyta; class Magnoliopsida; order Poales; family Poaceae; genus Secale; species Secale cereale. The sequence goes on along the minus strand of LR738713.1, from coordinate 572,408,112 downwards.
TGAACAGTCCGGCAAAGAGGCTGGCGCCAAGAAAGCCCAAGTTGGTAGCTCCGGCAAGGAGACTGCCGCATGCACCAACTGCCAGGTTGTGGCGGCCGCCGACAAGCAGGACGGCACCGACAAGCAGTATTGCAAGATCCACCGCACCAAGGGCCACGATTTCCAGAATTGCAAGAGAGTCGAGCAGCTTGTCGAGCAGCAGAAAGCTGAATACGAGCGGCGTGACAAGGAGAAGGCCCAAGGAGGTGATGGGGGGTCCGGCAAGAAGCGTCCATTCAACGGCCGGGGAGGACGCCGCGGCAAGGCTAAGCAGGGACAAGGAGACAGACCTCCCCGCGGCCGCGACAAGGATGAAGACGACGATGAAGATGAAGACATGGATGATGGAGAAACCAGTGAGCAGGAGTTTCAGAAAGCCACAGAGGTTTTGTGCGTTGACGGCGGTGCTTCTCTGCATACTTCACACCGACAACTCAAACAGTGGGTGCATGAAGTCAATGCGGCAGAACCACCCGTCGAATCGCGCAAGCTTCTGAAATGGTCCAGCACGCTGATGGGCCTCGAACCCCTCGTTGGATTACCCCAAGTGGAAGGTGTAAGATGCAGTAAGTAGAAGTGTTTTCCCCTAGCAAAGATGCCAAGGATCGAATCCCCAGAGACTCCTAGGTTCAACAGGTAGGTGTCAACCGCCAACGGCGCAATTAGCAATCAACGTGGACCTGCACACAGATACAAATAACTTTGCTCCCAACGAGTACAGAGAGGTTGTCAATCTCTCCGTCCTTGTAGTTCACAAAGGGTTAAAAGCAATATGATAGTAGTGATAGATAGTGTTTTGCAATAGTAAATAAAATAGCGAAAAGTAAAATAGTGTATGTGATCAATGATGGTAATAAGGACCGGAGTCACATGATGTTCACTAGTGATGTCTCTCTCCCAAAAGACGATAAAACAGCTATGTGAGGTAACAAATTACAGCTGGGCAATTGACAGGACCACGAACGCAAACCAATGCTGATTACATTGCAAGAAAGGTTGAGGTTCAAAGCATGGGCGGTACGCCAAAGTAAGTAGACTGAAATCCATCAATATCTACTACTAATCATCCACCTTGAGATATCTATCCAGAACATCTCGCTGGTATTAAGTTGCGAGTCCCACCCATAGTGTAAACTCAATGCAACAGACAACTGCATTAAAAGAACTTTGCGTAAAGTAAACAATCCTTGCACCCGCGGGCACAAGCACCGTTGTTTTCCCCCTTGTGGCAACAGCACATCCCCTAGACTCATGTTTCTGTCACTCAAGCTAGTCATCGAGGGGCATGAACCCACAATCGAGCATAACGTTCCCTCTTGGAGTCACTACCTACTACTTGGCCAAAGCAATAAATAACAACGGAGAACATGCAAGAATTACTTATGAACTAAAATATAAAAGAGGTGAATCAAATATATTACTCAAGATCAATCTGAACATAATCTCATAATCCATCGGATCCCAGCAAACTCAACATAGCAACAGCATAAGGATTACATAGGTGCCTCGATCATGTAGGGCAGCTCACGAGGACTAATTAGTGAAGCACAAGAACGGGAGGAGAACATCACATAGCTACTGGTCATGGACTCATGGTCCAAGGGAGACTACTCACGAGTCATCTGGGAGGCGTCCATGGTGGTGGAGAAGCTCCCGGTGGTGATACTCCCCTCCGGCAGGGTGCCGGGAAGAGTTCTCCTGGTGCTCCCGATCTTGGAAGCGGCGGCGGCGGCGGAACAGAGATGGGATCGCGAAAAGAAGTCTTGTTTCAAGGGTTACGGGGGACCCTTTAATTATCTGCCAAAGTAGGGCATCGGGGGGCTCTCGGGGGGCCGAGGCGCCCCCCCCCCCGGCGCGGCCCAAGGGGGGGGGCGCCCACAGGGCGCCTGGGGCCCCTGTGCCCCCCAGGCTCCCCTTCGGAAGCAGTGTCGTTCCCGGAACGCTGATTTTTTATATATTTTTCTGTATTTTTCTGGGCAGTTCTTGAAACGTGAAAACCTGAAATACAAAAACAGCCAAAAACAGAAACTGGCACTGGGGTGCACTCGATTAGTAAGTTAGTCCAAATATTATCAAAAGTGTATGGAAGTGTATGAATATCATAGCAATATCACCCAAAAGTGGCATGGAGCAAGCAGAAATTGTAGATACGTTTTGGACGTATCAACATCCCCAAGCTTAATTCCTGCTCGTCCTCGAGTAGGTAAATGATAAAAAGAATAACTTCTGTGGTGACATGCTATTAACCATACTGGACTTTCTCATAGTCATATGACAAAAGCTTACTGAGACAATGATTCTAAAGTAACTAAGTTGTCTCAAGAGAAAATCACAAATGACTGAAAGATTTACAATATGAAACTGAAACATCAAAAAGATTTGCAATGAACATGATGTACAAATATGATCAAGTGATATCTAGCTTGCCCCCTTTAGTGATGCAAAACATAAATGCAGGGGCACGTTCAAGGTTTAAGTGATGACTAGATACAATCACTTCAGAATAAACGATATCACAATCATTCAAAAGACAATGCTACTTTGGGACAATGCACATTACACTCAGAATGACAATCATGCTCTCAGTAGTTGATGCTTGAAGTGCTAGAGCTTTTTATTATGAAACATGGAAGCAATTGTGTCAACGGTAGTAGTACTTCATATGTGTCATGTATAAAACATCTTATAAGTTGCAAGCCTCATGCATCGAATACCAATAGTGCTCGCTCCTTGTCCTAATTAGTTCGGATCCCCATGGGTTATCATTGCATTGCATATGTTTTTACCAAGTGTCACAAAGGGGTACCTCTATGCCACCTGTACAAAGGTCCAAGGAGATAGATCGCATTTGATTTCTCCTTTTTGATAAATCTCAACTTGAGGACATCCATACCGGGACAACATAGAAAATAGATGATGGACTCCTCTTTAATGCATAAGCATATTCTCATGAGAGATTGAGGATTAAGGTCCAAGCTAAAACTTCCACCATGAGGCATGGCTTTGGTTGGCGGCCCAATGTTCTTCTCTAACAATATGCATATTAATTCAACCCACGGTAAATCACCCTTACTTCAGACAAGACGAACATGCATAGCAACTCACATGATATTCAACAAAAGTGTGACAGTTGATGGCGTCCCCAGAAACATGGTTACCGCTCAGCAAGCAACTCATAAGAAATAAGATACATAAGCAACATATTCTTTACCACAATAGTTTTTAGGCTAATTTCCCATGAGCTATGTATTGCATGATTAATTTGCTTAGTGCAGGTGGAGGTTAGCAAAAGACTAGGAGCGACCAACTAAGAGAGCAATGACGGTCATAATCATGCAGAGCGACAAAGCAATATTGAATCAGGCATGGTAGTTATATCGCTACTTAGAAACAAAAGATCATCAAGGCTTGACAGACTTTCTTTACAGTCTTGAATATGCGTGAGCATACGCCAAGTCAATCAAAATAAATTCTCGAAGGAAGATATTACCAAACCATACCATATCATAGGCAAACAAACCAAGTTGGTACTACAATAACACATTGGGAACCCCCCAGCTATTTGAGATTAACCAAAAGAAAACCTGAACTACTAAGCACCATCATGCAAGTAGCTTCTTTATCATAGACACATTAACCAATGCAATGGAAGCAAACTCTCTTAATAAGGTGAGCATGGTAATTAAAGAGAGTTCAAGCAACCAACTAAATAAAAGCTCTTTGAAAAGATAAGCATGAATACTAAGAGCAAAGCGCGATAGTAGCTATTAAAAGATAAAGAACACACACAGCATAGATAGACATGAAAATTCTATGTAATGTTCTAGGTAGAGGTGGAGCGTGTTTCCCTCCCACATAAAGGAATGCTGGGTTCCGACTCGTTATGAAAAACTAAAAAGAAAACTAAAAGCAAGACGCTCCAAGCATAGCACATAACACATGAAGTGATAAAAATATAGCAGAACGAAAGACGAACTGATAATGTTGATGGAGAAGGGGATGCACGGGGGGCATCCCCAAGCTTAGACGCTTGAGTCTCCTTGAATATTTCTTGGGGGTGCACGGGGGCATTCCCAAGCTTGAGCGCTTGACACTCCTGAATCTTTTTATCATCTTCCCTCGCACACTTGAAAACTCCCTTCATACATAACTCATTCATAATCTGATTAGCGAGGTTAGTATCCTTAATAAAACAATTATACCTTGCTGGAATTAAGGATATTCTTGAAGTTCTACTGTTTCTCAAGATTGCCAAAAGGTTTTTGCAAAGAAAAAGCATGTTCTTAATTTGCAAAGTGAAGGTAAGGCAAAACAGGACAGAATCTGTGAAAAACAGAACGGCAGGCAGTAATTGACCTGTTCGGGATACTTCTGAAACTCAAATCAAAAAACTCAGAACTGACGTACGAAATACAATTATATAGAGAACGCTGTCGAAAAAATTCAGACCAAAAAGATGATCTGGTGATTTTATACGAATTTTTCTATCCAAGGACAGAATCTGTTTCCTGGACAGCGCCTCACAACTTTTGAACTTTCTAGCAATCAGAGGCTATACTTGGCACAAATATGAAAAGTAAAGATACAATGATGATGCTACAGCAATAAACAACATCAAGACACAACAAAAGCAAAAAATTTATTCATGTGGGCTGCCTCCCAAAAGCGCTTTCTTTTATGCCTTTAAGCTAGGCATAATGCATAGAGGAATCAATATTCATCATAATAATCGGAGTTATAAATTGGTTCAAATGATTCCTCAACAAGTTCATTCTTGTTCCTTCTTGGAAAGGGGTACACACCTTTTGCCTTCCCGCGTAAGCGGATTTGTCCCTTACCTATATCAATGAAGCCTTTAACTGCTCGGAGGAAGTCCCTTCCAAGCACTATATTTCCTTGGTTTGGCTCCATGATGAAGAAATCAATCATTGCAATCCCCTTAAGGAATTTAACTGGCACGTCTTTTATTTTTCCCTGGATTTCAGAAATATCTCCATTAGCGTGTTCATGATAAGATGATAGTATATCCATGTTAAATTTTAAAGAATCATGAACAATTTTTGGCATAGTAGAAACCATAGATCCAATATCACAATAAGCAAGGAAGTCTTGATTAGAGATGCTAATCCTAACAAGAGGTTCCCAGTCATTATCTATTTCCAAAATATCTCTCTTATTGGGTTTGGGTTTCTCTACCTTCGTTAAGTCTAGAGCATCCATTCTTTTCTCAATAGTGGCAAGTCTATCTATGATAGTATCAAAGTTATGATCATAAACAAAGTAACTAGATAGACCATGTATAATTTCAAGAGCTCTAGCTTCATCACATTCTAGAAAATCTCCCTCAGCTATAATGTCAAGGGAGTGTTTACACCATTTAAAAAGACCATGGTAAAAATTCCTAAGCACTATTTTTATAGGTACCCAAGGCATAATTCTCCTATGTGCATCAGAAATTCTGTCCCATGCCTTCTTCATATTTTCTCCATCCCTTTGATGGAAATATAAAACTTCTGATTCCCTCAAAGCACCAAATCCTAACATGTTTAACTAAACAGATAGGACTACTAACAGGAAGGTAAATAATTTTTTTTGTGATTTTTGATAAAAGGAACTAAAGCAAATATGAAAGGTAAACTAACAAGACTAATAAGCAAAGGTAAAAGATAGCATGCAACTCCCCTATCCTGAAGAGTGGAGTCCCCGGCAACGGCGCCAGAAAATACTCCTTGATGGGCCTCGAACCCCTCGTTGGATTACCCCAAGTGGAAGGTGTAAGATGCAGTAAGTAGAAGTGTTTTCCCCTAGCAAAGATGCCAAGGATCGAATCCCCAGAGACTCCTAGGTTCAACAGGTAGGTGTCAACCGCTAACGGCGCAATTAGCAATCAACGTGGACCTGCATACAGATACAAATAACTTTCCTCCCAATGAGTATAGAGAGGTTGTCAATCTCTCCGGCCTTGTAGTTCACAAAGGGTTAAAAGCAATATGATAGTAGTGATAGATAGTGTTTTGCAATAGTAAATAAAATAGCGAAAAGTAAAATAGTGTATGTGATCAATGATGGTAATAAGGACCGGAGTCACATGATGTTCACTAGTGATGTCTCTCTCCCAAAAGACGATAAAACAGCTATGTGAGGTAACAAATTACAGCTGGGCAATTGACAGGACCACGAACGCAAACCAATGCTGATTACATTGCAAGAAAGGTTGAGGTTCAAAGCATGGGCGGTACGCCAAAGTAAGTAGACCGAAATCCATCAATATCTACTACTAATCATCCACCTTGAGATATCTATCCAGAACATCTCGCTGGTATTAAGTTGCGAGTCCCACCCATAGTGTAAACTCAATGCCACAGACAACTGCATTAAAAGAACTTTGCGTAAAGTAAACAATCCTTGCACCCGCGGGCACAAGCACCGTTGTTTTCCCCCTTGTGTCAACAACACATCCCCTAGACTCATGTTTCTGTCACTCAAGCTAGTCATCGAGGGGCATGAACCCACGGTCGAGCATAACGTTCCCTCTTGGAGTCACTACCTACTACTTGGCCAAAGCAATAAATAACAACGGAGAACATGCAAGAATTACTTATGAACTAAAATATAAAAGAGGTGAATCAAATATATTACTCAAGATCAATCTGAACATAATCTCATAATCCATCGGATCCCAGCAAACTCAACATAGCAACAGCATAAGGATTACATAGGTGCCTCGATCATGTAGGGCAGCTCACGAGGACTAATTAGTGAAGCACAAGAACGGGAGGAGAACATCACATAGCTACTGGTCATGGACTCATGGTCCAAGGGAGACTACTCACGAGTCATCCGGGAGGCGTCCATGGTGGTGGAGAAGCTCCCGGTGGTGATCCTCCCCTCCGGCAGGGTGCCGGGAAGAGTTCTCCTGGTGCTCCCGATCTTGGAAGCGGCGGCGGCGGCGGAACAGAGATGGGATCGCGAAAAGAAGTCTTGTTTCAAGGGTTACGGGGGACCCTTTAATTATCTGCCAAAGTAGGGCATCGGGGGGCTCTCGGGGGGCCGAGGCGCCCCCCCCCCCCCGGCGCGGCCCAGGGGGGCGCCCACAGGGCGCCTGGGGCCCCTGTGGCCCCCCCAGGCTCCCCTTCGGAAGCAGTGTCGTTCCCGGAACGCTGATTTTTTATATATTGTTTCTGTATTTTTCTGGGCAGTTCTCGAAACGTGAAAACCTGAAATACAAAAACAGCCGAAAACAGAAACTGGCACTGGGGTGCACTGGATTAGTAAGTTAGTCCAAATATGATCAAAAGTGTATGGAAGTGTATGAATATCATAGCAATATCACCCAAAAGTGGCATGGAGCAAGCAGAAATTATAGATACGTTTTGGATGTATCACACGCCTATCGTTTTTGACATTGAGGACCACCCTGATTGCACAACTGCGGTCGGATGTTTGCCGATGTTGGTCTCACCAATCATCCGCAACCTCAAGGTCACGAAGATGTTAGTCGACGGCGGGGCCGGCTTGAACCTGATGTCCTCCACTGTGATCCAGAAACTCCAGATCCCCGACAGCGAGCTCGAAGAGACCGGCACTTTCCAAGGAGTAAACCCGGGAAGGAGCAAGCCGAAGGGGAAGATCACGCTGCGAGTGACGTTTGGCGGGGACCTAAACTTCAGGACTGAGAAAGTCACTTTTGACGTTGCCGATTTTCCATTGCCCTATAATGGAATACTTGGCCGTCCAGCGCTCGCCAAGTTCATGGCTGCCTCTCACTATGCTTACAACATGTTGAAGATGCCCGGCCCGATAAGCATCATCTCTGTCCCTGGCGATAAGAAAGATGCCCTTATCTGCGCCGACAAGATCTACCGGGAAGCAGCGGCCGCAACAAATAGCAAGACACTTGCCACTGAAGCTCCCGGGGGGAAGGAGAAGACCAAGTCCGGCAAGAGCTCTGGGGCCCACTCCGGCAAACGCACCTCTTCGGAGTGCTGCGCTGCCGTCGAGGACACACCATCGAGCTCCACCGGCAAGTGTAAGAAGACGATGGCGGCTCCGCCAGAGACAAAGAAGGTGCCCGCCAAGGAGGATGGCACAGGTGGTACTTTCACCATCAGTGCCACGCTTGACCCTAAATAGGAAAGCGCGCTCGTTACTTTCCTGCGGGCAAACGTCGACGTGTTTGCATGGCAACCGTCCGACATCCCCGGTGTTCCCAAAAAAGTGATTGAGCACAAACTTGCCGTCTGTCCTCACGCGCGCCCCGTCAAGCAAAAAGTCAGGAAACAAGCAGTGGAGCGCCAAGAGTTCATAGCAGAAGAAATCAAGAAGTTGGAAGCAGCAAGCCTTGTCAGAGGAGTGCTCCATCCAACGTGGTTGGCCAATCCAGTAGTCGTGCGTAAGGCAAACGGGAAATGGAGGCTTTGTATTGACTTCACCGATGTAAATAAAGCTTGTCCAAAAGACCCATTTCCCTTGCCGCGCATTGACCAGATTGTTGACTCCACGACCGGGTGCGACCTGCTTTCATTTCTTGACGCATATTCAGGATATCATCAGATCTTCATGGCAGAAGAAGATGAAGAGAAGACCGCATTCATCACTCCATGTGGCACTTACTATTTCATAAGGATGCCTTTTGGTTTGAAGAATGCTGGTTCAACATTTGCAAGGGTGGTCCATACAGCTTTTGAGCCACAGATTCACAGAAATGTAGAAGCATACATGGATGACATAGTGGTCAAGAGCAAGGACAGAGCAACCCTGATACAAGATTTGGAAGAGACCTTTGAAAATCTGTGCAAGATCCAGCTCAAGCTCAACCCCGAGAAGTGCATGTTTGGAGTCCCCTCTGGCAAGCTTCTCGGGTACTTTGTGTCTCAGAGGGGAATTGAAGCCAATCCCACAAGATCAAGTCCATTGAGCAGATAGAAGCACCGAAGCGCGTCAAGGATGTACGCAGACTTGCCGGTTGCGTGGCTGCTCTCAGCAGGTATATTTCTAAGTCAGCTGAGCGCGCCCTGCCATTTTTAATTTTTTTGAAAAAGGCAGGTCCAATGAA
>LR738713.1:572285162-572399008 GCA_902687465.1 Secale cereale | reverse complement strand
CCATACAGCTTTTGAGCCACAGATTCACAGAAATGTAGAAGCATACATGGATGACATAGTGGTCAAGAGCAAGGACAGAGCAACCCTGATACAAGATTTGGAAGAGACCTTTGAAAATCTGTGCAAGATCCAGCTCAAGCTCAACCCCGAGAAGTGCATGTTTGGAGTCCCCTCTGGCAAGCTTCTCGGGTTCTTTGTGTCTCAGAGGGGAATTGAAGCCAATCCCACAAGATCAAGTCCATTGAGCAGATAGAAGCACCGAAGCGCGTCAAGGATGTACGCAGACTTGCCGGTTGCGTGGCTGCTCTCAGCAGGTATATTTCTAAGTCAGCTGAGCGCGCCCTGCCATTTTTAATTTTTTTGAAAAAGGCAGGTCCAATGAAATGGACTCCGGAAGCGGAGACCGCGCTACAAGACTTGAAGAGGTACCTGTCCTCCACTCCAATACTTGTCGCACCTAAATCACAAGAGAAGTTGCTGCTGTACCTAGGGGCAACCAATCAAGTGGTTAGTGCTGCGTTAGTAGCGGAGAGGGAGGCGGATGATGAGCCAGTAGCCACGGCAAGCACATCCAGCGACAAGCAAGGAGCTTCCCCGGCAAGCTCTGGCCCCGACAAGGACGGATCTGCGCAGATGCAAGAGGAGGTACGGAAGAAAATGGTGCAGCGCCCAGTTTACTTTGTCAGCTCTCTTCTCCAGGGGGGCTAGATCAAGGTACTCTGGTGTGCAGAAGTTGCTTTTCGGCCTTCTCATGGCCTCGAGAAAGCTGCGTCATTACTTCCAAGCACATGAGATAACAGTTGTCACACGCTTTCCGCTGAAAAGGATATTGCAAAATCCAGAAGCAACAGGCAGGATTGTTGAGTGGGCACTGGAACTGTCAAGCTTTGGCCTCAAGTTTGAAAGCACTTCAACTATCCAGAGCAGAGCGTTGGCAGAATTCATAGCAGAGTGGACGCCAACACCAGATGAAGAAATTCCAGAAACGAGCATTCCTGTCAAGGAAGCAAACAAAGAGTGGCTAATGTACCTTGATGGTGCCTTCTCGCTGCATGGCGCCGGGGCTGGTGTGCTGCTTGTCGCACCCACCGGAGAGCACCTCAAGTACGTAGTCCAGATGCACTTTCCCAAGGAGCAAGCGACAAACATTACTGCAGAGTATGAAGGTTTGCTTGCCGGTCTTAGAATCGCGGCAGACCTTGGGATTAAGAAGCTGATTGTCAGGGGTGACTCACAGCTTGTCGTCCGCCAAGTGAACAAGAATTATCAGAGCCCATTGATGGAAGCTTACATTGATGAAGTCAGGAAGCTTGAAGAACACTTTGACGGCCTACAGATGGAGCATGTTCCAAGAGCTCAAAACGACATCGCCGACGGCCTGTCAAAGTGCGCCACGCTTAAGTTACCTGTGGAACCAGGGATCTTTGTGCTCAAGCTAACTCAACCATCCGTAACACCATCGACTGGGCAGAGCAAGAAGAGGAAGTTGATCTCTGGTGACTATCTTCCGGCAGAGCTTCCCGAAGCAGCCGCCAACAAGGTCCCCAAGATCAACACTAAGAGTGCTGAGGAGCAGTCTGCTCCTGCAAGCCCTAGGGTTTGTACAGTTGAAGCAGACGCTCCCGACAAGTTTTGCTCTGGCAAGCTTGCCGGAGCAAAAAGCTCCGGCTGAGACACAAGTTCTCGCCGTAGAAGCGGATGTTCCTGCAGCAGCAGATGTGCCTTCAGTCCTTGTTGTCGAGCCACAAGCTCCAGCATGGGCACAGCAGATTGTCCGTTTCCTTCAGATAGGAGAGCTTCCCGAAGAGCAAGAAGAAGCGGAGAGAGTAGCCCGGCAGTCAAGTATGTACAAGTTTGTCGACAACACACTGTACAGAACAAGACTCAACGGTGTGAAATTGAAGTGTATTCCCCGGGAAGATGGACAGAAGCTGTTGGCAGAGATACACGGAGGCATATGTGGTCACCACATTGGCGCAAGAGCACTTGCCGGCAAAGCATTCCGGCAAGGTTTCTTTTAGCCGGAAGCCCTCCAGGATGCAACTGCCCAAGTAACCAAGTGTGAAGCGTGCCAGTTCCATTCCAAGCAGATACACCAGCCAGCTCAATCTCTCCAGATGATCCCTTTATCCTGGCCATTTTCGGTCTGGGGGATCGACATCCTCGGCCCCTTTCCCCGTGCAGTTGGGGGCTTTGAGTACTTGTACGTTGCAATCGACAGGTTCACAAAGTGGCCGGAGGTGGAACCAGTGAGAAAGGTGACCGCACAAACGGCAGTCAAGTTCTTCAGGTCGATTGTTTGCCGTTTCGGGATCCCTAACAGGATCATCACCGACAACGGTACGCAATTCACGAGCCGCACCTTCATGCAGTACGTCCAAGATCTTGGCGCCAAGGTCTGCTTCGCTTCTGTTGCTCACCCGAGAAGCAACGGTCAAGCGGAGAGAGCAAATGCTGAAGTGCTGCGTGGCCTCAAGACCAGAACTTTCGACAAACTGCACAAGTGCGGAAGAAACTGGATCGTGGAGCTGCCGGTGGTTCTTTGGTCGATCAGAACGACGCCAAATCGAGCCACTGGGCAGACACCCTTCGCTCTAGTCTATGGAGCGGAGGCAGTTCTCCCCATGGAACTCGTATACGGGTCACCTCGAGTGCTTGCCTATGATGAGCTCGAGCAAGAGCAGCTGCGGCAAGACGACGCGCTGCTCCTTGAGGAGGACCGTCTTCAGGCTGCTGTGCAAGCTGCTCGCTACCAGCAAGCTTTGTGCCGCTATCATAGCCGCAAAGTTAATGCCAGAAGTCTCGAGGAAGGCGACCTTGTTCTTCGGCGCGTTCAGTCCGCCAAGAATTCCAACAAGTTGACGCCGAAGTGGGAAGGCCCTTATCGGGTGAAACGAGTCACTAGGCCCGGCACTGTCCGCCTAGAGACCGAAGATGGCTTTCCGGTGAGCAACTCCTGGAACATCGAGCATCTTCGTAAGTTTTATCCATAAGGCACGGTTGCCGTGATCCATTCCGGAAACCACCTTTTGTACAAGTCTTGCCGCTGTTGCATGTAATCCTTTGTACAAAGCCGAGCGCAAACCCCGTGCATCAGTAAAGCTCATGTGCCCCGCACAACTTGTCATTTCATGCTTTTTTATTTTCTTGCATGTACTATCTGACACTTTGTGCAGCACCTACACCCGGTAAGCAATAACGGGCCCAAAGGCTCCATATCTGTATTTTCTCTTCTATTTTTTCTCTCAAGGAGAAGAATGTTCCCTCGCGCACAAGTTTGCCGGGGGGGAGGAAGATAGTGGTATGGACCAAGCGCCGTTCAAGAAAGCCCTGCCTTGCCGGAAAGCAGACAACACAAAAGCTAAGTTGCCAAAGTCTGAGCAATCAAATTTTTAAAATTTTCTAAGTTATCTTCCTTGAACGACCGTACTTTGTATGGAAAACCTGTGCGCGGAGGAACCAACTCGTGGCTAGCCGCGCCCTTACTTTGTTTCGAGCACGCTCAACGACTTAAGTGTGCTGCGATTAGTGTCACGCCCTTACTTCGTTTTCGAGTTCGCTCAACAACCTAAGTGTGCTGCGACTAGTTGCGACAAGGTTTCTTGTCGGCAACGGCACCGCTAGCAGGCTGCTGAAGTCCCGCACTCAGCGCTCGCGGCAAAGGTGCCTACACCAGCAAGTTCCCTAAAAGCGTAGGGTAGAAACATACAAAGCAAAGGGAATCAAGTAAGGAAATAACATCGCAATAACTACCCAAAATAAAGTTATATTACAAAGCAACTTGTCGCAGCTCTAATAGACTGTTTTTATAACATGGTTAACAGCGACAAGAAAAAGAAGAAAATGGACAAGACTAGTCCGCACGGTCGCCCTCGACCCTCTTGATGCCACCCACCTTGTCCACAATGGGTGCGACAAGGGCCTTGAGCGCTTCTTGGTCGGCGTCCGGCGGCAAACTCCTAAGGACATTGGTGAGGTTGAGGCCTGGATTGCGGAAGGCCACCTTCACCAACACCTTCTGCAGGGCCCCCGCGCAGAGCCTACGCGACTCGTCCGCCAGCTGCTTTGGGATCTTCTCCCGGAGTTGCTGGAGGGCCGTCGCCACGCCTCTGAAGAACAGAGTGAGCTTGGCGCTGGGGTGGAGGCTCTCATCGGTGGAGTACCCGAGATACTCCGCCCCTAGCTGCTCCAACTCCTTATCGATATCCGCGGCAGCATTGACAAGACCTTCTGTCCAATGCTCCACGGTTTCCTTGAAGATGTTTTGGGTGACGGCAGCGCTGTCCAGCAGCGCCTTCTCGGCCCTGATCTCCTCCTTCAGGGTCGCCTCCTGCTCCTTGGCGCCGTGCAGCGTCTGGGTTAGGGTGGCCAGCTTCAGCTCGAGGTCGGCGATGGAGTCCTTGGCGACGGCGAGCTCCTTGCCCTTCTCGGAGAGGCGGACTTGCAGCTCGGAGTGGCTGTGGGCGTCCTTCTCTTGCTCGAGCTTGAGTGCGGCAACCTCCTCGCCGCTCGTCCTGAGGTTGGCCTCCAGCTGCGCCACCCTCATCTCCAACTCCCTTTTCCCGGTCTCAGTGGCCGCGGCAGCATCCTTCGCTTCTTGGAGAGCTCCGCCAAGCGACTGCTCGCGCGCGGCAAGTTCATCCTCGTGACCGCCGAGGTTGACCTTCCGCTGCGCCAGCTCGCCCTCCACCGTGGACAGCTTCTCGGCGGCAAGCCGCTGCTGCTCCTCCACTTCGGCCCTCTCGAGGATGAAGGCCTGCTGCGCCTCGGCAAGCTGCTCCCGCTCCTCTGCCAAGGACCGGAGAGCTGCTTGGTTGATGGCCCGGAGCTCCTCCGCGCGCTTCTCGATATCAGCTCCCGCCTTGGCGGCCAGAGCCTCTCGGGACTCCAGCTTGGCTTGCCGGGCGCGGTAAAGCGATAGCAACTTGCACAGCAGCCGCTCCTCCTCGGGCTCGCTGCTGCTGCTTGGCGCGTCGACAAGTTTCAGCCCGGCGGAGGCAAGCACCTCCCCGTCGAAGACCTCTCCCACGACTGGCGCCCTAGACATGGACGCCCAAGGGAGCTGGATGAAGACATCGTCGTCGGCCTTTATGTAGGCGCCTGGCTCGGGCTTGTCGGAGCTAGGGGCTGCGGCAGCGGCGGAGGGCTCGGTGGCCGGTGTAGCGCCTGGCGCTCCTGCGGCCTCAGGGCCGTCAGTACAACCACCAGCCCCTTTGCCAGCTGCTGCGGCGGCAGCCTCGGCGGCCTCTGCGCCAGCGGGATCGTCTGCGCCGACCGTTTCTTCAGCAACGGCGGCGTTGTCAGCAACGACCTCCGTCTCCATTGGCTCAGCTACGGACGGGTCTGACGGAAGAAAAGAAAAGACAAACAGTCAAGCAAATATCCAAAAAGAAGAATCCAAAGAATAAAAGTCCAAGGGAAGAGTGAAGCAAAGGGGTTACCTGCGCGGGCCGGCTCCTCGGTAAGATTCCTTGCCGGGGAGCTCTCCCTCGGCGGCGTGGTCGCAGCTCCCGCCGGCGGAGGGTCGCTAGCGCCATCCCTCGCCAGAGAGCTCGCCCTTGGTGGAGTGTTCGCCCTTGGCGGGGAACTCGTCCTTGGCGGAGGATTCTCCCTCGCCGGAGAGCTTCCCCTTGGCGGTGTGGTCGAGGCGTGCGGCACATCAGGGGCGGTCTCCTGGCGCTCCTGGTGCTGCTGCTCGGCTCCTGCACGGATCGACGAACAAGGCGTCAGTAAAGAAGAAGTGCCCACACGCGCCTAACAGCAGAAGACAAACCGCACTTACGCTGGGGGCTGCTCTGAAGAAAAGTTGCCGGGTCCGGCAAGCTTGTCTCAGGTGCACCCTCTGCCGTCGCGGCGGGCTCGTCCTCGATGACAATAACCGGGACCTTGGCCATCTTCGCCGCCCTCTGGGCCAGAGTTCTAAAAAAAGAACAGGTTCAGAGTTAGGCAAAAGAGATACAAGACAAAACAACAAAAAATACAAGAACAGTGAAGACTTACTCTTCTTCCTCCTCGTCGGAGCTGAGCGCGGAGAAGTCAAAATCTGGCTCACGCGTCCCGGCGCGAGGAGGCGGAGGAGTGGGCTCTCTTGGCCGCTTGGCGGGAGCAGGGACGGTGGTCTGAGAAGACCCCGCTCCGGTTGCCGCCGAAGCGCGAGGGGCGGCGGGAGCAGAGGCGCCAGTCCGGGAAGATCCCGCTCCAGTTGTCGCAGAAGCACGAGGTGCTCCCGTGGCAGCCCTGCTTGCCGCAGTGGCGCGTGCCGCGCGGCGCTGCGGCTGTTGCCCCGTCTGCCGCTCCGTCATGTCCCCGGCCTTGCGGAGGCGCCTTCGCGGAGCTGGAGGCTCTGCTGGTGGCGGCGAGCTGCCTGAGGACGAGGAAGAAGAGTCATCGATCTCCAGTGAGCCGCTTGTGTCCCCAACGGGCCCGCTCGACTCGGCGCCCTGCTCGGCAGGCCCACTCGATTCGACGCCCTGCTCGGCGGGCTCACTTGTCTCGGCGACCTTCCCGGCAAGCTTCCCCGCTTTGAGAAACTCTTCCTGCTCGGCAAGGCTTGTCGCCTCCGCTACCTCCGCCTCCTCCACTGTGTACCCAAACTCGCCCGCGACCGCGGCTGCCGCTGCCTCTTCCAGTCTGGTGGCAATATATGCCATCTCCTGGTCAGTGGTGTCGCGGGTGAGGCCTTTCTTCTCGTCGGAGTCAATTGGTTGTTCCACCAAGTTGTCGAAGAACGCCTGCACGGCTTCGTCGGAAGGCTCTTGCCAAGTGGGGTCGATCCCGTGGGAGTCGCAGAGCGGCATCACTGCGCGGATGCCGCTGAGCGACGAGCTGTTGCACAGCGGAACTACGCCCCTCGGCAACGTGAACCATTCGGGGTGGGCCGAGTCGTACTTGAACAACGCCTGGAGCATTGCGTTGAGCTCCAAGACGGTGAAGTTATAATTAAGGCCCGGGCGCAACCTTATGATATCTGTCGCGTTCTCGAACTCCCAGCTGGGCCTCTTCCTCTCCTGCAAGGGGGCAATGCGGCGGCGGAGAAAGTCCGCTCCAACTGCGCCTACGGTCAGCCCGACAAGCCTGAGGCGAAGGATCCGGGTAGTGTCAATCTTCAATATAGTATCCTCCGGGGCCAAGTCGCTCCAGTTGTCGCCGCGTGCTACTGGGGCTTGGCGCCGGGCGGTAAAGTGCTGTGGGTTATCCTCTACGATCCAACACCAGTTGGCTCTCCACTCATCCCATTTGCCGCGAAGCTCTCCCTTCAGATACGCCTCCTTCTTGTGGGTCCTCGAGATCCAAGAGATTACGCCAGACAGAGGCTATCCCCTCTCAACTCGGGGCATGAAGTA
The DNA here is from genome assembly GCA_902687465.1 of Secale cereale. Lineage (NCBI taxonomy): Eukaryota > Viridiplantae > Streptophyta > Magnoliopsida > Poales > Poaceae > Secale > Secale cereale. The sequence goes on along the minus strand of LR738713.1, from coordinate 572,391,665 downwards.
ATGGCGGAAAAGAGCTACATTTGGGAAGACTCCGACAAAGTTTTCGCACAGATGTGCGAAAATGGCCATGGTGAGAACGGCGTTGGGGGTGAAGTCAAGGAGGTGGAACCCGTAGGTGTTCATGATGTCGCAGAAGAACTCATAGTAGGGCGGGCAGAGCCCGCAGTAGAAGAACAGAGCAAAGAATGCGTAGCCATTCGGGAACATCTCGCAAGCTACGGCCGGTAGTACCTTGGTGCGCGGATGCGCCTTCGTCTCCCTCGACCAGAAAAGGTAGAAGGAATCCCTCAGCTCCTCCGCGTCAAGCTTGGGGGGGAAGACCGCCTTCTTCTTCCGCATCGCCGCGAGCCGCAGCGCCTCGACCGACTTCTTAGTTTTCCCCTTCTCGCCTTTCGGAGCCATGGCGGAAGCAGTGAGGGAAGACGACGGTGCTGGTGGTGCTGGTGGTGACGGAGGGCGGAGCGCTGCTCTCTTTTGGCCTTCGGGAAGAAGGGGAGCGGCGGAGGTTTCTGAGGATTGAAGAAGCAACGGGCAGATGGACGAACTGCCCCTGTTTCCCCTGCTTATAAGGGGGAAGGGGGCGTACGTTCCACATTTCCAATTAAAGAAACAGGCCATGACCTCCCCCACGACGCCGCATTAAACGCGTGTCGTTAAGGGAGGGCGCGGTGGATACGGAGTGGGATACGGCGTGCCGCAGGCCGCGCGTGCCCGTGCACTGTTTTGGGCCTGGCCCAACAGTGCTCGGCACCATGTATGGCCCAGGCCCGGGGGCTCCTGTCGGTGTACTAAAGTAGGGGTACCTTAGTATCCCGAACTTGTGCACGGGCAGTTGCAGCGTCCCGCGGCAAGGCTCGCCAGGCGACCGCCAAGATCCCTCGTGGTTCCCTTGGAGCCATTCAAGAACAAAGTATTCAAGTCAAAAAGACAAGACCCCAGCAAGATGAGCTTGCCGGGATGGCCACTCAAGGCACAAAACCACTCAAGGCACAAGACCCTGGCAAGAGGAGCTTGCCGGGAAGACCAATCAAAGGCATATCAAGGAACTTGCCGCGGCATGCCACGCGTCGCGGCAAGGCCCGGCGTGCGACAAGCTCCCAGAAGCGACAAGATAGCAACCACGGCAAGGCGCTTGCCGCGGCAAACCTCCACTCAGTACCCGCGCTCTAGCGCATCCACCCACGTGTCGCCCTGGGACCATCCCAGGCGCACGTGGCGGAAGGCTGTGCAGCCTGGGGTACACGGTGGCAAGCAGCGATGACAAGGCCACCGTCGTGGCAGACGGTGGTGCCCCTGACGGCCACTTTTTGCACTGTTTGGGCAACGGCGACGGGCATTTAATGCCCTTGTCCCCTGCCGTCAGGGTTAGGTATGGGACACTGTTCCAACTACCACCCTTTTTACATTTTTACCCCCGTCTGTGTTGCCACCTGTCGGTGACCCATTTGACCTATAAAAGGAGGCCCATGTGCAACGTAGAGAGGGTTCCGACCGTCGATCATTCCCACGCTCGGTCTTGCTAGCGGTTAGAGTGAACTGTAGCTCTCCTCGCTCCCGAGCAAGAACACAATACAAATCAAACCAGGAGTAGGGTTTTACGCATCCGTGCGGCCCGAACCTGGGTAAACTGCTCGTGTGCACGCCTCGATCCGCTCTTCGTGCATCCTCCGCCCCCTGCCGTACCGAAAAGGGGCTCCGGTCCCATAGGTGTTCGTGGGCGACCAGTTTCCCCGACAAATAGTTTTATGATCCCTTTGAGCCTGGGTGGCATTCCATAGGACAATCACACGGAAACCCTGGGATTTCCTAGGACAACACTGGATTCTCCAGGTGCCCTGCAACCAATCCACCCAGATGTGTATTCAAGTAGCCACCTTAAGTTGAACCATTAATTAATAACTCACATCTGTCATGGATTTCACTCAAACGCAAACCACGTATATGAGCATAGCATAGCAACATAAGCATAACGTAGAAGTAACTCCCAAGGGTTTGAAAATAATGCAGGTAATAGGTTCTACCTCAGTCTACTTCCCAGTCCCACAAGTTAAGAGACCCTACTCATGCAATGTGTGAGGATTTGATCTAATGCATAAAAACCGGGTAATAAAAGGGTATGATCAAAGTGTTACTTGCCTTGCTGATGATTCGCAAAACCTAGAGACTCGTAGTAGCACGCTTCACAGTCCGGGTATTCTATCGCAAGCAAACAATAGCATACATAAGCAATCAAGCAATGATGCATAAACAAAACTCCAAATAAGAAGATCTAACCATAAAGCTCAACTTAAGAACTCCGGTTTGCAAAAAGAATCAAATCGAATGAAGCAACGAAACTCAAACTGCGAAAGAAACAAGATCCGTTTACTAGTTTGAGCTAGGGTCAAATTTTACAGTAACAAAACCTTGTTCAAGTTGGTTAAACGGAAAGAGGGCGTCGAGACGAAGATCTGGGATTTTGAATCACCTGATTCCAACTCTCGAGCGAAAAGAAAAACGAAAAACAAGATCAGGGCAGAAATCACGATCGAAAATAATCGTGGATAAAAACCCTGAAAAAGAAAACTGACGAACAGATTAACGAACGAACGTTCGTTAACTGAAACTAAAGGACGAACTCGTTCGTTAAAACAAACGAATGGGCGAACGCTCGCTAAACAGCTAAACCGAAAAAACTGATCTAATCTAAAAAAACGAAACTAGGGTTTTTCTAAAAAGAACGGTTCGGTTTTCTTAAAAAAACGGGACGCCGGGGCGGCTACCTCGGCTCGGCTCCGCCGAGGCTCCGGCGGTGCTCCGGCACGGTGGCGGGGCGGCGTAGGGAGGCGGGGCTGCGGTGGCGGCGGCGCAAATGGCGGCGGCGGCGGCTGCGGCTGCTGCTGCTGCTGCGGGTTGGGTGGCGGGGTGGCTAGGGGCGGTGGCGGTGGCTATTTAAGAGGGCGGGGGGCTGGTAGCTTGGGGGAGGGGCAAGGCAGCGGCGGTGGAGAGTCCGGCTCGAACTCTGGCGGCGGCGTGGGGAAGGCGGCGGCGGCTGCGGGCCGGCCTGGCTCGGCTGGGCCTTCGGCCCAGTCGGGCGCGGGAACTTTTTTTTAATATAAAACCACCGAAACTAAGAAAAAAATTTCTAGAAAATAAAATAAAAATCTAAAACTGCCAAAACAAATTTTCACCATCTAAATAAAATATTTAGAACAAGTTGAATATTTTCTTGGCCCTAAAATGCAGTTTTGAAAACGTGCAATTTTTTCCTATGCAAATAAAATCGTAAATAAATTCGAATAAAAACCAAAAGTGATTTTAATATTTTTCCTCCAATATTTCTTTTATTTTGGAGAAGTCATTTTATCTCCGCTCATATATTTTGTTAAGAAATATTTTTAGGAGAGAAAAATAATTAAAACCAACGTTATCCTCATTACCGGTATTCGAGAAAACTCAAATACGAAAACGATAGAATTCCCAACTCTCTCTGTAGGTCCTTGAGTTGCGTAGAATTTTCGAGGATCGCCACACTCAAAATGCAAATAAATATGAATGCAGTATGATCTATGTATAACATTCCGAATTGAAAATTTGGGATGTTACATGGGTGCTAGCCCTACCCCTCTATTTATATGTTAAGCCCTGGGGTCGAAACTTGGAGCAAAAGCCACCTCAAAGTCGGTTTTTCCCGAAAGGAAAGAGTCCCACTCGGACTCCAGGGCTAGACGCCAGCGTTCCCGGCGTCTACACCCTAGACGCCAGGGTTCCTGGCGTCTAGCCTCTGGTCTCCGCAAAACTTCCTTTTGCACTTTCCTAAAGCCTCGTGGGCTTTCCCCTTTGGCCCAAATAAGGTGTTCTCGTACCCAAACATTTCGGGAAACATCCGGAACCCCTTCCGATGAATTCCAAAACCCTTCCGGATGTCAAACACTATTATCCCATATATTAATCTTTATCTCCGGACCAATCCGGAGTTCCTCATCATGTTAGTGATCACCTCCGGGACTCCGAATAACATTCGGTCACCAACATACATAACTCATTAAATATTATATCGTCACCGAATGTTTAAGCGTGCGAACCCTACGGGTTCGAGAACTATGTAGACATGACCGAGAAATCTCTCCGGTCAATAACCAATAGCGGAACCTGGATGCCCATATTGGCTCCTACATATTCTACGAAGATCTTTATCGGTCGAACTTCATAACAACATACGTTGTTCCCTTTGTCATCGGTATGTTACTTGCCCGAGATTCGATCGTCGGTATTTCAATACCTAGTTCAATCTCGTTACCGGCAAGTCTCTTTACTTGTTCCGTAATACATCATCTCGTGACTAACTCATTAGTCATTTGCTTGCAAGGCTTATTATGATGTGCATTACCGAGAGGGCCCAGAGATACCTCTCCGACACACGGAGTGACAAATCCTATTCTTGATATATGCCAACACCACGAACACCTTCGGAGACACCTGTAGAGCATCTTTACAATCACCCAGTTACGTTGTGACGTTTGATAGCACACAAGGTGTTCCTCCGGTATTCGGGAGTTGCATAATCTCATCATTCTCCTAATGATGTGATCCCGTTGATCAAATGACAACTCATGTCTATGGTTAGGAAACATAACCATCTTTGATCCTTGAGCTAGTCTAGTAGAGGCATACTAGGGACACTCTGTTTTGTCTATGTATTCACACATGTACTAAGTTTTCGGTTAATACAATTCTAGCATGAACAATAAACATTTATCATGATATAAGGAAATATAAAATAACAACTTTATTATTGCCTCTAGGGCATATTTCCTTCAGTCTCCCACTTGCACTAGAGTCAATAATCTAGTTCACATCGACATGTGATTCAACTGGAGGAGGAAGAGGTGTCACGGGAGGGAGAGGGAGGCGCTAGGGCTTGGGGTGCGGCTGCCCTCCCTCCCCCTCTTTATATAGGGCACCTAGGGGGGGCGCCGACCCTAGAGATCCAATCTCTAGGGGGGCGGCGGCCAAAGGGGGGGGGGACTTGCCCCCCCCCCCCCAAGTCAGGTGGGGCGCCCCCCACCCCTAGGGTTTCCAACCCTAGGCGCAGGGGGAGGCCCATGGGGGGCGCACCAGCCCACTAGTGGCTGGTTCCCTTCCCACTTCAGCCCATGGGGCCCTCCGGGATAGGTGGCCCGACCCGATGGACCCCCGGGACCCTTCCGGTGGTCCCGGTACAATACTGCTGACCCCCGAAACTTTCCCGATGGCCGAAACTGGACTTCCTATATACAAATCTTGACCTCCGGACCATTCCAAAACTCCTCGTGACGTCCGGGATCTCATCAGGGACTCCGAACAACTTTCGGGTTACCGCATACTTATATCTCTACAACCCTAGCGTCACCGAACCTTAAGTGTGTAGACCCTACGAGTTCGGGAGAAACGTAGACATGACCGAGACGACTCTCCGGTCAATAATCAACAGCGGGATCTGGATACCCATGTTGGCTCCCACATGGGCCTCGATGATCTCATGGAATGAACCACGATGTCAAGGATTCAATCAATCCCGTATACGATTCCCTTTGTCTGTCGGTATAGTACTTGCCCGAGATTCGATTGTCGGTATACCGATACCTTGTTCAATCTCGTCATGGCAAGTCTCTTTACTCGTTTCGCAACACATCATCCCGTGACCAACCCCTTAGTCACATTGAGCTCATTATGATGATGTCTTACCGAGTGGGCCCAGAGATACCTCTCCGTCATACGGAGTGACAAATCCCAGTCTCGGTTCATGCCAACCCAATAGATACTTTCGGAGATACCCGTAGTGTACCTTTATAGCCACCCAGTTACGTTGTGACGTTTGGCACACCCAAAGTATTCCTACGATATCCGGGAGTTGCACAACCTCATGGTCTAAGGAAAGGATACTTAACATTGGAAAAGCTTTAGCATACGAACTACATGATCTTCTGCTAGGCTTAGGATTGGGTCTTGTCCATCACATCATTCTCCTAATGATGTGATCCCGTTATGAATGACATCCAATGTCCATGGTCAGGAAACCATAACCATCTATTGATCAACGAGCTAGTAACTAGAGGTTTACTAGGGACACGTTGCTGTATATGTATTCACACATGTATCACTGTTTTCGGATAATACAATTAAAGCATGAATAACAGACAATTATCATGAACAAGGAAATATAATAATAACCATGTTATTATTGCCTCTAGGGCATATTTCCAACAGTCTCCCACTTGCACTAGAGTCAATAATCTAGTTACATTGTGATGAATCGAACACCCATAGAGTTCTGGTGTTGATCATGTTTTGCTCGTGGAAGAGGTTTAGTCAACGGATCTGCGACATTCAGATCCGTATGCACTTTACAAATATCTATGTCTCCATCTTGAATATAATTCCGAATGGAGTTGAAACGACGCTTGATGTGCTTGGTCTTCTTGTGAAACCTGGCCTCTTGGCAATGGCAATAGCTCCAGTGTTGTCACAGAAGAGAGTCATCGGGCCCGACGCACTTGGAATAACTCCTAGGTCGGTGATGAACTCCTTCATCCAGACTCCTTCCTGTGCTGCTTCGGAAGCAGCTATGTACTCCGCTTCACATGTAGATGCCGCCACGACGCTTTGCTTGCAACTGCACCAGCTGACTGCCCCTCCATTCAAAATATACATGTATCCGGTTTGTGACTTGGAGTCATCCAGATCTGTGTCGAAGCTAGCATCGACGTAACCCTTTACGACGAGCTCTTCATCACCTCCATAAACGAGAAACATATCCTTAGTCCTTTTTAGGTACTTTAGGATGTTCTTGACCGCTGTCTAGTGTTCCATATCGGGATCACTTTGGTACCTCCCTACCAAACTTATGGCAAGGTTCACATCAGGTCTGGTACACAACATGGCATACATAATAGAACCTATGGCTGAGGCATAGGGGATGACACTCGTCTTTTCTCTATCTTCTGCCGTGGTCGGGGATTGAGCCGTGCTCAATCTCATACCTTGCAATACAGGCAAGAACCCTTTCTTGGACTGATCCATATTGAACTTCTTCAATATCTTATCAAGGTATGTGCTTTGTGAAAGACCAATGAGGCGTCTCGATCTATCTCTATAGATCTTGATGCCTAATATGTAAGCAGCTTCTCCAAGGTCCTTCATTGAAAAACTCTTATTCAAGTAGGACTTTATGCTTTCCAAGAATTCTACATCATTTCCCATCAGCAATATATCATCCACATATAATATGAGAAATGCTACAGGGCTCCCACTCACTTTCTTGTAAATACAGGCTTCTCCCCAAGTCTGTATAAAACCAAACGCTTTGATCACCTCATCAAAGCGAATGTTCCAACTCCGAGATGCTTGCACCAGCCCATAGATCGAGCGCTGGAGCTTGCATACCTTGTTAGCATTCTCAGGATCGACAAAACCTTCCGGCTACATCATATACAGTTCTTCCTTGAGGAAGCCATTAAGGAATGCCGTTTTGACGTCCATTTGCCATATTTCATAATCATAGAATGCGGCAATTGCTAACATGATTCGGACAGACTTCAGCATCGCTACAGGAGAGAAAGTCTCGTCGTAGTCAATCCCTTGAACTTGTCGATAACCTTTAGCGACAAGTCGAACCTTATAGATGGTCACATTACCATCCGCGTCAGTCTTCTTCTTAAAGATCCATTTATTTTCTATGGCGTGCCGATCATCGGGCAAGTCCACCAAAGTCCATACTTTGTTTTCATACATGGATCCTATCTCGGATTTCATGGCTTCAAGCCATTTGTTGGAATCCGGGCCTGCCATCGCTTCTTCATAGTTCGAAGGTTCACCGTTGTCTAACAACATGATTTCCAGGACAGGGTTGTCGTACCACTCTGGTGCGGAACGTGTCCTTGTGGACCTATGAAGTTCAGTAGTAACTTGATCTGAAGCTTCATGATCATTATCATTAACTTCCTCCCTAGTCGGTGCAGGCACCACAGGAACATCTTCATGCGCTGCGCTACTTTCCGGTTCGGAAGGGGTGACTGTCACCTCATCAAGTTCTACTTTCCTCCCACTCACTTCTTGTAACATACCAAATTTTCAATTTGGAATGTTATACATAGATTATACTGCATTGCATGTTTATTTGCATTTTTGTTCGTGGCGATCCGCGAAATTCTAAGCAACTCAAGGACCTTCGGAGAGAGTTGGGAATTCTACCGTTTTGTATTTGAGTTCACTTGAATACCGGTACGAGGACAATGTAGGTTTTAATTATTTTTCTCTCCTAAAAATATTTCTAAATGCAATATATGAGCGGAGATAATATGACTTCTCCAATATTACAGAAATATTGGAGGAAAAATGTTTAAATCACTTTTGGTATTTTTCTGGATTTATTTGCATAGGAAAAATGCGTGTTTTTCAAAGTTGCATTTAGGTCCGGGAAAAATGTTCACTTTGTCCTAAATATTATTAGAGGACGGCAAAAATTTATTTCGGGATTTTTGGAGTCCGTTTAGTATTTCTTTCATTAGTTTTGCTACGTCAGGACTCTTCTAGAAAAAATGGGCGAACCGACTCCGGGCCGTAAGAGGCCAGGACTCTGGCCTTTATATAGCGCCGGCCCGCTAGCGCAATGCCCCGAACCCTAGCCGCCGCCGCTCGCCACCCGCGCCGCCACCGCCGCGTCGCCGCCCGCCGCCCCACGCCGCCGCCGCTTGCCGACCCCGCCGCCGCCGCCGTCGAGGTAGTTATCCGCCGCGTCGGTTTTTCGTTAGAAACCGATCGTTTTTTTTAGGAAAACCCTAGATCCGTTTTTTTTGTTTAGATCGGTTTTCTTCGGTTTAGTTATTTAGCGGACGTTCGTCCGTACATTTGTTTTAACGAATGTTGTTCGCCCGTTAGCCACAGACAGCGAACGTTCGTTCGTTAGTCTGTTCGTCAGTTTTCTTTTTCGGGGTTTTTATCCGCGATTATTTCGATCGTGATTTCTGCCCTAATCTTGTTTTTCGTTTTCCTTTTCGCTCGAGAGCCGGAATCCGGTGATTCAAAATCCCAGATCTTCGTCTCGACGCCCTCTTTCCGTTTAACCAACTTGAACAAAGTTTTGGCTACTGTTAAATTTTGACTTTAGACCAATTAGTAACCAGAGCTTGTTTTTTTCGCAGTTTGAGTTTCGTTGCTTCTTTCGATTTGATTCTTTTTGCAAACCGGAGTTCTTAAGTTGAACTTTTTGGTTAGATCTTATCATTTGGAGTTTTGTTTGTGCATCTTTGCTTGTTTGCTTATGTATGCTATTGTTTGCTTGCGATAGAATACCCGGACTGTGAAGTGTGCTACTACGAGTCTCTAGGTTTTGCGAATCGTCAGCAAGGCAAGTAACACTTTGATCATGCTTTTATTACCCAGTTTTTATGTATTAGATCAAACCCTCACACATTGCATGAGTAGGATATCTTAATTTGTGGGACTGGGAAGTAGATTGTGGTAGAACCTATTACCTGCATTATTTTCAAACCCTTGGGAGTTCTTCTACGTTTGCTTAGGTTGCTATGCTATGCTCGTAGACGTGGTTTGGGTTTAAGTGAAATCCATGACAGATGTGAGTTGTTAATTAAGAATTCAACTTAAGGTGGCTACTTGAATACACATCTGGGTGGATTGGTTGCAGGGCACCTGGAGAATCCAGTGTTGTCCTGGGATATCCCGGGGTTCCGTGTGATTTTTCCTATGGAATGCCACCCAGGCTCAAAGGGATCATAAAACTATTCATGCTAGAAACTTCCGTGTGCAGCCACATACCAATATGGGTTCTCGCATAGTTGAGTAAGTTGTGGGAAACCTTTCCGTGATGGGCTAGCAGATGTAGAGGGATTGTAGGTGTACCGACCTATCTATCCGATTAAGGGGACCTCTTCGGAAAGACTGTGTCTCGGTCATCCGTTTCTCAAACACCATCCAGTGCGAGAAACCAAACGGAGGCGATCGAGTCTTGTGGGAAAAGTGCACAAACCTCTGCAGAGTGTGCAAACTGATCATGATTAGCCGTGTCCCCGATTATGGACATCTTGAGTATCTGGTACTTGAATTATTGGTTGATCTCATCACTCTATAATTTAATTTGTTGGGTTAATGATAACTTTAATTTGGGATTGAGTTGGAGGTACCTTCTCAATGATTTTCAACCACCATGATAGTTAAAAATAAAATTCCTTCCTTTGTTGTAGGGAAAAATTGGCTTTACGCAAAAACTTTAACCTTGGAGCCTCCACCAGCCAAATATGCATATAGTATAGCCTTTATTTTGTTACTTGCATCTTCTGTGTTATCTTGCTAGCATATTCCATGTGCTGACCCGTTTTCGGGCTGCAACATATTACGTTGCAGACTTTTCAGACGAGGAATAAGACGTGCTAGGTCGTTTGTCATGCACTCAGCTATGCCGTTGGAGTTGATGGACTCACTTATCTTCCAAGCCTTCCGCTGTTATTTTGTTAGATGGCCTTAAGCCATAGACTTTTGTAATAAGATCTCGTTGGAGACATTCGATGTAATAAGTGTTTGATTGCCACTCTGTTATAAATCCTTCAAGTACTGTGTGTGTCAGCATTACCGATCCAGGGATGACACAGAACACAGAGACTTCGGTCCATTCGGATCGTGGTCGCTACAAGATGGTATCGGAGCACACGCTGAATGTAGGACACGACCACTAAGACAAACCCTAGATCACTCTTCTCTACTCATTTCTGACTTCTCTCCATTTCCTACTTCTTTAGGATGGTGGACCCAAGGAACAAGTTCACTCAACCGGATGAAGACACACCATTTGGACGACACTTGAAGGAAGTCACTAGGTACCTGAACATAGGAATACCAAGCTTTACCGGGACCTACACCGCCACTTTACCAGAGGAGGAGCGATGGAGCATTCAAGTTCAAATTCTCGGAAGAACCTTAGCACCATCCACCGAGCCAATAGAGTTTTCTTTTGATGCGCCAACCTGGAGCCTAGGCAAGAGTAGCCCACATCACAATGGGAAGGATCGGAGAAGTCTACAAGCAGGAGCTGAAGGACACCATCTACCAGATTTGTGGACGCTGAGATGAGAGTCGGGATATGATCAGCACCCGGAAGGATAGGTCCATTGCCGCGTTCATCCAGGAGTTGAACCAGCACATTCGACGACAGGAGCACCAGATGTGCACTGGGATGATAGAATTGAAGAAGGCACTAAACATGAATTTGGAGCTAGAAGAAGAACTTAAGTCTACTCGTGACGGATACGAGGAGGAGATGTTGATACTAGTGGAGAAGAATGATGATTTGACAAGGAAGCTAGGAGTATTCTTGGGAGATCCAGCACCAGGAGGTGAAGAAGAGGAAGAAGAACCCAAGGAGATTTGTCCTGAAGATTACATTATCATCGACGACACGGATTCAGGACCCGATGATAGTGAATATGAAGACTATGAAGATGAAGCTGGAGCAGACATCATGGAATCTTCCGCCGATCAATATTTTTAGATGACCACCCTATGACTAGTAGTTTACCCCCATACAGTAGTATTTAGAGCACTCTTTGTAATGGTAGTTAGATTTGTAAGATCTTGCTTGAAATTGATTGGTGTGACATGATTGTGTTTGTCTCATGTGCATATGGGTAGTGATTTTCCCTTAGACCTCAATTCTATTCTAATCTCTTCCCTCTACACCCACCAGATGCCTCCAAGACGTGAGCCGGGATTTGAGTTTCCCCCTGAGCTCACCCAGTTGATCCAGCAGCAGAACACCCTGATGCAACTTCTTGTCCAGAACACTCAGAACAACCAGAACAACAACAACAACCCTCCACCACCACCACCATTGGACAACCTGACACGTTTCTTAAGGTTGCAACCACCAGTGTTTGCTAGCAGCATCGAACCAATAGTGGCTGATGACTGGCTATACAAGATTGGAAGGGATTTGACCACCGCCAATTGCTCGGATGCTGAGAAGGTGCGATTTGCCGCACACCAGTTGTCCGGACCAGCCGCAGCATGGTGGGAGAATTACACAGCCACTTTCCCCATAGCCAATGTCACTTGGGAGCAGTTTCAGCAAGCTTTCCGTACCGCCCATGTCTCAACTGGAGTTATGAGCATGAAGAAGCGGGATTTTCGCAACTTGCGCCAAGGAAGTCGTACTGTAGCTCAGTACGTGGATGAGTTTAGTACCCTATCTCGTTATGCCCCAGATGATGTGGCCACAGATGCCGCTAAGCAGGAGAGATTTATGGAAGGGCTGAATGATGAGATGAGCGTACAGTTGATGGTGGCAACTTTCAACAACTACCAGGAGTTGGTAGATAAAGCTCTTATGATTGAAGGGAAGCCGCAGCAGATTGAAAGTCGCAAGAGGAAGTATGGACAAGGAAGGAATAATTCTGGAGCCCAGCAGAAGCCCCGATTCACTCCGAATTCGGGAGGATATACCCATAACCATGGAATTCTCCACAACCACAATGGCCCTAAGAATGGAAATGGGAATGGAGCAAGTAGTAACCAGAGCCGCTCTACCCCGTCCACACCCGCTAAGAAGGATTTCAGCCATATCACCTGTTTCAAGTGCGGGAAGAATGGACATTATGCCACGGACTGCACTGAAGCTAAGAATGGGAACGGCAATGGAAGCGCCGGGAAGAAGTCTAACCCGTTCAACAAAGGACAAGTGAACCACGTGACCATGGAGGAGGTAGAAGAGCAACCAGATGATGTTGTTGGTAAGTTTTTGGTTAAGACATTTACCGCAATAGTTCTTTTCGATACTGGTGCATCGCATTCATACATTTCAAGGGGATTCGTGAATAGACATAGGATGTCCACCCGAGTTCTTAAGACCCCCATGTTAGTAAGTTCGCCAGGAGCAGAGTATATGGCACACCAAGGATGTTTTCAGACGCCATTGATCATAGAACGCCATACTTTCCCCTTCAACCTAATAGTTTTGGAGTCACAAGGATTGGATGTGATATTAGGTATGGATTGGCTATTGAAGTATGGAGGTAATATCGATTATGCCAGTAAGTCTATTTTCCTCACCACCCCGGAGGGCAAAAGGATTAAGTATGTATCTAGGCATTCGCCTATAAGAACACAAGTACATTCTCTCACGGGAGTTGTTCAGGAGGAAGTGTCAGTAGTAAAGGATTATCCGGATGTGTTTCCAGAGGAGTTACCTGACATGCCACCGGATAGAGATATTGAGTTTTTGATAGAGTTGTTGCCTGGCACCGGACCAATATCTAAGAGACCGTATCGGATGCCAGCGAATGATCTGGAGGAGATCAAGAAGCAGATTAAGGAGTTGTTGGTGAAAGGATTTATTCGCCAAAGTTCATCACCTTGGGGAGCCCCAGTGCTTTTGGTCGAGAAGAAGGATGGATCATTAAGAATGGTCGTTGATTATCGTGCGCTAAATGAAGTGACTATTAAGAATAAGTACCCACTGCCGATGATCAATGATTTGTTCGACCAACTCCAGGGAGCGAAAGTATTCTCCAAGATAGATCTACGATCTGGATACCACCAAATTAAGATCCGAGAGAAGGATATACCTAAGACAGCCTTCACCACACGGTACGGGCTATATGAGTATACGGTTATGTCATTTGGATTGACTAACACCCCTGCGTACTTCATGAGTATGATGAACAAAGTGTTCATGGAGTTCTTGGATAAGTTCGTCGTGGTATTCATAGATGATATCCTGGTGTAGTCGAAGGATGAAGAGGAACATGCAGAGCATTTGCGTTTGGTATTGGAGAAGCTCAGAGAACATCAGTTGTATGCCAAGTTTAGCAAATGTGAGTTTTGGTTGAAGGAAGTTGGATTCCTAGGGCATGTTATATCAGGAGGGTATAGCAGTGGACCCCGTCAAAGTGCAGGCAGTCACTGAGTGGTTGGCACCCACTTCAGTTGGAGAGATCCGCAGTTTTCTTGGACTCGCGGGATACTACCGAAGATTCATCGAAAATTTCTCCAAGATTGCAAAGCCAATGACGACATTGTTGAAGAAGGAGACGAAGTTCAATTGGACTGAAGAGTGTGAAGAAAGTTTCCAGGAGTTGAAGAAACGGTTGACGACAGCCCCAGTGCTGATATTGCCAGATATACGCAAGGATTTCCAAGTGTATTGCGATGCTTCACGCTTAGGACTAAGAGGAGTACTTATGCAGGATGGAAGAGTTGTTTCCTATGCATCCCGTCAACTGCGACCACACGAGTTGAATTACGCGACGCACGATCTGGAGTTAGCAGCTGTAGTGCATGCACTGAAAACCTGGAGACATTTCCTTATTGGAAATCGTTGTGATGTGTACACGGATCACAAGAGTTTGAAGTACATTTCACACAGAAGGAGCTGAACCTCGGGCAAAGGAGATGGTTGGAGCTTATAAAGGATTATGATATGAAGCTGCACTATCACCCAGGAAAGGCCAACGTCGTGGCAGACGCTTTGAGCCGGAAGAGTTATGCAAATACCCTAATAAAAGGGGGATTGCCACAGGAGTTAGCAGAACATCTCAGGGAGCTTCGTTTGGAGATAGTTCCTAGAGGTTTCATTGCTACGTTGGAGGTTCAGTCGACATTGTCGGGAAAGATATGTGAAGCTCAGAAGGATGATTAGGAAATTGCAGAGATAAGGAAAAGGATGAGTGAAGGAAAAGCCAAGGGATTTCGTGAGGACAAACACGACACCTTGTGGTTTGAGGATCGAATCTATGTGCCCAACGACCCGGAGATCAGGAAGTTGATACTGCAGGAAGCACATGATTCGCCATACTCGATACACCTCGGAAACACCAAGATGTATTTGGATTTGAAGGAACGTTTCTGGTAGACGGGAATGAAGAAGGATATTGCCAAGTATGTAGCCGTATGTGATGTATGCCAGAGATTAAAGGCAGAGCATCAGAAGCCAGCAGGATTGCTGCAGCCTATGCCGATACCCGAATGGAAGTGGGAGAAGCTTGGCATGGATTTTATCACCGGATTTCCCAGGACCAAATCAGGATATGATTCAATATGGGTAGTGGTAGATCGATTGACGAAGGTGGCCCATTTTATCCCCGTGAAAACCACATACACCAGTGCGAAGTTGGCCAAGATATACATGACCAGGATAGTATGCCTGTACGGAGTTCCGAGGACCATTGTATCAGATAGAGGTACACAATTCACCTCAAAGTTTTGGCATCAGCTACACCAAACTTTGGGAACGAGGCTGGAATTCAGCACCGCTTTTCACCAACAGACCGATGGACAGACCGAGAGAGTCAACCAGATCCTGGAGGACATGTTGAGAGCCTGTGCGTTAGATTATGGATCTAGTTGGGATGATAATTTGCCCTACGCGGGGTTCTCGTACAACAATAGTTACCAGGCCAGTTTGAAGATGGCACCGTTCGAGGCATTGTATGGAAGGAGATGCCGAACACCGTTAATGTGGGATGAAGTTGGAGACCGACAGTTGTTTGGACCAGACTTGATCAAAGAGTCTGAGGAGAAGGTGAAGTTGATTCGAGATAGATTGAAGGTAGCTCAGTCCAGGCAGAAGAGTTATGCAGACTCGAAGCGCAAGGAGATAGCCTATGAGATCGGAGATAGAGCGTACCTGAGAGTATTGCCTCTAAGAGGAGTAAAACATTTCGGAGTTAAGGGAAAGCTAGCCCCGAGATTTGTGGGACCCTACCGTGTTTTGGAACGCATGGGAGAGGTTGCCTATAAGTTGGAATTGCCCGAAGGAATGTCACGAGTACACGACGTGTTTCATGTTTCGCAGCTTAAGAAGTGTCATGCGGAGATGGCCGATATTCCTCTTGGAGACATAGTACCCCTGGAAGCAATTCAGTTGGACAGTGATCTAACCTACGAGGAGAAGCCTGCTAAGATCCTCGAATTTTCGAGCAAAGTCACCCGCAGTAAGGTCATCAAGTTTTGCAAAGTTCAGTTGAGTCACCACACCGAGGAAGAAGCCACCTGGGAACGAGAAGATGATCTACGCAAGGACCACCCACACCTGTTCTCTAGCAAAGTCGAATCTCGAGGGCGAGATTCATTCTAAGGGGGGTAGGTTTGTAACATCCCAAATTTTCAATTTGGAATGTTATACATAGATCATACTGCGTTGCATGTTTATTTGCATTTTTGTTCGTGGCGATCCTCGAAATTCTAAGCAACTCAAGGACCTTCGAAGAGAGTTGGGAATTCTACCGTTTTGTATTTGAGTTCACTCGAATACCGGTACGAGGATAGTGTAGGTTTTAATTATTTTTCTCTCCTAAAAATATTTCAAAATGCAATATATGAGCGGAGGTAATATGACTTCTCCAAAATAACAGAAATATTGGAGGAAAATGTTAAAATCACTTTTGGTTTTTTCTGGATTTATTTGTGATTTTATTTGCATAGGAAAAATGCGCATTTTTCAAAATTGCATTTAGGTCCGGGAAAAATGTTCACTTTGTCCTAAATATTATTAGAGGACGAAGAAAATTTATTTCGGGATTTTTGGAGTCCGTTTAGTATTTCTTTCGTTAGTTTTGCTACGTCAGGACTCTTTTAAAGAAAAACAAAGGGCGAACCGACTCCGGGCCGAAGAGGCCAGGACTCTGGCCTTTATATAGCGCCGGCCCGCTAGCGCCCCGCCCCGAACCCTAGCCGCCGCCGCCGCTCGCCGACCCTGCCGCCGACCCCGCCGCCGCCGTTCGCCGGAGCCGCCGCCACCGTCGAGGTAGTTATCCGCCGCGTCGATTTTTCGTTAGAAACCGATCGGTTTTTTTTTAGGAAAACCCTAGATCCGTTTTTTTGTTTAGATCGGTTTTCTTTGGTTTAGTTATTTAGCGGACGTTCGTTCATACGTTCATTTTAACGAACGTTGTTCGTTCGTTAGTCTGTTCGTCAGTTTTCTTTTTCGGGGTTTTTATCCGCGATTATTTCGATCGTGATTTCTGCCCTGATCTTGTTTTTCGTTTTTCTTTTCGCTCTAGAGTCGGAATCAGGTGATTCAAAATCCCAGATCTTCGTCTCGATGCCCTCTTTCCATTTAACCAACTTGAACAAAGTTTTGGCTACTGTAAAATTTTGACTTTAGACCAATTAGTAATCGGAGCTCGTTTCTATCGCAGTTTGAGTTTCGTTGCTTCTTTCGATTTGATTCTTTTTGCAAACCGGAGTTCTTAAGTTGAACTTTCTGGTTAGATCTTATCTTTTGGAGTTTTGTTTGTGCATCTTTGCTTGTTTGCTTATGTATGCTATTGTTTGCTTGCGATAGAATACTCGGATTGTGAAGCGTGCTACTACGAGTCTCTAGGTTTTGCGAATCGTCAGCAAGGCAAGTAACACTTTGATCATGCTTTTACTACCTAGTTTTTATGCATTAGATCAAACCCTCACACATTGCATGAGTAGGATCTCTTAATTTGTGGGACTGGGAAGTAGATTGTGGTAGAACCTATTACCTGCATTATTTTCAAACCCTTGGGAGTTACTTCTACGTTTGCTTAGGTTGCCATGCTATGCTCGTAGACGTGGTTTGGGTTTGAGTGAAATCCATGACAAATGTGAGTTGTTAATTAAGGATTCAACTTAAGGTGGCTACTTGAATACACATCTGGGTGGATTGGTTGCAGGGCACCTGGAGAATCCAGTGTTGTCCTAGGAAACCCCGGGGTTCCGTGTGATTTTTCCTATGGAATGCCACCGAGGCTCAAAGGGATCATAAAACTATTCATGCTAGAAACTTCCGTGTGCAGCCACATGCCAATATGGGCTCTGGCATAGTTGAGTAAGTTGTGGGAAACCTTTCCGTGATGGGCTAGCAGATGTAGAGGGATTGTAGGCGTACCGGCCTATCTATCCGGTTAAGGGGACCTCTTCGGAAAGACTATGTCTCGGTCATCCGTTTCTCAAACACCATGCAGTGCGAGAAACCAAACGGAGGCGATCGAGTCTTGTGGGAAAAGTGCACAAACCTCTGCAGAGTGTACAAACTGATCATGATTAGCCATGTCCCCGGTTATAGACATCTTGAGTATGTGGCACTTGAATTATTGGTTGATCTCATCACTCTATAATTTAATTTGTTGGGTTAATGATAAGTTTAATTTGGGATTGTGTTGGAGGTACCTTCTCAATGATTTTCAACCACCATGATAGTTAAAAATAAAATTCATTCCTTTGTTGTAGGGAAAAATTGGCTTTACACAAAAACTTCAACCTTAGAGCCTCCACCAGCCAAATATGCATATAGTATAGCCTTTATTCTGTTACTTGCATCTTCTGTGTTATCTTGCCAGCATATTCCATGTGCTGACCCGTTTTCGGGCTGCAACATATTACGTTGCAGACTTTTCAGACGAGGAATAAGACGTGCTAGGTCGTTTGTCATGCACTCAGCTATGCCATTGGAGTTGATGGACTCAGTTATCTTCCAAGCCTTCCACTGATATTTTGTCAGATGGCTTTAAGCCATAGACTTTTGTAATAAGATCTCATTGGAGACATTCGATGTAATAAGTGTGTGATTGCCACTCTGTTATAAATCCTTCAAGTACTGTGTGTGTCAGCATTACCGATCCAGGGATGACACAGAACACAGAGACTTCGGTCCATTCGGATCGTGGTCGCTACACTTCTTTCGAGAGAAACTCTTTCTCCAGAAAGGATCCATTCTTGGCAACGAAGACCTTGCCTTCAGATCTGAGGTAGAAGGTGTACCCAATAGTTTCCTTTGGGTATCCTATGAAGACGCATTTTTTCGATTTGGGTTCGAGCTTTTCATGTTGAAATTTCTTAACATAAGCATTGCATCCCCAAACTTTTAGAAATGACAACTTAGGTTTCTTGCCAAACCAAAGTTCATACGGTGTCGTCTCAACGGATCCCTATTTAAAGTGAATGCGGCAGTCTCTAAAGCATAACCCCAAAATGATAGCAGTAAGTCGGTAAGAGACATCATAGATCGCACCATGTCCAACAGAGTACGATTACGACGTTCGGACACACCATTACGCTGAGGTGTTCTAGGCGGTGTCAATTGTGAAACAATTCCACAGTTCCTTAGGTGTGTGCCAAATTCGTGACTTCAATATTCTCCTCCACGACCCGATCGTAAGAACTTTATTTTTCCGTCACGTTGATTCTCAACCTCATTCTGAAATTCGTTGAACTTTTCAAAGGTCTCAGACTTGTGTTTCATCAAGTAGACATACCCATATCTACTTAAGTCATCTGTGAGGGTGAGAACATAACGATAGCCTCCGCAAGCTTCAACACTCATTGGACCGCACACATCGGTATGTATGATTTCCAACAAGTTGGTTCCTCGCTCCATTGTTCCGGAGAACGATGTCTTGGTCATCTTGCCTAAGAGGCATGGTTCGCACGTGTCAAATGATTCATAATCAAGAGACTCCAAAAGTCCATCTGCATAGAGCTTCTTCATACGTTTGACACCAATATGACCAAGGCGGCAATGCCACAAGTATGTGGGACTATCATTATCAACCTTACATCTTTTGGCATTCACACTATGAACATGTGTAACATCACGTTCTAGATTCATTAAGAATAAACCATTGACCAGCGGGGCATGACCATAAAACATTTCTCTCATATAAATAGAACAACCATTATTTTCGGATTTAAATGAGTAGCCATCTCGCATTAAACGAGATCCAAATACAATGTTCATGCTCAAAGCTGGTACTAAATAAAAATTATTGAGGTTTAAAACTAATCCCGAAGGTAGATGTAGAGGTAGCTAGCGTGCTGATGGCGATCACATCGACCTTGGAACCATTCCCGACGCGCGTCGTCACCTCGTCCTTAGCCAGTCTCCGCTAATTCCGCAGCTCCTGCTTTGAGTTACAAATGTGAGCAACTGCACCGGTATCGAATATCTAGGAGCTACTACGAGCGCTGGTAAGGTACACATCAATAACATGTATATCACATATACCTTTGACGTTGCCGGCCTTCTTATCTGCTAAGTATTTGGGGCAGTTCCGCTTCCAGTGACCCGTTCCCTTGCAATAAAAGCACTCAGTCTCAGGCTTGGGTCCATTCTTTGGCTTCTTCCCAGCAATTGGCTTACCGGGCGCGGCAACTCTTTTGCCGTCCTTCTTGAAGTTCTTCTTACCCTTGCCTTTCTTGAACTTAGTGGTTTTATTCACCATCAACACTTGATGCTCTTTCTTGATCTCCACCTCCGCTGATTTCAGCATTGAATACACCTCGGGAATGGACTTCTCCATCCCTTGCATATTGAAGTTCATCACGAAGCTCTTGTAGCTAGGTGGGAGCGACTGAAGGATTCTGTCAACGACCGCTTCGTCTGGGAGATTAATTCCCAACTGAGACAAGCGATTGTGCAACCCAGACAATTTGAGTATGTGCTCGCTGATAGAACTATTCTCCTCCATCTTACAACTGTAGAATTCATCGGAGACGTCATATCTCTCGACTCGGGCATGAGCTTGGAAAACCATTTTCAGCTCTTGGAACATCTCATATGCTTTGTGGTGCTCAAAATGCTTTTGGAGCCCCGATTCTAAGTTGTAAAGCATGCCGCACTGAACCAGGGAGTAATCATCACAACGCGACTGCCAAGCGCTCATAACGTCTTGGTTCGCAGGGGCGGGAGCGTCACCTAGCGGTGCTTCAAGGACATATGTTTTCCTGGCAGCTATGAGGATGATCCTCAAGTTACGGACCCAATCTGTATAGTTGCTACCATCGTCTTTCAGCTTGGTTTTCTCTAGGAACGCGTTGAAGTTGAGGGTAACTTGAGCGTGGGCCATTGGATCTACAAGACATATTGTAAAGAATTTAGACTATGTTCATGACAATTAAGTTCATCTAAACAAATTTAATGAACTCCCACTCAGATAGACATCTCTCTAGTCATCTAAGTGATACATGATCCGAATCGACTAGGCTGTGTCCGATCATCATGTGAGACGGACTAGTCATCAATGGTGAACATCTTTATGTTGATCGCATCTTCTATACGACTCATCTTCTAGCTTTCGGTCTTCCGTGTTCCGAGGCCATGTCTGTACATGCTAGGCTCGTCAAGTGAACCCTAAGTGTATTGCGTGTGTAAATCTGGCTTACACCCATTGTATGCGAACGTTAGAGCCTATCACACCCGATCATCACGTGGTTCTTCGGAGCAACGAACCTTAGCAATGGTGCACAGTTAGGGGGAACACAATTATTGAAATTTTAGTGAGAGATCATCTTATTTACTACCGTCGTTCTAAGCAAATAAGATGTATAAACATGATAAACATCACATGCAATCAAATAGTGACATGATATGGCCAATATCATTTTGCTCCTTTGATCTGCATCTTCGGGGCTCCATGATCATTTTTGTCACCGGCATGACACCATGATCTCTGTCATCATGATCTCCATCATCGTGTCTTCATGAAGTTGTCTCTCCAAACATTAGTTCTACTACTATGACCAACGGTTAGCGATAAAGTAAAGTAATTACATGGCGTTTTTTATTGACCCACAGGTCATACAATAAGATAAGACAACTCATATAGCTCTTGCCGGTTGTCATACTCCTCGACATGCAAGTCGTGATTCCTATTAAAAGAACATGATCAATCTCATACATCACATATATCATTCATCACATCCTTTTGGCCATATCACATCACACGACACATGCTGCAAGAACAAGTTAGATGTCCTCTAATTGTTGTTGCAAGTTTTTACGTGGCTGCAATAGGTTTCTAGCAAGAACGTTTCTTACCTACGCCAAAACCACAACGTGATATGCCAATTTCTATTTACCCTTCATAAGGACCCTTTTCACCAAATCCGATCCGACTAAAGTGGGAGAGACAGACACCCGCTAGCCACCTTATGCAACTAGTGCATGTCAGTCGGTGGAACCTGTCTCACGTAAGTGTACGTGTAAAGTCGGTCCGGGCCGCTTCATCCCACGATGTCGCCGAATCAAGATAAGACTAGTAGAGGCAAGAGAATTGAACAAATCTATGCCCACAACTACTTTGTATTCTACTCGTGCAAGATACTACGCATAGACCTAGCTCATGATGCCACTGTTGGGGAACGTAGCAGAAAATCAAAAAAAATTCCTACGCATCACCAAGATCAATCTATGGAGTCATCTAGCAACGAGGGAGGGGGAGTGCATCTATATACCCTTGTACATCGCGCGCGGAAGCATTCAAGAGAACGGGGATGATGGAGTCGTACTCGTCGTGATCCAAATCACCGATGATCCTAGCGCCGAACGAACGGCACCTTCGCGTTCAACACATGTACGGAGCAGCAACGTCTCCTCCTTCTTGATCCAGCAAGGGGGAAGGAGAGGTTGATGGAGATCCAGCAGCACGACGGCGTGGTGGTGGAAGTAGTGGGATTCCGGCAGGGCTTCGCCAAGCGCTGCGGGAGGAGGGAGAAGTGTCACGGGAGGGAGAGGGAGGCGCCAGGGCATAGGGTGCGGCTGCCCGCCCTCCCTCCACTATATATAGGGGGGCTAGGGGGTGCGCCGGCCCTTGATATCCCATCTCTAGGGGGCGGCGGCCTAGGGGGGACTTGCCCCCCAAGGCAAGTGGGGCGCCCCCCACCCCTAGGGTTTCCAACCCTAGGCGTAGGGGAGGCCCATGGGGGGCGCACCAGCCCACTATGGGCTGGTTCCCCTCCCACTTCAGCCCATGGGGCCCTCCGGGACAGGTGGCCCCACCCGGTGGACCACCGGGACCCTTCCGGTGGTCCCGGTACAATACCGGTGACCCCCGAAACTCTCCCGGTGGCCGAAACTGGACTTCCTATATATAATTCTTTACCTCCGGGCCATTCCGGAACTCCTCGTAACGTCCGGGATCTCACCCGGGACTCCGAAGAACCTTCGGGTCACTGCATACTTATATCTCTACAACCCTAGCATCACCGAACCTTAAGTGTGTAGACCCTACGGGTTCGGGAGACACGTAGACATGACCGAGATGACTCTCCGGTCAATAACCAACAGCGGGATCTGGATACCCATGTTTGCTCCCACATGCTCCTCGATGATCTCATCGGATGAACCACGATGTCAAGGATCAATCAATCCCGTATACGATTCCCTTTGTCTGTCGGTATAGTACTTGCCCGAGATTCGATCGTCGGTATACCGATACCTTGTTCAATCTCGTCATGGCAAGTCTCTTTACTCGTTCCGCAACACATCATCCCGTGAACAACCCCTTAGTCACATTGAGCTCATTATGACGATGTCTTACCGAGTGGGCCCAGAGATACCTCTCCGTCATACGGAGTGACAAATCCCAGTCTCGGTTCGTGCCAACCCAACAGATACTTTCGGAGATACCCATAGTGTACCTTTATAGCCACCCAGTTACGTTGTGACGTTTGGCACACCCAAAGTATTCCTAAGGTATCCGGGAGTTGCACAACCTCATGGTCTAAGGAAAGGATACTTGACATTGGAAAAGCTTTAGCATACGAACTACACGATCTTGTTCTAGTCTTAGGATTGGGTCTTGTCCATCACATCATTCTCCTAATGATGTGATCATTATCAATGACATCCAATGTCCATGGTCAGGAAACCATAACCATCTGTTGATCAACGAGCTAGTAACTAGAGGTTTACTAGGGACACGTTGTTGTCTATGTATTCACACATGTATCACTGTTTCCGGATAATACAATTAAAGCATGAATAATAGACAATTATCATGAACAAGGAAATATAATAATAACCATTTTATTATTGCGTCTTGGGCATATTTCCAATAGTTTTGCTTGTGAGAGAAGTTTAGTCAGCGGGTCTGTTACATTCAGATCCGTATGTATTTTGCAAATTTCTATGTCTACAATGCTCTGCATGGAGCTACTCTAGCTAATTGCTCCCACTTTCAATACGCATCTAGATTGATACTTAGAGTCGTCTGGATTAGTGTCAAAGCTTGCATCGGCGTAACCCTTTACGATGAACTCTTTATCACCCCCATAATCGAGAAACATTTCCTTAGTCATCCAGTTACTAAGGATAATTTTGACCGCTGTCCAGTGATCTACTCATGGATCACTATTGTACTTCCTTGTCAAACTCATGGCAAGGTACAAAACAGGTTTGGTACACAACATGGCATACTTTATAGAACCTATGGCTGAGGCATAGGGAATGACTTTCATTCTCTATAAATTTTTCTGCCGTGGTCAGGCTTTGAGTCTTACTCAACTTCACACCTTACAGATGAGGCAAAAACTCCTTCTTTGACTGATCCATTTTGAACTACTTCAAAATCTTATCAAGGTATGTACTCATCGAAAGTCTTATCAAGCGTCTTGATATATCTCTGTAGATCTTGATGCCCAATATGTAAGCAGTTTCACCGAGGTCTTACTTTGAAAAACTCCTTTCAAACACTCCTTTATGCTTTCCAGAATATTCTACATTATTTCTGATCAACAATATGTCATTCGCATATACTTATCAGAAATGTTGTAGTGCTCCCACTCACTTTCTTGTGAATACAGGCTTCACCATAAGTCTGTATAAAACCATATGCTTTGATCACCTCATCAAAGCGTACATTCCAACTCCGAGATGCTTGCACCAGTCCATAGATGGATCGCTGGAGCTTTGCACACTTTGTTAGAACCTTTAGGATTGACAAAACTTTCTGGTTGCATCATATACAGCTCCTCTTTGAGGTATCCATTAAGGAATGTAGTTTTGACATCCATTTGCCATGTTTCATAATCATAAAATGCGGCAATTGCTAACATGATTCAGACAGACATAAGCATCGCTACGGGTGAGAAAGTCTCATCGTAGTCAACTCCTTGAACTTGTCGAAAACCTTTCGCAACAAGTCGAGCTTTATAGGCAGTAACATTACCGTCGGCGTCGGTCTTCCTCTTGAAGATCCATTTATTTTCAATGGCTTGTTGATCATCGGGCAAGTCAACCAAAGTCCATACTTTGTTCTCATACGTGGATCCCATCTCAGATTTTATGGCCTCAAGCCATTTTTGTGGAATCTGGGCTCATCATCGCTTCCTCATAGTTCGTAGGTTCATCATGGTCTAGTAACATGACATCCAGAATCGGGTAACCGTACAATTCTGGCGCGGAACGCACTCTGGTTGACCTACGAGGTTAAGTAGTAACTTGATCTGAAGATTCATGATCATCATCATTAGCTTCCTCGCTGATCGGTGTAGGAATCACTAGAACTAGTTTCTGTGATGTACTACTTTCCAATTCGGGAGAAGGTACAATTACCTCATCAAGTTCCACTTTCCTCCCACTCACTTCTTTCGAGAGAAACTCCTTCTCTAGAAAGGATCCATTCTTAGCAGTGAATATCTTGTCTTCGGATCTGTGATAGAAGGTGTACCCAACAGTCTCCTTTGGGTATCCTATGAAGACACATTTCTCCGAATTGGGTTCGAGCTTATCAGGTTGAAGCTTTTTCACATAAGCATCGTAGCCCCAAACTTTAAGAAACGACAACTTTGGTTTCTTGACAAACCACAGTTCATAAGGCGTCGTCTCAACGGATTTAGATGTTGCCCTATTTAACGTGAATGCATCTATCTCTGATGCATAACCCAAAATGATAGTGGTAAATTGATAAGAGACATCATAGACCGCACCATATCTAATAAAGTACAGTTACGACGTTCAGACACACCATTACGCTGTGGTGTTCCGGGTGGCGTGAGTTGTGAAACTATTCCACATTGTTTCAAATGAAGACCAAACTCGTAACTCAAATATTCACCTCCACGATCAGATCGTAGAAACTTTATTTTCTTGTTACGATGATTCTCTACTTCACTCTGAAATTCTTTGAACTTTTCAAATGTTTCAGACTTGTGCTTCATCAAGTAGATATACCCATATCTGCTTAAATCATCAGTGAAGGTCAGAAAATAACGATACCCGCCGCGAGCCTCAACACTCATTGGTCCACATACATCAGTATGTATGATTTCCAACAAATTTGTTGCTCGCTCCATTGTTCCGGAGAACGGAGTTTTAGTCATCTTGCCCATGAGGCATGGTTCGCAAGCACCAAGTGATTCATAATCAAGTGATTCCAAAAGTCCATCACTATGGAGTTTCTTCATGCGCTTTACACCAATATGACTTAAATGGCAGTGCCACAAATAAGTTGCACTGTCATTATTAACCTTGCATCTTATGGTTTCAATATTATGAATAAGTGTATCACTACGATCGAGATCCAACAAACTATTTTCATTGGGTGTATGACCATCGAAGGCTTTATTCATGTAAACAGAATAACAATTATTCTATGACTTTAAATGAATAACCGTATTGCAACAAACATGATCAAATCATATTCATGCTCAACGTAAATGCCAAATAGCATTTATTTAGGTTCTACACTAATCCCGAAAGTATAGGGAGTGTGCGATCATGATCATATCAATCTTGGAACCACTTCCAACACACATCGTCACTTCACCTTTAACTAGTCTCTGTTCATTCTGCAACTCTCGTTTTGAGTTACTAATTTTTAGCAACTGAACTGGTATCAAATACCCAGGGGTTGCTATGAACACTAGTAAAGTACACATCAATAATCTGTATATCACATATACCTTTGTTCACTTTGCCATCCTTCTTATCTGCCAAGTATCTAGGGCAGTTCCACTTCCAGTGACTATTTCCTTTGCAGTAGAAGCACTTAGTTTCAGGCTTGAGTTTAGCTTTGGGTTTCTTCACGGGAGTGACAACTTGCTTGTCATTCTTCTTGAAGTTCCCCTTCTATCCCTTTGCCCTTTACTTGAAACAAGTGGTCTTGTTTAACCATCAACACTTGATGCTCTTTCTTGATTTCTACCTTCGCCGATTTTAGCATCATAAAGAGCTCGGGAATTACTTTCGTCATCCCTTGCATATTATAGTTCATCACGAAGTTCTACTAACTTGGTGATAGTGACTAGAGAACTTTGTCAATTACTATCTTATCTGGAAGATTAACTCTCACTTGATTCAAGCAATTGTAGTACCCAGAAAATCTGAGCACATGCTCACTAGTTGAGCTATTCTCCTCCATCTTGTAGGCAAAGTACTGCCAGAGGTCTCATACCTCTTGACACGGGCATGAGTATGAAATACTAATTTCAACTCTTGGAACATATTATATGCTCCATGGCGTTCAAAACGTTTTTGAAGTCCCGGTTCTAAGCCGTAAAGCATGGTGCACTAAACTATTAAGTAGACATCATATTGAGCTTTGCCCAAACGTTCATAAAGTTTGCATCTGCTCCTGCAATAGTTCTGTCACCTAGCGGTGCATCAAGGACATAATTCTTCTGTGCAGTAATGAGGAAAATCCTCAGATCACGGAACAAGTCCGCATCATTGCTACTAACATCTTTCAACTTAGTTTTCTCTAGGAACATATAAAAACAAACGAGGAGCTACATCACGAGCTATTGATCTACAACATAGATATGCTAATACTATCAGGACTAAGTTCATGATAAACTAAAGTTCAATTAATCAAATTGCTAAAGAACTCCCACTTAGATAGACATCCCTCTAGTCATCTAAATGATCACGTGATCCAAATCAACTAAACCATGTCCGATCATCACGTGAGATGGAGTAGTTTTCAATGGTGAACATCTTATGTTGTTCATATCTACTATATGATTCACGCTCGACCTTTCGGTCTCCAGTGTTCCGAGGCCATATCTGCATATGCTAGGCTCGTCAAGTTTAACCCGACTGTTCTGCGTGTGCAAAACTGGCTTGCACCCGTTGTATGTGAACGTAGAGCTTATCACACCCGATCATCACATGGTGTCTCGGCACGAAGAACTTTCACAACAGTGCATACTCAGGGAGAACACTTATACCTTGAAATTTAGTGAGAGATCATCTTATAATGCTACCGTCGATCTAAGCAACATAAGATGCATAAAAGATAAACATCACATGCAATCAATATAAGTGATATGATATGGCCATCATCATCTTGTGCCTTTGATCTCTATCTCCAAGGCACCGTCATGATCACCATCGTCACCGGCGTGACACCTTGATCTCCATCGTAGCATCGTTGTCGTCTCGCCAACTATTGCTTCCACGACTATCGCTACCGCTTAGTAATAAAGTAAAGTAATTACATGGCGATTGCATTTCATACAATAAAGCGACAACCATATGGTTCCTGCCAGTTGCCGATAACTTTACAAAACATGATCAACTCATACATTAACGTATAACTCATCATGTCTTGACCATATCACATCACAACATGCCCTGCAAAAACAAGTTAGACGTCCTCTACTTTGTTGTTGCAAGTTTTACGTGGCTGCTACGGGCTTAGCAAGAACCGTTCTTACCTACGCATACAAAACCACAACGATTTTTCGTCAAGTATGTGTTGTTTTAACCTTCACAAGGACCGGGCATAGCCACACTCGATTCAACTAAAGTGAGAGAGACAGACACCCGCTAGTCACCTTTAAGCATCGGGTGCTCATAATGGTGAAACCAGTCTCGCGTAAGCGTAGGCGTAATGTCGGTCCAGGCCACTTCATCTCACAATACCGCCGAACCAAAGTATGACATGCTGGTAAGCAGTATGACTATTATCGTCCACAACTCACTTGTGTTCTACTCGTGCATATCATCTACGCATAGACCTGGCTCATGATGCCACTGTTGGGGAACGTAGTGTTTCAAAAAATTCCCTACGATCACGCAAGATCTATCTACTAGATGCATAGCAACGAGAGGGGAGAGTATGTCTACGTACCCTCGTAGACCGAAAGCGGAAGCGTTTATCAACGCGGTTGATGTAGTCGTACACCTTCAGGATCCATCCCGATCTAGTACCGAACGTACAACACCTCCTCGTTCAGCACACGTTCAGCTCGATGATGTCCTCGCCTTCTTGATCCATCAAGATGGGCGAAGTAGTAGATGAGTTCCGGCAGCACGACGGTGTGGTGACAGTTGTTGATGAAGAACAATCTCTGCAGGGCTTCACCAAGCACTACAGAAACTAGACGGAGGATAAACTAGAGGGTCGGGGTTGCCGGCACACGGCTTGGTGTATCTTGATGTGGCTTGGGTGCTAGCCCTACCCCTCTATTTATATGTTGAGCCCTGGGGTCGAAACTTGGAGTAAAAGCCTCCTCAAAGTCGCTTTTGCCCGAAAGGAAAGAGTCCCACTCGGACTCCAGGGCTAGACGCCAGGGTTCCCGGCGTCTACCCCCTAGACGCGAGGGTTCCTCGCGTCTAGCCTCTGGTCTCTGCAAAACTTCCTTTTGCACTTTCCTAAAGCCTCGTGGGCTTTCCCCTTTGGCCCAAATAAAGTGTTCTCGTACCAAATCATTTCAGGAAACATCCGGAACACCTTCCGATGAATTCTGGAACCCTTCCGGATGTCAAACACTATTATCCCATATATTAATCTTTATCTCCGGACCATTCCGGAGTTCCTCATCATGTCCGTGATCACATCTGGGACTCCGAATAACATTTGGTCACCAACATACATAACTCATTAAAAACTATATCGTCAACGAACGTTTAAGCATGCGGACCCTACGGGTTCGAGAACTATGTAGACATGACCCAGACATCTCTCCGGTCAATAACCAATAGCAGAACCTGGATGCCCATATTGGCTCCTACATATTCTACGAAGATCTTTATCGGTCGAACCGCATAACAACATATGGTGTTCCCTTTGTCATCGGTACGTTACTTGCCCGAGATTCGATCGTCGGTATCTCAATACCTAGTTCAATCTCGTTAACGGCAAGTCTCTTTACTCGTTTTGTAATACATCATCTCGTGCCTAAATCATTAGTCATTTCGTTGCAAGGCTTATTATGATGTGCATTACCGAGAGGGCCCAGAGATACCTCTCCGACACACGGAGTGACAAATCATATTCTTGATCTATGCCAACACCACGAACACCTTCGGAGACACCTGTAGAGCATCTTTCTAATCACCCAGTTACGTTGTGACGTTTGATAGCACACAAGGTGTTCCTCTGGTATTCGTGAGTTGCATAATCTCATAGTCATAGGAACATGTATAAGTCATGAAGAAAGCAATAGCAGTAAAACTAAACAATCAAGTTGCTAAGCTAACGGATGGGCCTTGTCCATCACATCATTCTCCTAATATTGTAATCCCATTGATCAAATGACAACTCATGTCTATGGTTAGGAAACATAACCATCTTTGATCAATGAGCTAGTCTAGTAGAGGCATACTAGGGACACTCTGTTTTGTCTATGTATTCACACATGTACTAAGTTTCCGGTTAATAAAATTCTAGCATGAATAATAAACATTTATCATGATATAAGGAAATATAAAATAACAACTTTATTATTGACTCTAGGGCATATTTCCTTCAATAATCTACTCAGACATCATAGGATGGCAACACATCATTGGATAATAATATGAAGCATAAAGCACCATGTTCAAGTAGAGGGTACAGCGGGTTGCGGGAGAGTGGACCGCTGTAGATAGATGGGGGTAGGTGATGGAGATGTTGATGAAGATGACGAAGGTGTTGGTGTAGATCGCCGTCACACGATGATGACCCCGGTGGCACTCCGGTGCCACCGGAAGCGAGGGGGAGAGAGCCCTCCTCCTTCTTCTTCTTCCTTGACCTTCTCCCAATGTGGGAGAAGGGTTTCCCCTCTAGTCCATGGCCTCCATGGCGGCGGAGGGGCGAGAGCCACTCCGAGATTGGATCTATCTCTCTGTCTCTCTTTTGTTTCTGCGTTCCCAGATTTTGTCCCTTCACCGTTTCTTATATTCCCGGAGATCCGTAACTCCGATTGGGCTGATTTTTTTGACATGAGTTTTATCCGGATATTAGCTTTCTTGCGGCGAAAGAAGGGCATCAACTGCCTTACGCAGTGGCCACGAGGGCCCAGGGCACACCTGCCCCTGGTGGGCGCGCCCCCTGCCTCATGGCCCACTTGGGCATCGTCTCACATTGGTTTCGCTTCCCAAAATTCGCATATATTCCAGAAAAATTCTCCGTCCGTTTTTATTCCATTTGGACTCCGTTTGATATGGATATTCTGCGAAACAAAAAAACATGCATCAAACATGAACTGGCACTGGGCACTGGATCAATATGTTAGTCCCAAAAAATAGTATAAAAAGTTGCCAAAAGTATATGAAAGTTGTAGAATATTGGCATGGAACAATCAAACATTATAGATACGACGGAGACGTATCAGGGAGGTGCTAGTGAATGATTGTGGGTTAGTAAGAATATTGGTGTTAAAGTTTGTTATTCCCGAAGCATGCACGTATTGTCTCCCGTTATGCTAAGAAGTTGGAGCACAATTTATCCTTGATTGTTTATCTTTGTGTGACGGTCGAGGGCGCGCGATGGTTAACTCCTACCAACCTCCCCCCTAGGAGCATGCGTAGTAGTACTTTTCTTCGAGGGCTAATAAATTTTTGCAATAAGTATGTGAGTTCTTTATGACTAATGTGAGTCCATGGATTATACACACTCTCACCTTCCATCATTGCTAGCCTCTTCGGTACCGTTCATTGCCCTTTCTCACCCCGAGAGTCGGTGCAAACTTCGCCGGTGCATCCAAACCCCATGATATGATATGCTCTATCACACATAAGCCTCATTATATCTACCTCAAAACAGCCACCATACCTACCTATTACGGCATTTCCATATCCACTCCGAGATATATTGCCATGCAATTTCCATCATCATCATATACATGACTTGTGCATTCATTGTCATATTGCTTTGCATGATTGTAAGATATCTTGTATGATATTTTCATGGCTTGTCTATTTTTTGATATCTTTGCTATGCTAGATCATTGCACATCCTGGTACACTGCCAGAGGCATTCATATAGTCATCATGTATTAGTTTTATCGAGTTGTAATATCTAGTTGTAAGTAAATAAAAGTGTGATGATCATCATTATTAGAGCATTGCCCCATGTGAGGAAATAAAAAAGGAGAGGCCAATGAAGCCTATATAAAAAAGGGGGCCAAAGAAGCCCACCCAAAAAAGGAAAAAAAAAGAAAATAAGAGAAAATAAAAAAATGAGAGAAAAAGAGAGAAGGGGCAATGTTACTATCCTTTTCCACACTTGTGCTTCAAAGTAGCACCATGTTCTTCATATAGAGAGTCTCCTATATTGTCATTTTCATATACTAGTGGTAACTTTTTATTATAGAACTTGGCCTATATGTTCCGATGATGCGCTTCCTCAAATGCCTGAGGTCTTCATGAGCAAGCAAGTTTGATGCACACCCAGTTAGTTTTCAGTTTGACCTTTCATTAACTTATAGATCTAGTGCATCCGTTGCATGGCAATCCCTACTCCTCGCATTGATATGGATTGATGGGCGTCTCCATAGCCCGTTGATCCGCCTAGTTGATGTGATACTTTCTCCTTTTTTCTCCACATAAACCTCTACCACCGCATTCTATTCCACCCATAGTGCAATATCCATGGCTCACGCTCATGTATTGCACGAGAGTTGAAAAAGCTGAAGCACGTTAAAAAGTATGAACCAATTGCTTGGCTGACACCGGGGTCGTACATGATCTATATTGTGTGTTAAGAAGATGGAGCATGAAAAGGCTATATGATTTTGTAGGGATAATGTTCTTTAGCATTGATCTTTTGAAAAACATGATTGCTTGTTGGGATGCCCAAGTATTGATGTCTTCTATGACAAATGAAAGACTATTGCTTAGAATCACTCGTGTCTTAATATGCATACCATGATTAGATTATATGATCAAGATTATGCTAGATAGCATTCCACATCAAAATTTATCTTTTTTATCATTTACCTACTCAAGGATGAGCAAGAATTAAGCTTGGGGATGCTGATACGTCTTCGTCGTATCTATAATTTTTGATTGTTCCATGCCAATATTCTACAACTTTCATATACTTTTGGCAACTTTTTATACTATTGTTGGGACTAACATATTGATCCAGTGCCCAGTGCCAGTTCCTGTTTGTTGCATGTTTTTTATTTTGTAGAATATCCATATCAAACGAGTCCAAACGCGATAAAAACTTACAGAGATTTTTTTGGATTATATGTGATTTTTGGGAAAAAGAATCAACGCGAGACGATGCCCGAGGGGGCCACAAGGCAGGGGGCGGCCCAGGGGGTAGGGTGTGCCCTGGACCCTTGTGGTCACCCCGTAAGGTGGTTGGTGCCCTTCTTCGGTCCCAAGAAAGCTAATATCCGGATAAAATCATGTTAAAATTTCAGCCCAATCGGAGTTACGGATCTCCAGGAATATAAGAAACGGTGAAAGGCTAGAATCTGGGAGCACACAAACAGAAGGAAACGGAGAGAGAGATCCAATCTCGGAGGGGATCCCTCCTCTCCCATGCCATGAAAGCCAAGGACCAGAGGGGAAACCCTCCTCCCATCTAGGGGGTCAAGCAAGAAGAAGAAGAAGGGGGGCTCTCTCACCCTCTCTCCTGGTGGCGCCAAAACACCGTCGGGGCCAGCATCATGACGACAATCTACACCAACAACTTCGCCACCGTGATCACCAACTCTCTCCCCCTCTATGCAGTGGTTCAACACCTCTTCTCCCCGCTGTAATTTTTACTTAAACATGGTGCTCAAAGCTATATATGTATGGCTATCCTATGATGTTTGAATAGATCCGTTTTGTCCTATAGGTTGATTGATGATCGTGATTGGTTTGAGTTGCATGTTTTATTATTGATGATGTCCTATGGTGCTCTCCGTGTTGCGCAAGCATGAGGGATCCCCGCTGTAGGGTGTTGCAATATGTTCATAGTTTGCTTATTGTCTGTGTTGCGTGAGTGATAGAAACACAAACACGGATAAATGGGTTATGGCGTATGGGAATAAAGAGGACTTGGTACTTTAATGATATGGTTGGGTTTTACCTTAATGATCTTTAGTAGTTACATATGTTTGCTCGAGTTCCAATCAGAAGTGCATATGATCCAAGAAGAGAAAGTATGTTAGCTTATGCCTCTCCCTCATATAAAATTGCAATAATGATTACCGGTCTAGTTATCGATTGCCTAGGGACAAATAACTTTCTTGTGACAAAAACCTCTCTACTAAAACTAATTTAGTTGTTTCTTCATCTAAACAGCCCCTAGCTTTTATTTATGTGCTCTTTATTATCTTGCAAACCTATCATGTTACACCTACAAAGTACTTCTAGTTTCATACTTGTTCTAGGTAAAGGGAACGTCAAGCGCGCATAGAGTTGTATCGATGGTCGATAGAACTTGAGGGAATATTTGTTCTACCTTTAGCTCCTTGTTGGGTTCGACACTCTTACTTATCGAAAGAGGCTACAATTGATCCCCTATACTTGTGGGTTATCAATTGGCATTCTGCTTTCACTATTTCTACATAATATGTTCCCCTTTGAGAGATCAGAAGGAAGCATCTCCAAGGGCCATGAAACAGAGGAGGTCATTGAGTTTTGCGTTGACTTTATTCCTGGCCTTAAGCTGATTGGTGTTCCTAAATCGCGGCATGGGGCAGATTGGGTGGAAAAGGCACGTTAGGAAAGGACCAATTAATATGTATGGACGGGCATTCTTGGACGCAAGCACACTACATAGTTCAACAAAGTTCCACCGTGGTGGCTCCGTATATCGAGGAACACAAGCATATTTTACACTCCAAGAACCCGGAGCAGTCTGACAACTGGATTACATGTGAACACATCCGAAGTTTCGGCGGCTGGTTGCAGACACGTCTCATCCATGATGACACTGTTGGAGATGAGTTGTACTTGCTGGCCAAGTCACCATCTTCGACTATATTGACTTTCAAAGGGTACGAGATAAATGGGAATACATTTTACATGATCGCCCAAGATAAAAAGAGCACCAACCAAAACAGTGGTGTCCTCTTTGATGCAGCAAACTCCAAGAATAGCACAAAGGGCACATATTATGGTTACATAGAGGATATATGGGAACTGGACTATGGAAATGGTTTGAAGATCCCTTGGTTTCGGTGCAAATGGGTTAATCTGAAAGGAGGTGGGGTAAGTGAAGACCCACGATACGGAATGACAACTATGGATCTCAACAATCTTGGGTACACAGACGAACCATTCGTCCTAGCCAATGATGTGCCGCAGGTTTTCTATGTGAAGGACATGCCTACCATGCCGAGAAAAAGAAAAGATAAGGAAGCGAATACATCATACGATGAGGCAAAGTGCCACATAGTTCTTTCAGGGAAAAGAAACAACGTGGGAGTGGAAGACAAGACAGACATGTTAAAAGATTATGAAAAGTTTCATGAAATTGCTCACTTCACAGTGAACACTGACCCAAGCATCATGTTAAATGCGGAAGATTGTCCATGGTTACGGCGCAAAGGGACACACGCGAAGAAAAAAAATTATACCCCAAGATCCTACTCTAGGATGTGACTGGCTTCACCGTCATCACTTTCTTCTCTACTAAGTTTCTGGTCTTGTTTGGAAAGTCCCACTTTGGAAAAACCGGAGGGAATCTTTGTAATAGTTAGGGTATATATGTGGTTTTGCATTCGAAACGCAAAGAAACATTATGGAGGAGTTAATTAATGCAACTATGTCCAAACAAAATATTTCATGCATTATGTAGGACTTCATTTGTTTTTTAGCTAAATGACCCTGAAATTGAAAAGCACTACAAATGAAGTGTGAAAAGGTTGAATGTTGGCATGGTATCATCATTTCACCCACATATCATGTGTTGAAAAGTTGAGATGATTACGCCAAAAGCTGGATGCGCTTCGTGTATAGAATGGACAATCTATTTCGAAGTACCAGGGTTTCGGACGAAAACTCGTATGTTAGAAAGGCATTTCATTTTTCTAACTTATTTTAACTCCAGAATTTTTGTGCGTTCAATATGCACCATTCAAAGCCACGTCATCAATTTTGAACTCTTTCTCACTTCATTTGCTATTTTTCATGCATTTAATGATTTTTTGAGCTAAATGACCCTAAAAGTGAAAAGCAATACAAATGCAGTCTGAAAGGGTTGAAAGTTGGCATGGTATCATCATTTCACCCACATAGTGTGTGCTAAAAAGATGAGAGGGTTACGGCAAAAACTGGATGCACTTCCTGTACAAAGTGTACAATCTCTTTCGAAGTAACAGGGTTTCAGACAAAAACTCATCTCTTACAAAAGCATTTCATTTTTTATCTTATTTTAATTCTAGATTTTTTGTGCATTCAATATGCACCATTCAAAGCCACATCATTAACTTTCAACCCTTTCTCACTTCATTTCCTATTTTTCATGCATTTAATGATTTTTTGAGCTAAATGACCCTAAAAGTGAAAAGCAATACAAATGAAGTATGAAAAGGTTGAAAGTTGGCATGGTATCATAATTTCACTCACATATCATGTGCTAAAAAGTTGAGAGGCTTACGGAAAAAAACTAGATGCATTTCGTGTACAAAATGGAAAATCTCTTTCGAAGTAACATGGTTTCACACGAAAACTCATCTCTTACGAAGGCATTTCATTTTTTAACTTATTTTAATTCCAGATTTTTGTGCATCCAATATGCACCTTTCAAAGCCACTTTATCAATTTTCAACCCTTTCTGACTTCATTTGCTATTTTTGATGCATTTAATGATTTTTTTTACTAAACGACCCTGAAAGCGAAAAGCAATACAAATGAAGTCTGAAAAGTTTGAAAGTTGATATGGTATCATCATTTCACCCACATAGGCATGTGCTACAAAGTTGAGAAGGGTACGACAAAAAATGGATGCACTTCGTGTACAAAATGTACAATCTATTTCGAAGTACCATGGTTTCGGATGAAAACTCATTTGTTACCTATTTAAAATAACCTAAAATTATCATATTGAATATAATAATAAAACACACTAATATTAAACTCTAAATTTTTCGTTGTAAGTACAAACAAAAGAAAAGAAATAAAGCAAAAAAATAAAAAATAAAAAAATACCCGTCTACTAGGCCACAGCGGCCTGCATACGACTAGAAACCCAACTACTAGTTGGGCCAGGATGCAGGCCCGTAGGCAAGTAGGCCCCACAGGGCAGTGAGAGGTTCATTAGGCCCACACACGCCTGCATTAGAGAGGAGCTCGAGGTTGCAGCTGAAGCGGGGCTTATAAACCAGTGTGAGCTCCTCTCGACAAGCGAGGTGGGACTGAACTTCCACCGCACCTCGCTGTGCGAGGACTAGACCTTTAGTCCCGGTTGGTGGCTAAAACCGGGACTAAAGGCCTAATCCCGATTTGAGCCACCAACCGGGACTAAAGGTATGTGCTTCTTGTTGCTCGGCCTGGTGAAATTCATGTTTAGTACCGGTTGCTGGATCTAACCGGGACTAAAGGGGGGCCTTTAGTCCCAGTTTGAGCCACCAACCGGGACTAAAGGTCTCTGTATATAAGCCACATTTTGAAAAAATTCCAAACTCATCTACATTTCCCCCGACGACGCTGAAGGCTACGATGCTGCCAGGCTGCCGGACCTCGACGTCGCCGTCCGGCCGATCTGTTCCCAAGCACCGCCCGAGCCCGCACCGGCGCTGCCACGCTGCCCGCTTCAGCTCCTCCACGCACGCCCGCCTCACAATCGACGTCGAGGCGCCGCTCCTCCACCAGTCGACGCGGCCCGAGCCCACGTCGGCACCGCTCCTCCCTGCCTCCGGCGTCCTCCTCCGTCTCCGGCGCTGCTCCTCTGTTTTTGGCGTCCTCCCTGCCTCCACTCCACCCTGACGATCCTGGCCGGTGAAGCTCCACCTCCCTCCTTAATTTTGTTCATCTTTTTTTCATAGATTGTTTGTTTACTAGATGTTGTAGATGCCTAGTATATATGTATGTATGTTTACAATGTATGTATGTATATGTAGATGAACTTAGAAGAAATTGCATAGGAAAAAGTTGACCATATATATGTATATAGTATAGAAAAAATTGCATAGAAAAAAGTTGCATAGCAAAAAGCTGACCATATGTATAGTACAGAAAAAATGCACAGAAAAAGTTGCATAGAAAAAAGTTGCATAGGAAAAAAGTTGACCATGTATTAAAAATATTTGAATGTTAATATCTTAATGTTGTATTTGCAAAAGTTTGTCATGTATTTTAAAATAAAGTGAACAAAAATCATAATCAAGCATTTAAAAAATGTTAAATTTGCCATCAATGATATGCCCGGCCCGCATCCTCGTCGTCAAATCAGTGGTGGCAACATGCTTGAGAGGCGCCATGTCCTAGACTGCGCTCCGACGGGCTTGCACTGGGACGTGCTACCTTCCGAGGCGCGCATCTTGGTGAGGAACCGGGCTCCCGTCGTCGACCCGGAGCTTCTTCGGTGGTGCTCGCGTGGGCCACTTTCGGTGCGGAGACAGCCGGCCTCCGTGGAGGTTGTACGTCGCCGTGTCAGGGAGGAGGACAAGCACGTCCATCGCTACATGGTTGTGTTGGACGTCAGGTTCTCCAATATCCGGCAGGTTCTTCACGGATCTCACTGAGCTATGATCCTGTGATGGTTCCTTCTCTTTGGGTGTTCACCGCTCGCTCCTCAGGATCCGCAAGTGAACTAGATTATTCGATAGTATTCGATCCGTATTATCTAGTGATGTTATATAATAATATTCGAGATGTGTTCAAGACTATATTCGATAATATTCAAGATGTATTCGATACTATATTCAATAATATTCGAGATGTATTTGAGATTATTTTTGATAATATTCGATGATGCATATTATCTGGATTATTCGAGATATATTATAGTGATATTATTCGGGCGCAAGCACACTACACAGTTCCACAAAGTTCCACCATGGTTGCTCCATATATCGAGGAACTCAAGCATATTTTACACTCCAAGAACCTGAAGCAGCCTAACGACTGGATTACATGTGAACACATGTGGAGTTTCGGCGATTGGTTGCATACACGTCTCATCCATGATGACACTGTTGGAGATGAGCTATGCTTGCTGGCCAAGTCACCATCTTCGACTATATTGACTTTCAAATTTTACGAGATAAATAGGAATACAGTTTACACGATCGCCCAAGATAAAAAGAGCACAAACAGTGGTGTCCGCTTTGATGCAGCAAACTCCAAGAATAGGACAAAGGACACATATTATGGTTACATAGAGGAGATATGGGAACTGGACTATGGAAATGATTTGAAGGTCCCTTTGTTATGGTGCAAATGGGTCAATCTGAAAGGAAGCGGGGTAAATGAAGACCCGCGATATGGAATGACAACTGTGGATCTCAACAATCTTGGGTACACACACGAACCATTCGTCCCAGCCAATGATGTGGCGCATGTTTTCTATGTGAAGGACATGTCTACCAATCCGAGAAAAAGTAAATATAAGTAAGCGAATACATCATACGATGAGGCAAAGCGCCACATAGTTCTTTCAGGGAAAAGAAACATCGTGGGAATGGAGGAAAAGACAGACATGTCAGAAGATTATGGAAAGTTTCATGAAATTCCTCCCTTCATAGTGAACACTAACCCAAGCATCATGTTAAATGAGGAAGGTTGTCCATGGTTACGGCACAAAGGGACACACGCGGATAAAAAAATTATACCCCCAGATCCCACTATGGGATGTGACCGGCTTCACCGTCATTACTTTCTTCTCTACTGAGTTTACGGTCTTATTTGGAAAGTCTCACTTCAGACAAACCAGAGGGAATCATTGCAATAGTTAGGGTATATATGTGATTTGGCATTTGAAACGTGAAGAAACATTATGGAGGAGTTAATCAATGCAATTATGTCCAAACAAAATATTGTATGCATTATGTAGGACTTCATTTGTTTTT
The DNA here is from genome assembly GCA_902687465.1 of Secale cereale. NCBI lineage: Eukaryota > Viridiplantae > Streptophyta > Magnoliopsida > Poales > Poaceae > Secale > Secale cereale. The sequence continues at coordinate 572,351,726 of LR738713.1, read as the reverse complement.
GTTTTTTGATCTAAATGACCCTGAAATTGAAAAGCACTACAAATGAAATGTAAAAAGGTTGAAAGTTGGCATGGTATAATCATTACAACCACATAGCATGTGCTAAAAAGTTGAGAGGTTAGCGGCAAAAACTGGATGCATTTCATGTACAAAATGGACAATCGATTTCGAATACCAGGGTTTCAGACGAAAACTCATCTGTTACAACGACATTTCATTTTTTAACTTATTTTAACTCCAGACTTTTTGTGCGTTCAATATGAACCATTCAAAGGCACGTCATCAATTTTCAATCCTTTCTGACTTCATTTTCTATTTTTCATGCATTTAATAATTTGTTTTGAGCTAAATGACCCTCAAAGTGAAAAGCAATACAAATGAAGTCTGAAAGGTTGAAAATTGGTATGGTGTCATCATTTCACACACATAGCATGTTCTAAAAAGTTGAGAGGGTTACGACAAAAACTGGATGCACTTTGTGTACAAAATGGACAATCTTTTTCGAAGTAACATGGTTTCAGAGGAAAATTCATCTATTACAAAGGCATCATTTTTTAGCTTATTTTAATTTCAGATTTTTTTTTGTGCGTTCAATATGCACCATTCAAAGCCACATCATCAATTTCCAACCCTTCCTGACTTCATTTGCTATTTTTCATGCATTTAATGATTTTTTAGATAAATTACCCTGAAAGTGAAAAGCAATACAAATGAAGTCTAAAAAGGTTGAAAGTTGGCATGGTATCATAATTTCGCCCACATAGCATCTGCTAAAAAGTTGAGATGGTTACGACAAAAACTGGATGCATTTCGTGTACAAAATGGACAATCTATTTCGAAGTACTAGGGTTTCGGACGAAAACTCATTTGTTCCCATTTAAAATAGCCTAAAAATTACCAAATTGAATATAATAATAAAACACACTAATATTAAACTCTAAAATTTTCTCTATAAATAAAAACAAAAGAAAAGAGATAAAGCAAAAAATCAAAAAAAAACTAGAAAACAAAAACAAAAAATGCCTGCCTACTAGGCCACAGTGGTCTACATACAACGAGAAACCCAACTACTAGTTGGGCCAGGATGCAGGCACACAGGGCAAGTAGGCCCCACATGGCAGTGAGAGGTTCATTAGGTCCACACAGGCCTGAATTAGAGAGGAGCTCAAGGTTGTAGCTGCAGCGTTGCTTATAAACCAGTGCGAGCTCCTCTCGGCAAGCGAGGTAGGAATAAACTTCAACCGTACCTCGCCGTGCTAGGACCAGACCTTTAGTCCCAGTTGGTGACTCAAACCGGGATTAAAGGCCCCCCCCCTTTAGTGCCGGTGCGAGCTGCCAACCGGGACTTAAGGTCTATGCTTCCCACCGCTTGGCCCGATGAAATTCACCTTTAGTCCCGGATGGTGGCTCTTACTGGGACTAAAGGGGGGCCTTTAGTCCCGGTTTGAGCCACCAACCGGGACTAAAGGTCTCTGTATATAAGTCGCACTCTACAAAAATTCCAAACTCATCTGCATTTGCCCCCGACGACGCCGAAGACCACAACATCGTCAGGCTGCCGGACCTTGACGTCGTCGTCCGACCGCTCTGCTCCCAAGCATTGCCCTAGCCCGCGCCGGTGCCGCCAAGCTGCCCGCTGCCGTCGCTCCTCCCTGCGTGCCCGCCTCGCGATCGATGTCGACGCGCCGCTCCTCCACCAGCCGTCGCGGCTCGAGCCCGCGCCGGCGCCGCTCCACCCTACCTCCGGCGTCCTCCGTATCCGGCGTCCTGCCCGCCTCCCCTCCGCCCCGACGATCCCGCCCGGTGAAGCTCCTCCTCCCTCCTTAATGTTGTTCATCTTTTTTTCATAGACTGTTTTTTACTAGATGTTGTAGATGCTTAGTATATATGTATGTATATGTAGACAAACATAGAAAAATTGCTTAGAAAATGTTGTATAGGAAAAGGTTGACCATATATATGTAATGCCCCATATGTGATACCTTCCATTTATGGCAATATATGAAACGTTGACTTCATCTATTCCATTCTGGGCTCTTCTTTCTTTTCGGGTTTCTTCGTTTTGTCGCGTGCGTGTGTGCATTTCATCCATGTCATGTTATCATGTGCATTGCATTGCATTCGTGTTGTCACTTGCACCCGGTCCCGCTCGCCTCTTCCCGTTGTCCGTTTCGAGTTCCGACACTCACACACGTGCCCGTGGCACCCCCGAGTCCTTCTTTCGTGAGTGGTCGTGTCACGTTCCCGAAATGAGGTGAGACTTGTCGTGCGTTGTTGTTTTGGTACGTGTAGGCCGCCTGTCAAGTTTCGTCGCGTTTGGAGTTCGTTTGGTACTCCAACGGTTAACCTAGTGGGCTAAAAGCACATCTTCCTTTTGGCCCAAGACCCCCTCCACAACAGCCCACTAACCCAGCACAACCACTCCCTCCTCTCGGTCGTCGGATCGTGATCGTGTGGGCGAAAACCGCACCCCATTTGGAGTTTCCTAGCTCCCTATGCCTATAAAAACGCCCCCCACGTCCATTTTTCGTGCGAAAACCCTAGATCCGAGCTCCTACCGCCGCCGGACACATCCGGATCGCGTCGGACACGTCCGCCCGGACGCGCCCGACCAATCCCGTACTGCCACGTCGCCCTCCGCCGCCTCCCTCTCTCTCCCCGCGCAGCCGGCCCGCCGGGCCCAGGCGGGGCCCGCCCGGCCTGCGCGCCTCCGCCCGACCCCGCGCCCGTGGGCCGCCGCCGCCGTCAGGCGCCCCGGCGCCGGCTTGCCGCGCCCCGCCACCAGACTCCGCCACCGCCGACAGCCGCCAACCGCCGCTCCTCAGGCCTCCTCCCGCCGGCGCCGCCCCGCGCGCTCCCCCGCCGGCGCTGCTCCGCCGGCGCCGCCGCTTCCTCGCCGCCCGGCCTGCGCGCCGCCGTCTGCCGCCTCCGGCGACCGCGCCGTCGTCCTCGTCCGGATCCGGTGGATCGGGACGAGATCCACTGGGATCCGAACCAAACGCCTCCGCCGATCCGCACCGCTCCGTCCCGGGATCCCTCCGTCCCATTGACTTTTGGGAGGTATAAAAATTCTGCTAAGTCCCCAGATTTCGTGATTTTCTTGCCTCCTTCATCATGCAATAACTTCGTGATCGTAGATCCGTTTTGGGCGTGTAATATATCAAAATATTCATTGAGATGTGCTCTTCATTTTGTTCCACTGTGGCATGCTTGTTTGAGTTCATCTTGATGCCCTAATCATCGTTGCAAGAGTGCTATATGTTTAAAACTGCCGATGACTGTAATTTTGTTGCCATGTTTGAGATGTGATAACTTTGTGCATGTTGGTCCAAATGAAGCATATGATATGTCAAAATGTTCATTGTGAAGTGCTATACATGATGGTTGCTGTAGCATTCATGTTAGGTGTCATATTGCCATGTTAATCTCTGTTGCAAAAGTGCATGTGGCTTTTAAGTGCTGAAACTTGTTATGATATGCTGATTTCACTTGTTCATTGCTATTGGTGTGTTTGTCCTCATGCCACATGTCAATATGTTTTATAAGAACCATCATATGGTCTTTGCTGTGGTGCAAACCACTTTCTATGATATGCCTTGAGGTGACTTAAACAAGCTTGTAAACATGACATGCCAATGATGCTGTTTTATACTTAGTGAAAAAACTACTAAGTCTGGAATCTGTTAAACCTGATGCCATGTTTGCTCGATGCCTCACTCAAATCCATGCATGTTTTAGTATGTCAAATGATCATTCCTTGTTGTCCATAATATGCTCTATCCATCCATGCCCTTATTTGCATATATGGCCTGCTGTAGCTTATTTATTTCTTGCTCTCAAGTTGCTATAAATTTTACCTGTCAGGTTTTTACCAGCATGATCAATTTGGTGAAGCTTGTTGTTATTGATCTATGCCTCCTATGGAGTTGCTCCAATGGAGTTGTTTGAAGTATGCTATGTCTACTACATGTCCATGATCTTTATATACTTAGTGGAGTTGATATGCATGTTGTTTTGTGCCTCCGAAGGCAGCATCGTGATGATGTTTTTTCCTTCCCAGATTTTGGCTAAGTCTAGATAAATTTATTGCAACTTGCCATGCTTGGTTAATTGTGTTCCAGTAGGTTTTTGGGTGTGTTCTAAGTTCATGCTTGTTAAGTAACATGTCTACTTCATATCCATGCCCTTTGTCTCCATGTTTGAGTGTTGTAGCATAATTATTTCTTGCTCCAAAGATGCCATGTTGCTGTAAACTGCAGTGTTGCTTGAATATTATTTTGCTTGCCATTTGCAAACCGTGTGTCCGTTTCCGGCGATCTTTATATCGATTTCAACCGAAATCTTCCCCTCTATCCAGTGGCTTCCTTGGTTTTCCAAGATGAGGCATTTTCCATCATCTTATCCTTAGGCTCAAGTGCTTCCATATGCATACGCACATCATACTTGCATCATGTCGATTGTGCATTCCACCTTGTTTGATATTGTGCCGTGTTGTGATCTTGTGTTGAGTAGAGCCGAGAACCGATTCGGAGTACGAGGTTTCTACCGAGGTTGAGTGTGAGGAGCAAGGTTACGATCCCTCCGTAGAATCAACAGGCAAGATGACCTTACCCAGATATCACTACTATCTTTGCCTATGCTAGATGTCTCGCTCTTTAGCTTATTACCTCGATGCCTATGTCTGTTTGTCAGCCTCCTATTGTTGCCATGAAACTCTCTAACCACCTAACCTAGCAAACCGTTGTTTGGCTATGTAAGCATCGCTCAGCCCTCTTATAGCGTTGGTAGTTGCAGGTGAAGATTTGAAGATCTTGCTTCATGTTGAAGTTATTGTTGGGATATCACAATATATAATCTCTTAAACTAAATCATCTATATATTGGTAATGGGTGGAAGGCTAAGCCTCTTGCTTGGTGTTTTGTTCCACTCATGCCACCCTAGGAACCATTTAAACCGGTGTTATGTTCCTTGATTTTGCGTCCCTAACACGGTTGGGGTTTATGGCCCCCCTCGATAACTCGCTTAGTGCTAAAGCTTTTCCAGCAAGGCCCGACATTGGTTTTACATTTGCCATAACTAAATAACTTGCACAGGGACTTTCCGGACCACGAGGGCTTAATTTTACAAACCGGACCAGTGCTCCTCATGAGTGTTGGTCCAAACTGGGGGTTATGCGGGGCCGCCTTGGGGAAACCCGAGGTATCTGGTATTACCTGTATGATCACACATCCGGTCGTGGCCTGAGACTAGATACGCGCGGCTACTGTCAGGGTGTTGGCACGCCGAGAGGTCTTGCTGGATTAGTTTTACCTATGTCGGAATATCTTGAGCACGGGATTCCGAGAATACTCGGGTCTTCCCACCTTGGAGTTGCGACTCCGCAGATCGTGAGCTTGTGATGGGCTAAGTTGGTACACCCCTGCAGGGTTTGATCTTTCGAAAGCCGTGCCCGCGGTTATGTGGCAGATGGGAATTTGTTAATATCCGGTTGTAGACAACTTGACACCATGTTCAGAATACACTACCAGCGTGAGTAACCGTGACGGCCATGTGTGTGCAAAGATACCATTCTTGAGATCATTCCAGTATGATATTATGCCTTTACGTCGTGCCTCGACACGTGGGAGGTATAATCTCATACTGGGCATTACAAGTTGGTAATCAGAGCCTTCTCCGACCTAGGAGCACCCACTGATTGATCGAATCGTTGATGGTTGAGTCTAGGCACACACATGAAAAATGTTTAGAGTCTCCGCAGACCGTGAGCTTGTGATGGGCTAAGTTGGGACACCCCTACAGGGTTTGATCTTTCGAAAGCCGCGCCCGCTATTATGTGGCACATGGGAATTTGTTAATATCCGATTTGTCATGTATTTGCAAAATCAAGTGAACAAAAATTACAAAATCATAATCAAGCATTTAAAAAATGTTAAATTTGCATAGAAACATTTTTGGCATCGATGATATGCTCGGCCCGCATCCTCATCGTCGAATCGGTGGCGACAACTTGCTTGAGAGGCACATGTCCCGGGCTGGGCTCCACCGGGCCGGCACTGGGAGGTGCTACCTTCCGGGCATGCAACTTGGTGAGGAACCAGGCTTCCGTCATTGACTTGAAGCTTCTTTGGTAGCGGTCGCGTGGGTCAGTTTTGATGCGGAGGTAGCTGGCCCCCGCAGAGGTTGTACGTTGTCGTGTCAGGAAGGAGGACGAGCACGTCCGTTGCTACATGGTTGCGTTGGACGTCAGGTTCTCCAATACCTGGCAGGTTCTTCATGGATCTCGCCCGAGATATATATGATCCTATGATGGTTCCTTCTCTTTGGGTGTCCACCGCTCGCACCTCAGGAACCGCGAGTGAACTAGATTTTTTTTTAGAAAAGGAGGATGACCCCCGGCCTCTGCATCTGGGAGATGCATGCGGCCACTTTATTGATTATTCTCGAGGACCTTACAAAGTATTACAACAATATGCCTGAATCCACCATCTTGGCAACATATGCAGCTACTCCTATCCAAATGATGAAGGTGTGCTAGCTGGGCCACTACCCAGACCACTCATCTAAGCCTAACATCAAAATGATGAAGGGGTGCTAGCTGGGCCACTACCCAGACCACTCACCTAAGCCTAACATCAAAAGCCGGAAGCCCCAGCCGAGCCACATACCGGGTCTGGGGTACAAACCGGTCCGACGCACTCGTGTGTCGTCGCCGCCATCTTCCACAGGTCCGTCTTCAGAGCAAATATTGAGGCTTCTATCTTGTCTGGCCACTCAGCCATCGACGTCACCACGACACCAGAGAACTTCATCCTCCTACGCGAGTCCATCGCCACACATCGGACGTCGAATCTCCACTGCATCACGCCGCCGAGATACGCCGCCATCAATGAGTAGGATGAAGCACCGCTCCGCCTAGTCTGGCATGGCTACTGAAGACCAAGCACCATGGAAGAAGGATTCCGAAGCTGAGCACATAGGCGGCAGAGCGCCAACGCACCGCCACTAGACGAACTCCGACCACGCCACCAACCGCCGCCAAGCAACCAAAGCATCACATCCACCCCAAGCTCACCACGAACGACACCCCCAAGAGGGTGACGACGCCCGGAGCGCCGCTGTCGCTCGATCCGGCAAGGATTTGGGCTTTCGCCCGGCATACGAGCTGGGTGGAAGGAAGAGGGGAAGGAGGCAACCTGGACGGCGCCTACAAGAAGGGTACGGTGCCCTAGGGCGTCGCCGCCGTCGTGGCCAGCACTGCTGGCCTCGGATTTCTCCGGAGCCATCTCCCACCTCCAGCCGCCAAACAGGTACCACTCCGGCGACAAAGGCAGCCCAAAGTAGGACCATCGGAGGCATCCCTGGTTGAAGTAGACTGAGGCCTTCAGATCTGGATCGGGCGTCGCCGAGATGCCCGCACCACAGCCGCCACCTGCCACCGCCTCGCCGCCCCCACGGCCGAGGAAGAACGGCCAGCACCAACGAGCATCGGTCACCACAGACCCGGCGTTGATCCACCAGCCGAGGCCGCCGCCACGGATCCAAAGCCCCCCGAGGAAGAACGGGGCGGCCAGATCCTCGCCGCCACCATCACCGGCGGCCGAGCGGTGAGCCGGCGGCCACCTCCGGTGGCGACGAGGGAGAGGAGAAGTAGGGGAGAGGGCCGGAGGCGGGCTAGGGTTACGCCGCCCGAGTCGCCCCTGTGGGAGCGACGCGGGGACCCATGATGAGGGAGAGCAGTACAACTAGGCTGGCAATGCCCATCTCGCGAGTGAACTAGATTATTCGGTAGTATTCGATCTGTATTAACTAGTGATGTTATATGATAATATTCGAGATGTATTCTAATACGTCTCCGTCGTATCTATAATTTTTTATTGTTCCATGCCAATATTCTACAACTTTCATATACTTTTGGAAACTTTTTATACTATTTTTTGGGACTAACATATTGATCCAGTGCCAGTTCATGTTTGTTGCATGTTTATTTGTTTCGCATAATATCCATATCAAACGGAGTCCAAACGGAATAAAAACGGACGGAGATTTTTTTTGGAATATATATGAATTTTGGGAAGTGGAACCAACATGAGACGATGCCCGAGTGGGCCACGAGGCAGGGGGCGCGCCCACCAGGGGCAGGCGCGTCCTAGGCCCTCGTGGCCACTCCGTAAGGCGATTGATGCCCTTCTTTCGCCGCAAGAAAGCTAATATCCGGATAAAAATCGTGTCAAAAAATCAGCCCAATCGGAGTTACGGATCTCCAGGAATATAAGAAACAGTGAAGGGCCAGAATCTGAGAACGCATAAACAGAGAGAGACAGAGAGACAGATCCAATCTCGGAGGGGCTCTTGCCCCTCCGCCGCCATGGAGGCCATGGACCATAGGGGAAACCTTTCTCCCACCTAGGGAGAAGGTCAAGGAAGAAGAACAAGGAGGGGGCTTTCCCCCCTCGCTTCCGGTGGCACCGGAGTGCTACCGGGGCCATCATCGTGTGACTGCGATCTACACCAACACCTCCGTCATCTTCACCAACATCTCCATCACCTTCCCCCATCTATCTACAGCGGTCCACTCTCCCGTAACCCGCTGTACCCTCTACCTGAACATGGTGCTTTATGCTTCATATTATTATCCAATGATGTGTTGCCATCCTATGATGTCTGAGTAGATTATCGTTGTCCTATCGGTAATTGGTGAATTGCTATGATTGGTTTAAATTTCTTGTGGTTATGTTGCTGTCCTTTGGTACCCATCATATGAGCCCGTGCGTGGATCACACCATAGGGTTAGTTGTATGTTGATAGGACTACGTATTGGAGGGCAAGAGTGACAGAAGCTTCAACCTAGCGTAGAAATTGATGCATACGGGATTAAAGGGGGGCCAATATATCTTAATGCTATGGTTGGGTTTTACCTTAATAAACGTTAGTAGTTGCGGATGCTTGCTAATAGTTCCAATCATAAGTGCATAGAATTCCAAGTAAGGGATGACATGCTAGCAGTGGCCTCTCCCACATAAAACTTGCTATCGGTCTAGTAACGTAGTCAATTGCTTAGGAGCAATTTCGCAACTCCAACAACCACTTTTCCACACTCACTATCACTAACTTTATTGTTTCTTTATCTTAACAGCCCCTAGTTTATATTTGTGTGCTCTTTTTATTCTTGCAAACCTATCCAAAAACCACAAAGTACTTCTAGTTTCATACTTGTTCTAGGTAAAGTAAACGTCAAGCGTGCGTAGAGTTGTATCGGTGGTCGATAGAACTTGAGGGAATATTTGTTCTGCCTTTAGCTCCTCGTTGGGTTCGACACTCTTACTTATCGAAAGAGGCTACAACTGATCCCCTACACTTGTGGGTTATCAAGACCTTTTTCTGGCGCCGTTGCCGGGGAGCAATAGCGTGGGGTGAATATTCTCGTGTGTGCTTGTTTGCTTTATCACTAAGTAGATTTTATTTGCTGTTCTAAGTTGTTCTCTATCTTTAGTTATGGATATGGAACACGAAATACCAAAAAACTTATGTGTACTTGCTACTCATGGAGATGGGGAACCTCCTAAAACCCTCGATGCTCATTATGTGAAAGATATTATGTACTACTTTGATAATCCTGAGAAAACCCCATTCAACTATGTTATGGGAGTAACGTTGGATCAACGTGAATACTTTAGGGATTATCGCTTGACACAAAAAGGGAAACTGTTATGGGATCAAATTCATTTGTTGCATTGGTATGCTCGGCAGCTATGCTTGAGATATGATTATACTTGTTGCTCAAGGATGAAGGCTCCACACCTTCCCTTTTCATGCAAATTTAATGATAATGAAACCTTAGCTTCTTATGCTAATGGTATATATGATTATTATGATGTGGAACAAATAGAAGAATTCGTTGCTTTTAAGGGTGCTTATGAAATTGAATCTCTGTTTAAAAAGTATGATGCTTTTGATGATGATGATGATGTTTATAGGCCTGAAAATCTTGCTATACTGAAATATTGCTATTTGAATTATGAATGGAACATCGCTGGATGAAATTTTCAAAGAGACTCTAAATCAAGAGTGTCTTATTTTGATTTATGAGATCAACAAGATCAAGGCCACCGGTTACTTTTGGCAGACATACACTCTCCCGTTAAGCTAGGCATTTTCCATGTTTATTGATATTTATTCCAATCCATAGGAACGTTCTCCTGGCTTTCTCAAAGTGATCTAGGATAGTAAGAGGAACTTTAATGGGACACATGACAAAATGGGAACAGCCTGGTGAGATCCTATATACCATACTAGTGGTTACAAAGTTCTCAATTCTAGGCCTTGTGGTGCCCATTGAAAGGCCAAGTTATGTGAATAGCATTCCTTCCTTTTTACAACCCATAAGATCAGCAAACTTATGGGAACAAGGGAGGACTTATTGTAGTTTGACCCTTAGACCAGCCGAGGAAAAACTGAGATTGTTCAATTGTACAAGATCAACAGAATTTATTTTTTAGAGTACGCGGTCACGTACCTTAGCTATATAGAAGACAGAAATATGTACAAGAAGTTGATTACTACAAGGCCCTGGCACCACACCCAAGCACCAGCCGGCCCAGCGAACTCCACTCCTATCTCTCGACTTGACTACTCGCATAATATATTAACTCCTTGTCCTCCCGCTCTGACAGGTGAAGTTGAGCACTGTCGAGACTTCCCTTGTCGGACCGAACACCAATCTGTTATGATGCTTCTTCCATAAGTGCCAACATATGAGCATTACAACTGATTGGAAGCCCTTCCTGTTGGCCTTTGGCATGCGCTTGCGAGCCTGCATCCACCAATCTACAATCTTGTCGCTTGTTGTCAGTATCAATATGTTGCTGATCCTAGCTCGCAGAAAACAGCAGTGCCAAACCTGTCGCGCAAAGACGCAATGAAGCAAGATGTGATCAACTGAGTCTTCCTCTTGGGCGCAAATGTAGCAAGTGGAGGCTTGGTCTTGCAGTCCGTGTCGTAGCCGGTATTGCGTAGCAAGCCACATGAATAGCTTGCATGATATGGGCGCCCAACATTTTCAGATTGCCGGAGCCGGGGCGAAGCGGATACTGCCATGCCACAACATGTCGTAAGTGGATCTCGAGGTATAAGCACCGCCATTGTTCCATCTCCATGTAGGTGTATCTTTGTGCATCGGATCCAGGACCAAGATGATCATGATCTCCCAAAACAGAAATAATGATTATCTACATATTGGACAACTGGATATCTGAGTCCAAATGATTGCTCAATGGGCAAGCTTAGATTTCCATTGTGCCTTACAATTTGTAGTTCAACAACTAAAACAAATAGCAGGGGACAATGGGTCCACCTGTCTAACAACTCTTTTGCATATGATTTTCTTCTCACGAGCTTCATTTAAGATGACAAAGTTGGAGGCACTATGCAAGATGCATTGGGTTCATTTGATGCATTTCTCTTCAAATCAAATTCAAGAGTTTGAGCATAAAGAGAATTGCACTATAGTCCACCATGCCAAATGACTTTTAATCAATATTGAAAAACGACAACTTCATTCTCAGATTTATGAAAGATGTGAAGGTACTCAAAAGTTCATGCAAGACTAGCCAGTTCTGCTATTTAGAAAACCATATTGATTCTTGTTCAGAATAAATACAATACCGTTCTGCAACTTGTTAACCAACAGTTTGGTTTGTATTGGCCTATTGTCCCTAGTTGATTTACGAATCAGAGCAATAAAAGAATGCTGACACATTACAAATGCTCTTCAAGATTGAAATTGTATCAACTAGTAGACTAGCTCACTATTTGTGCATGAAGAATGCCACACAACTGTACACAACCATGGGCAAGTCAACTAGCATTGCATAAATGTTATTACACATTAGTAAACAGATCCACACAATCTCAGGGGTCTACATTTTATTTCCTACGGAACCAATCATCATATGGAGATGTATAGCTCGGATAAAACATTATTCTGAACAATTCTTGAGCTCCGCCCTTCATTCTCAATAAATTAACTGTGAGAATCAGATAATGCTTTGCATATTTCTTCATGCGTGCCACATCAAAGATGAATGTCGAAAGATAAAGAAAGAAAACAGGCATCCTGTATCAACAAATAAAATGGTTGATGACAAACTAAATCAAATGTCAGTGAGAAGAACAGTAACAAGAGCATATAAACAAAAAATATAACAATTTCTCTCAAACAGAAGAAAAACAAGTCTACCAGCATAACAACATAACCAAAGCTCAGAAAAAGGACTACATAGTTTCATCTAAAAAATTAACACATCTAGATCCATTGTGCTAGGTGAGAGAGCTAAGCATAATATCAAGTTCCTAATGTTGGAAAGTTTACATACCTAACTACTGAATTAGTAATAAAACATTTATTTTATTTTGGTTGTAGTGTCAACTTCAAAATTACCATAGATAATTCACAGTTACAGGAATATCAAACAACTAATAAGAGAAAAGGAGCATACTAACTTGACAATATCCAAGAGTTCATAGTTCTTCCTGAAGTCCTTGGTAGCCATAATAACCACAATACCTGAACGAAATTTGAAGTTGGTCAAACGTTTAATCAAGACAAAGTTTTACACCTTTGATTTACTAGGAAACATGCCCGTGCGTTGCAATGGGAGAAAAATATATCACTCGCTCCTAGTCCAATAAGCATGGCTCAAGATCCCCTATAAAACCCTACAAGCCCAGGCCCTCTATTTCAACATGGTGCCCTACCTGTGTCACAACTTATCCTCCTCCCCTCTCTCGCCAACAATGATCGTGGTGTACACTTATCACAGTGTGCCCGAACATGTCCTCACATGACTCCATAGGGTACAGTCATCGCCTAGCTTTTATAGTATCAATGAGTACTTGTGTACGATATAACGATGCAGTACCTAGCTATATCTTCTTGGCATCCAAAATATTGGCGAGAGACTCCTCCATGTGCACCTTGGACGGTGACTATAGCCTATATCCCGACTATTTTCCTCCGGTGACATGGGGCACGCATTTTCCAGGACCCTTTGCCTGGACCATGCAGCACAGCTGCCTGATGCGCGGTGGTTTTTTCATCTCGGCAGCGGCCGAATGGCTCCCAACGTGACTGCTACCCTCCGACGCATCTCTTGGTTGCGCGGATGCCTAATACGCAATGTTGATGGCGACACTACCCATAGACGTAAGGTACCAAATAAATCATGTTTATAACCACATGACGTCCGCAATTGCTGCTTTCTATTGGGATGCAACTTTTCTGAAATTGGAATCATATTGGGTTCGGGAGAAAACAGGCGTCCCACTCTAAAGTAAAATTCAGCAAGACGATACACACGCTGGCTCAGGTACAATGGCTTGTGGATTGCTTTTCGGTGAGATGCGCAAATAGAGAGGCTGCGCTTGATCGATTCTGCTCGCACATACACAAGTCTACACGCAGATATATACATAACCTAGCCTAGTACTAAACCAAGACAGTGATTGCACAGCCCCAACGACATCACATACCGTAATTCTTTTCAACATGTACATCCTTTTTGTTTGATCAGAAAGCTCATTTCCAGTAACAACAAAAGTGCACCGGAAGTCAGGATGGCTAGGCTTGTCAAGAACGATGGCTTGGCTTGTCCGAGCTCGATCCTAGGCTGACTGGTCCGATCCTAGGCTGGCTGGGCTTTTGTTTTTTCGAACCATGAGGCTGGCTGGACCTGGGATCGATCGCTAGGCTGGATTATCCGATCGATCTGTAGGCTGGCCAGGGTCTGGGCCTGGTGATATTGGTCCGATCGACAAAATCAGCTCAGATCGATCGCTGCCACCGTGGGCGGGGCTTGATGAAAGAAAAGGTGGAACAGTGCTCCTTTTTTAGATAGGAGACTTTCTAAAGATAATGTCAAAGTTGTACAGATAATCTGACTACGGGATAGGCGATCTATGCTATATTTTTTCATTTATGTTACCACGAGATGTAAAACTCAACCAATCAGGACCAGCCCTCGAACACGGATGGGTAGGCCCGTGGGCACTATAGAATGCTCAAGCCAGCTACCCGAGCACACTTACCATGAGAATTAAATCAACCTTTATCACTACCTTCTAAAGACAATGTCAAAGCATTATGCTTACCAAATTTCAAGCGAGTCAACAAATCATTGCATTTGCCCTGCCGGCGCACCTCCGATGACACAACGCTCAGTTTGTAGAATGCATAGGCAAGGGCAGCATCAACAAAGATGGAAGGAGCAGCCTTCCACAGCTGGTAGCACCCGACGCAGCCAAGAAAAGCACCTACAGAAGTACAAGCAGTAGCAGGATCAGTAAAATGCAGTGTCAATCAGTGGATCCATATGGCTCTTTCCATTGCTTTTCTCCAGCTACATATGGGGGATTGTTGTTAGGTGCTACTAGCATATAAAACATAGTACCAAACAGCATGCCGACTTGATAATCCTCGAGGTCAAAGACGGTGCGAAGGGATCGCATATCCGAGATGTTGCGCGCCAGGGGCCTGAACATGTCGCACACCATCGCCTTCAGCGCCCCCGACGCCCCAGTTCGATCTGAATGCTGGTCACCCTCCACAGGCAAATCAGGCGAGCACCACTACAGAGAAATCAGTTTAGAATTTGGGTGCGGATTTAGATCTAGAAAGAACAAATAACAGCTGTGCGGCACCTTGGATCAGTAAGACGCTTACCAACGCCCATGGAGCTTTGGAGTATTGTGAGAACGGGACCCTCAGGAGGAGGCTGAGCCCTCGTGTCCCCCCGGTGGTGGGTGAGGGTCGCGCAGAGCCGACGCCGCAGCATCTGCTTCTCCGCGGCGTCAGGTAGGCGCCGCCGCCGCCGCCTGCCGCGCACCTAAGAGCCATTACGGCGTATGTTTTTTTTTTTAGCGTATGTGCCTTTGCGCTCGCTGGTTAAAGGCTTTTTTGGTTCCATATATACGGGGCCAACATGATCAGTTCACACGGCCCAGCACCAACATGGACTGTTATTCGGGCTTTAGCCGTTCGGGAAATGGGAAGCCTGGTACTCCGAGTTCCATCGTCATCCTCCGAGTTTATTCTCTCAAAAAAACTAGGGTTTTCTGAAAGAAAAAAAAACAGGCAACAACTAGGCTATGAATCATCCATGCGACCCCTCGTGTGTCTCGCGCCAAACTCCCCAATCCATGTGAGTGAAATGATTGATAGTAAGAGCAACTCCAACACTTCAACAAGGCGATCCATTTCGTCCGCCGCCGTTCGTTTGGGTCGACGCGGACACAAAAGACGGCCCAACGCGCCGACCCATTCCCGGCCCAATTTTGAGCAGGATTTGCGTTGGCGCGGACATGAGACGGACGCGCGCGCGCCTACTGCTCTCCCCGGGCCCGTCGGTCGGTGGCAGTCACCATCATTTCCTCCCATTTACCCCAAAAACCCTCCCGCCCCGCACCCGCCATGGACGACGCCGCCGCCGGCCTCGCCTCCCTCGCCTCGTCCGGCGCCGCCATCCCCTCCGGGAAAGGCAAGCCTCGTGCCCCGCGCAAGAACGCCGTCACGACCAAGCCAAAGAAGCCGCTGACGCCCGACCAACGGGCAAGGGAGTCGGCCAAGAGGAAGGACCGGAGGCACGCCGCGGACGCGAGGGGTGAGGCCGCCGCGCAGCCGGAGGTCACCAACGCCCGCGTCGCGCAGGCAACGAGGGAGGCGCTCTACATGCTAGGGTTAAACCCTGGCCAGCACGGCCTCGTCCAAGCCGCCATCCCCGCGGCCAGCACCGGCTCGTCGGCGTTTCCTCGGATGGTGTTGCCTGACTCGCCCCGCGCGTCGGCTTGCAACCGAGTGCCATGCTTCCACGTCTACCTGTAGACCTCTCGCCTCTCCGGTGAGTGCTCGCCCGACGTGAGCGTGGTCGCGCCTTCCACGCCCGTGCCCGCGCCCATCGACCTCAACGCCACCCCGGTGGCAGGTGGCTCGTCATCCGGCGGTGCTAGGAAACGCGCGCGGCAGACGTCGGCCGGCGTGCTCCAGGACGTCCGAACCTGTTCGAGGGAATGCCGTCCGCCGGCGACGAGGACTACATGCAGAACCTCATCTTTGAGGGTGGTGCGCTGGCCGTTGGCTACGATCCCGACGAGACACATAGCCAGGACGGTCGCGGGGCGTTCACGCCGTCCAGCTCCTATGATCCCGATCAGGCGGCCTTCATGTGTGATCAGGTCGGCATCGACCTGGACGGCTTCCCACTCGACCACGAGTTCCCGAACGACTACGGGCTAGAGGAAGAGGACGAGTGCGACATCGAAGCGGAGCCCTTGTTCGAGGACGAGCTCGCCAACCAAGTCGCCGGTCCTAAGCCGAAGCGCAAGAGCAAGCGCATGAAGGCATACACGGCGGCTGAGGACAAGCTTCTTTGTGAGTGTTGGTGAGACATTGGACAAGACCCCAAGACAGGCGCCGAGCAAAAGCATTCAACCTTTTGGATTGGGGTCCACCGAGAGTTTCACGAGCGCAAGAAGTTTCCACCTTATCAATTTGTGAGCACACGCGGGTGGGTGTCCATTTCCAAGCGATGGAGGGTGATCCAACAAGAGTGCAACAAGTTTTGCGCCACTTTTGAGAGCGTCAAGGCCCGCCCCGTGAGCGGCATCGGCATGCAAGACATGGTATGCTAGCAAGACGCCCTCTTTTGTGTCATCAAGTTTGTGCTTGCGTGTTCATTTGCATATCAATTGCCCATATGCTTGCATGGAAATATTTTGTAGGCATTTTAAGCTTTGGAGGCATTCAAGGTTCAACACAATGGTAAGTGCTTCAACCTCTCCCATTGCTTTCGGGTCATCAAGGACGATGAGAAGTTCAAGGCGCAATATGCCTCACTCAAGTCGCGTGGGGGGAAGCAAGCCGTGGAGAATGTTGGGGGGGCGAGCCGGCACGGCCGCGGGGAAAGACCAACTCCAAGAAGGAGGACAAGCGGGATGCGGCATCCAACGCCTTGATCGCAAGCGTGGAGGGCATGATGAACAAGAAGTACTCAAGGGAGAAGGAGCGACGGAAGTTCAAGGCGGAGCAAATGGACGCTTTCATGGAGATCCAAAGGAGGAGGCTTGAGATGGACGCGGAGAAGCAAGCCAAGATGTTCGAGTTGGAGGCGGAGAAGCAAGCCAAGATGTTGGAGATCGAGGCCGCCAACGCCAAGGCCAAGGCGAAAGAAGTGGCTCTCGCGAGCATGATGACCGGGGTGGAAATCATGAAGGTGGGTCTCAACATCGTGTCGCCAAGGAAGAGGCTGTGGTTCGAGAAGATACAGACCGACATGCTCAATTTCGACGACGAGTGATCTATGGCGGCGAGCGCCATATTTTTTGTATGCCGGCAGGTGTGCTGGCATGACCACGGGAGCCGCGTGTAACGCCCAAGATGCGATTCTATCTCAATCACTAGATAAAACTTGTGGCACAACCGCATTTCAGGCGCTTAGCAAGATGGATATCATTACATCGTACCATTACATACATACATGGGGATACATACAAGTCATACAATTCACATGAATACTACATCATCATATATAAAACATCCGACTACGGATGCAAACATGAAAAGCACAAAGACATACATCCTGCTATCCCAGGCTGCCGACCAGGAACCTAACCCAAGATCGACGAAGAAGAAGAAAGGACTCCAACACAAATAAGCATCGCTCTCACGTCAAGTCATCGGAAACCTGCACCTGCAATTGTTGTTGTAGTAATTGTGAGCCACGAGGACTCAGCAATCCCATAACCATGGGTATCAAGACTAGCAAAGCTTTATTGGGTATGGAAAGGATAGTGGTGAGGTTGCAGCAACGACTAAGCAAAAGTATGGTGGCTAACTTATGAGTACAAGAATAAGATGAGCATATACGCAAACGGTCGTAAACTAGTAATGATCGCTATAGATCCTGAACTACATAACCCCACCGTGTTCTCTTCTCAAAGTGAAAAGAGACGGTCACGGTTACTCACACGGTTGTGTGTTTTATTTCGGATCCTCTGTCAAGTTTTCTACAACCGGACAGTAACAAATTCCCATCTTCCACATAACCGCGGGCACGGCTTTCAAAAGATCATAACCCTGCAGGGGTGTCCCAACTTAGCCCATCACAAGCTCACGATCTGCGGAGTCGCAACTCCATGTTGGGAAGACCCGAGTATTCTCGGAATCCCGTGCTCAAGATATTTCGACAAAGGTAAAACTAATCCAGCAAGACCTCCCAGCGTGCCGACACCCTGATAGTAGCCACGCGTATCTCGTCTCAGGCCACGACCGGATGGGACAGCCTACAAGTATATACCAATCCTCGAGTTTCCTCGTGATGGCCCCGCAGTCTGCCCAGTTTGGACCAACACTCATGAGGAGCACTGGCTCGGGGGTTGATTAAGAGTCCTCGGGTGCTAGCCGCTCCCTATGCAAGTTTTAGTTATTAGGCAAATGTAGTACCAAAGTTGGGTCTTGCTGGAAAAGTTTTAAGCAATGCGAATTATCAAGGGGGGCCCATAAACCCCAACCGTATTAGGAACGCAAAATCAAGGAACATAATGCCCGTTTATCGGTTCTTAAGGCGGCATGAGTGAAAAAAAAACACCGAGCAAAAGGCCAAGCCTTCCACCCATTGCCAAGTATATATGTGCATTAATTTAATTATTAGATATTGTGATATTCCAATAACATCCAGCTCCAACATGGAGCAATCTTCATCTTCACCTGCAACTAACAACACTATAAGAGGGGCTGAGCAAGCGGTAACATAACCAAACAACGGTTTGCTGGGATGGTGTCAATGGTTAGAGGTTTCATGGCAACAAGGAGAGGATGACAACAAATAGATAGGTAGCGTGACATATAGCGATAGCATCGAGACAACTAGCATGGCAATGATAGTAAAGGTATCCAAGGTGACGGTCATCTTGCCTGGAATCCCGCAAGGAAGAAGAATGAGTCCATGAAGAAGACGAAGAAGAGGCCACAAAGAAGAAAACCAAGTGTAGTCGAACGAATCCTCACGATCGCAACGAAACAAGCACTAACGAGAAGAAGCAAGCAATACGGTAAACACACCACACAAGAACATGACATAATGCTCAACCAAGTTTGATGCAAGACAAGTCTATATGATGCAAAACATGGCAAGGGATGAAGCATGCAAGAACAACACAACCCAACAAGTTTAAATGAGGCCGGAAACAACATATAACAATTCCGGTAAGTCCTCATGTGCAAATTTCGAAATGGGTCCAGATCTGATCAAACCTTAAGTTAAAGTTGTTAAAAATCAATTTAACATGCACCATGATGATATACTCGAAATTCTAGTCAAGTTTCATATAAAGTTCATTTAATTCGGAGCTACGGCCTAGAAGATATGAGCAAAACAAGATGAACATGGCAAAGATGCAAGATGCATCCTGATACGTCTCCAACGTATCTATAATTTTTTATTGTTCCATGCTATTATTTATGAATTCTTTGATGTTTAATGGGCTTTATCATTCACTTTTATATCATTTTTGGGACTAACCTACTAACCCAAAGGCCCAGTCCAGATTGCTGTTTTTTGCCTGTTTCAGGGTTTTACAGAAAAAGAATATCAAACGGAGTCCAAACGGAATGAAACCTTCGCGAGAGATATTTTTGGAGAAAATCACGCACGCGGAGCTTCAGAACCATGTCAGGGGATCAAGAGCTGGCCCACGAGGGTGGGGGGCGCCCCCCCTTCCCAGGGCGCGCCCCCCTGCCTCGTGGCCCCCTCGAGCGTCCCCCGATGCCCTCCTTCTTCCTATATAAGTCTACGTACCCCAGAAACTCCGAGAACAGAGAGAAAACCCTAATTCCACCACCGTACCTTCTGTTCCCGTGGAGATCCCATCTTGGAGCCTGTTCCGGAGCTCCATCGGAGGGGGGTCCATCACGGAGTTCTTCATCATCATCATCATCGCCCTCACCATGAGTTGTGAGTAGTTTACCACAGACCTTCGGGTCCATAGCTAGTATCTAGATGGCTTCTTCTCTCTCACTGGATCTCAATACAAAGTTCTCCTTGGTCTTCGAGGAGATCTATTCGATGTAATCTCTTTTTGCGGTGTGTTTGTCGAGATCCGATGAATTGTGAGTTTATGATCAAGGTTATCTATGAAAGATATTTGGTTCTTCTCTGAACTTTTTATGTGTGCTCATAATATCCTTGCAAGTCTCTTCGAATTATTGGTTTGGTTTGGCCTACTAGATCTATAGTTCTTGCAATGGGAGAAGTATTTGGCTTTGGGTTCAATCTTGCGGTGTCCTTTCCCAGTGACAGTACGGGCAGCAAGGCTCGTATTGTATTGTTGCCATCGAGGATAAAAAGATGGGGTTTATATCATATTGCTTGAGTTTATCCCTCTACATCATGTCATCTTCCTTAAGGCGTTACTCTGTTCTTATGAACTCAATACACTAGATGCATGCTGGATAGCGGTCGATGTGTGGAGTAATAGTAGTAGATGCAGAATCGTTTCGGTCTACTTGTCTCGGACGTGATGCCTATATACAATGATCATGCCTAGATAGTCTCATAATTATTCGCTTTTCTATCAATTGCTCGACAGTAATTTGTTTACCCGCCGTAGAATATCGCTATCATGAGAGAAGCCACTAGAGAAAACTATGGTCCCCGGGTCTATTCTCAACATATCAATCTACATCTACTTTACTTTTACCGCTTTTATTTGCTGTTCTTATAAACTAAAAATAAAAAAAATAAACTATCATCTCTATCAGATCTCACTTTCGTAAGTGACCGTAAAGGGATCGACAACCCCTTATCGCGTTGGCTGCGAAGTTCTTATTTGTTTGTGCAGGTGCGAGGGACTCGCGCGTGGTCTCCTACTGGATTGATACCTTGGTTCTCAAAAATTGAGGGAAATACTTACGCTACTGTGATGCATCTCCCTTTCCTCTTCGAGGGAATACAACGCAAGCTCAAGAAGTAGCACATCCACACATCAAGCAAACACACTCCAAACAGGTATTCAACATGTTATTATGCATCTACATGCAAAAACACACAAGTTTCATATAGGACGCGCTCAAAACGGAGCAACGGTTCATCACATACACATGAAACAAGATATAACAACAATCAGCCCAAAACAACAAATAGGCATATGGTTGACATCAAAACAACATGATACAATAACATTTCATGGCAACAAAGGGCATGACAAGCATGTACATGTCAAGCACTACAAGCATGATCACTGAGCTACTACAAAACACCACTAGAACATGCTCAAAACATCATGGCAAGATTGCAAAAGATAACAGTTTCACAGACTTAGTGAAATAAACTAAACATGGCAGCAACAACGACAAGTAGGCATGTTTGCAAGCTTGTGCAACTCATCTCAGAGAATATCATGACATGTGAATATAACCAACAGCAAGAAGACATGTTTATGAAGCTACTCATGGCAAGAACATGGTCATAGAATGCATAGAACCCTAGCTATTCACATGGCAAAACTAAACTTACTGTTAACAGGCTGACAGAAACATTTTATAGCAACTTGAGAGCATGAAAACAACAAGCTACAACAGGTTATATATGCAAACAAGGGCATGGATGGATAGAGCATAACATGGAAAACAAGACATGATCATTGGACAACCCAAAACATTCATGGATTTGGGTGGGGCATCAAGCATACATGGCATCAGGATATAACAGTTTCAGACTTGGCAGTTTTCAACAAGTCTCAGAAAATAACAACAACGAGTAGGCCACTTTACAAGCTTGTCACAAACACCACAAGGCATATCATGAAAAGTGGATTGCACCACAGCAAAGATGGCATGATTGTGCTTCTAAAACATATTGACATGTAGCTCAAACAAAAATCACACATAAAGATATGAAAAAGACAAATCAGCATCTTATAACAAGTTTTAGCACTTAACAACCACTTGTACTTTTGCAACAGAGATAAACATGGCAATATGAACTCAAACAAGCATGAAACACCAACCATCATGTAGAGCACTTCACAATGAACATTTTGACATATCATACACTCCATTTGGACCAACATGCACAAAGATACAACCTCACAAACATGCTAACATATTGTTGGCAGACAACAATGACTTGACAATAACATCACATAGCAGTTTTGCAATGAAGATTAAGGCATCAAGATGAACGGTAACATGCATGCAAATGCAACTAACATGTAGAGCATCACGAGACGAACATTTCGACATATCATACACTCCATTTGGATCACCACACAAAAAGTTACAAGCCTCACAAGATGCACACATAATAACAGGTTTTTGGGACTTTGTAAAAAAATATAAATAGGCGCTGAATAACTAAAGTGTGCACGGGCGGGGAATAGGTGCTGAAGCTCACCTTGGGCCCGTGGGCTAGTTCGGAGCGGATCTGGGAAAACCGTGCAGCGGTCCGGGTTGGGCCGGCCGGTTCAGGGGGGTTTAGGAGACCCGGCGGTCCGGGGCCAGTTCAGGCGAGCGGCCAATCCAGGCCAGTCCAGCCGCATGGAACCGCAGGCCAGCAGAATGGACGAGGCAGGGAGGTCGATGCGCCCGTCCACGACGTGGGAAGAAGTCAACGACGGCGGCGCTCCGGGACTCCGGCGATGGCGCGAAGACGATGGGGAGGCCGAGAACGAATAGATCCGGGCGAGGGGAGTTGGGATCCGGCAGGCAGCGGTCCGGATCTGGCCCGAGGTCGGCCGGCGGCGAGGCTCGGGCTCGGGGCAGCAGTTGGCGGTGAGATCTCGTGGAAGACACGGCGATGGCGGCTGGGCGCAAAGGCGAGGTGGCGCACGGCGGCGGGGAGCAGCGCAGGCTTGCGCGGAGGCAGTGGTGAAGCGAATTGGGGTCGCCGGCGGCTGCTCCGTCGGGGCCATGTCGCCGGAGGCGGGCGGCGCCAGCGCGAGGCGGCGCCAGCGCGAGGCGGCAGGGAAACCCTTGAGCGGTGAGGGCGAAGGGCGCGGGGCACTCGGGGCCCTCGGGACCCGGTTTCGGCCCGGTGGGGGGGCGAGGTTTTGCCCTTCTTCAGCCGTGTGTTTATCATTCGCTTGCTTCTTGTTTGCTTGTGTGTGTTGGATTGCTTGCTTGTCACTATGGCTCAGAACAATACCAAATTGTGTGACTTCTCCAATACCAAAAACAATGATTTTATTAGCACTCCAATTGCTCCTATTACCGATGTTGAATCTTGTGAGATCAATGCTGCTTTGTTGAATCTTGTCATGAAACATCAATTCTCCGGCCTTCCTAGTGAAGATGCCGCTACCCATCTAAACAACTTTGTTGATTTGTGTGATATGCAAAAGAAAAGGGATACGGATAACGATATTGTTAAATTGAAGTTATTTCCATTTTCACTTAGAGATCGTGCTAAAACTTGGTTTTCCTCTTTGCCTAGAGATAGTATTGATTCGTGGAATAAGTGCAAAGATGCTTTTATCTCTAAGTATTTCCCTCCTACTAAGATCATCTCTCTTAGAAACGATATTATGAATTTTAAGCAACTAGATCATGAGCATGTTGCACAAGTTTGGGAGAGAATGAAATTGATGATACGTAATTGCCCTACACATGGTTTGAATCTATGGATGATTATTCAGAACTTTTATGTTGGCTTGAATTTTGCTTCTAGAAATCTTTTAGATTCGGCCGCCGGAGGCACTTTCATGGAAACCACCTTAGGAGAAGCTACCAAACTCCTAGATAATATTATGGTTAATTATTCTCAATGGCACACCGAAAGATTTACTAGTAAAAAAGTGCATGCTATCGAAGAAATTAGTGTTTTGAGTGGAAAGATGGATGAACTTATGAAATTATTTGCTGCTAAGAGTGCTTCTTCTGATCCTAATGATATGCCGTTGTCCACTTTGATTGAGAATAACAATGAATCTTTGGATGTGAATTTTGTTGGTAGGAATAATTTTGGTAACAATGCTTATAGAGGTAATTTTAATCCTAGGCCTTTTCCTAGTAATTCCTCTAATAATTATGGTAATTCCTACAACAACTCTTATGGAAAGATGCCTTCTGAATTTGAAACTAGTGTTAAGGAGTTTATGATCTCGCAAAAGAATTTCAATGCTTTGCTTGAAGAGAAATTGCTTAAGGTTGATGAATTGGCTAGAAGTGTGGATAGAATTACTCTTGATGTTGATTCTTTGAAACTTAAATCCATCCCACCTAAGCATGATATCAATAAGTCTCTCAACGCCATGAGAATTTCCATTGATGAATGCAAAGAAAGAACTGCTAGAATGCGTGCTAAAAGAGAGGATTATATTAAATCATGTTCTTCTAGTTATCATGAAAATAAAGATGAAGATCTGAAAGTTATTGATGTGTCTACTATTAGATCCTTGTTTTCTAGTATAAATCTTGATGAAGATAGGATTGGAGATGATTCTGCTTTAAGGTGTCCCAATGATTCGGAGTTTTTTGATCTTGATGCTAAAATTGCTAAAAGTGGGAGTGAATAGATTAAAACTTTGCATAGTGATGAACCCACTATTTTGGATTTCAAGGGATTCAATTATGACAATTGCTCTTTGATTGATTGTATTTCCTTGTTGCAATCCGTGCTAAATTCTCCGCATGCTTATAGTCAAAATAAAGCTTTCACCAAACACATAGTTGATGCTTTGATGCAATCTTATGAAGAAAAACTTGAGTTAGAGGTTTATATCCCTAGGAAGCTTTATTATGAATGGGAACGAACTATACAAATAAAATAAAAGATCATGAATGCTATTCTTTGTGTGATTTGGGTGCTAGTGTCTCCACTATCCCAAAAACTTTGTGTGGTTTGCTAGGGTTCCATGAGCTTGATGATTGTTCTTTAAATTTGCATCTCGCGGAATCCACTATTAAGAAACCTATGGGAAGAATTAATGATGTTCTTATTGTTGCCAATAGGAATTATGTGTCCGTAGATTTCATTGTTCTTGATATAGATTGCAATCCTTCATGTCCTATTATTCTTGGTAGACCTTTCCTTAGAACGATAGGTGCAATTATTGATATGAAGGAAGGAAATATTAGATTCCAATTTTCGTTAAGGAAAGACATGGAACACTTTCCTAGAAAGAAAATCAAATTACCATATGAATCTATCATGAGAGCCACTTATGGATTGCCTTCCAAAAATGGCAACACCTAGATTTATCTTATATCGTGCCTAGCTAGGGGCGTAAAACGATAGCGCTTGTTGGGAGGCAACCCAATTTTTTGTTTTTTGTTTTTGTTGCTGTTAGGGAATAAATATTGCATCTAACCTCTGATTAGATGTGGTTTCATGTTTTGTTTAGTGTTTGTGCCAAGTAGAACCTTTGGGAAGACTTGTGTGAAGTTTATATGATCTTGCTGTGAAAAACAGAATCATTAGCGCTCGTTAAAGTAGTCTTCAGATTTTACTAGAGCGTGCTTTTTAGTTGATTCTTTTTGCAGATGATTGGTAGACAAATTACGCAAATTTACCAATTTAGTTTGAATTTTTTGAAGTTCCAGAAGTAGGCGAAACCTGCAGATTACTACAGACTGTTCTGTTTTTGACAGATTCTGTTTTTCGTGTGTTGTTTTCTTATTCCGATGCATCTATGAGTAGTATTGGAGGATATGAACCATAGATAAGTTGGAGTAGTTTTAACACCAATATAAACAAAGAATGAATTCATTGCTGCACTTTTGAGTAGTGGTTTGCTTTCTTGTACTAACGGAGCTCACGAGAATTTTTGTCTAAGTTTTGTGTTGTGAAGTTTTCAAGTTTTGAGTATTGCTTTGATGGACTATGGAACAAGGAGTAGCAAATGCTTCAAGGCAACTGAATGCATGATTCCGTTTGAAGAGATTGATCTTCAACAAGACCTGTCCTACCGAGAGCATCCCGTTGCTATTCTCGAAAAAACCGAACGCAAGACCCGCACCAAGTCCATCAAATTCTTGAAAGTCAAGTGGACACATCACACCGACCGAGAGGCTACGTGGGAACGAGAAGATCATCTTCGTTCCGAGTACCCTTCCTTTTTCCAGTCCTAGATCTCGGGACGAGATCTTTTTGTAGTAGAAGAGAGTTTGTAATGCCCCGGATGTAATACTTTCCCTTTTGGGCATATAATATATCTCCGGCTTCATCTATTCCATTCCGGGTTCTTTGTCTTTCGGGTTTTCGTCGTTTTGTCGTGTGCGTGTGTGGCATTCATTCATATCATGTAGACATGTGCATCGCATTGCATTTGCGTTGTCGGTTGCATCTGGTTCCACGCGTTCCTTCCCGTTGTCCGTTTCACGTTCCGGAGCTCCCTCACGTGTCCGTGACGTCCCGTAGGCCTACTTTGGTGTTTGGACGTGTAACGTTACCGGTTTGGCGCGAGACTTGTCGTGTGTTGTTTGTTTTGGTGTGTGTAAGCCGCCTGTCAAATCTCGTCGCGTTTCGAGTCCGTTTGCTACCCAACAGTTATTCTCGTGGGCTCAAAGTGGCTCCACTTTGAGGCCCAAGGCACCCCCTCCAATAGCCCACCAACCACTCCTAACCACTTCTATCATCTAGGCCATCCAAATCTGATCCGGTGGCTGAAAACCGCACTCCATTTGGACAACCCTAGCTACTTGTGCCTATATATTTGTCCACTCCCGCAAATTTGTGCCCCAAAACAAGGAAACCCTAGCTCCCCTAGCCACTTCTCTTCCACCTCCAGCCACCTCACCGGAGCTCGCCGGAGAGTTCGCCGGACCTTCGCCGGAGTTCACCACCGCCACCTCCTCCTCACCACCGGCGCCCTCCTCTCATCTCACCACCCACAGCGCCGGATCCCACCGCGCCGGTCCCGCCTCTTCCTCTGGCCGGGCGCCACCGCGTCCTCCCGCCGCTTCGAAGGAAGCCAGCGCCGCCGCCTGAGCTCTGGATCGATCCGATCCAGCGGCGCATCGCCCGTTAGGTCAACGGCCTCGACCTCCTGGGCTCCCGCATCGCCACTCCGATCCGCCCGAAGGCCACCTCTCCATCGCGCCAGCCCGATCTCCTGGGCCCCTCCTTCGTCCAGCCGCCGCCCGCAGCTGGGCCGCGCTGCCCCGAGCCGGCCCATCTCTCCCTCCTTCGCTTGGCCGTTCCGCTCGCCAGCTTGGGCGCTCCGCCCCTCCGCTCGCCGAGGTCCCGCCTGGGCCGATCTCTCACCGCGCGGTCCGCAAGCCGCATCGCCTCCTCCAGCGCGGGCCAGCCGCCGGTTCCCTCCTGCATCGCCCGGGCCGCCGCTCTACCGGGCCGAGGCCAGCGCCGCCGCGGGCCCGACGCGCCAGATCCAGCCGCAGGCCTCGCCTGGGCCGTTCCTCTCCACCGTGCGCCGCATCAGATCCGCGCGGGCCCGAGCCCGTTGACTTCTTCCAGATCCAGATCTGAGAAGGTTGATTCAAAATCTCTAAGTCTTTGTGATCTTTTGTTCTCTGATGCAATATTCAATTGAGGATAACTTCTTGTGTGTTCCTCTGTTTTGCGCAAATGAGATGTCCAGACGTTCGTGGTGACTAGCACTACGATCCATTCCTTTGTGCCATGCATGTTTGTGGTCATCTAGATGCTTATTTTTCTGTTGCAAGAGTGCATCCCGTTATAAACTGCTGCTATGTGTTGTTTTATGCCATCTTTGCTTAGTGGTAACTTTTAGCTCGTTTATCCGAATGATGCAAATGACATGTCCACGTGTTCGTCTTGCCATGCTCTACATGTTGTTTGTGTTAGGTTGCATGATAGATTTATTCTTGCCATGGTTATCCTCGTTGCAAAGTGCTATGTGGCTGTTTAGTTATTTAACTTGTTATGAAATGCCATCTTGTTGAGCTCGTTGCTATCGTTATGTTTATCTCCATGATGCATGCTTGTATGTTTCGGAATCACCATCATGTGTACTTTGATGTTGTGCTTACCACTTGTCATGTTTAGTTTCGAGGTGACTTAAACTTGCTCTTTTAGATGCCATGATGAAACTGATGTTTTAACACTTAGTGGATTTTCACCAAGTCTGTAATCTGTTATTCTCCGATGCCATGTTTGCTTGCTGCTCTAGGACAAACCATGATAGTTTTGGGGTGGATCTTGATGGTTCCTTGTAGTAGATATTGTTGGCTTTCCATTCATGTTCTCACATGCTTATTTAAGTGGCTGTAGCATATTTAACTTTGGCTCCAAAGTTTCAATAAAATTCTGCTGTCAGGATTTTATTGTCAAGTTCAATATGTCCAAGCTTGTTGCTATTGATCCGTGGCTCCTTTGGGGGTGCACCTTTGGACTTATTTGCTGTAGGATATGTCTAGTTTATGTTCATGCTCTTTGCCATGGTGTTTGAGTGCTGTAGCTTATTTTTCTAGTGCTCCGAAGTTGCTATGTTGCTGTAATTTTCAGCTTTCGCTCGTTTCTTGTTTCGGGCATAACTTTTAGCCCGTAGCTCCGATTTCAGCGAGTCTTATATGAAACTTGATTGATTTTCCGTGTAGGTTCATAATCTCCTATTGTTATCATGTTTTGAAGCTTATTGCTTGAGTGCTATTTTCCGTGCTCCGTGTGCTCTCTTAGTAGATATTGTTGGCTTTCCATTCATGTTCTCACATGGTTATTTAAGTGGCTGTAGCATATTTAACTTTGGCTCCAAAGTTTCAATAAAATTCTGCTGTCAGGATTTTATTGTCAAGTTCAATATGTCCAAGCTTGTTGCTATTGATCCGTGGCTCCTTTGGGGGTGCACCTTTGGACTTATTTGCTGTAGGATATGTCTAGTTTATGTTCATGCTCTTTGCCATGGTGTTTGAGTGCTGTAGCTTATTTTTCTAGTGCTCCGAAGTTGCTATGTTGCTGTAATTTTCAGCTTTCGCTCGTTTCTTGTTTCGGGCATAACTTTTAGCCCGTAGCTCCGATTTCAGCGAGTCTTATATGAAACTTGATTGATTTTCCGTGTAGGTTCATAATCTCCTATTGTTATCATGTTTTGAAGCTTATTGCTTGAGTGCTATTTTCCGTGCTCCGTGTGCTCTCTTAGTGCATCCTTCATGCAACCATCATTTTGGTGTGCGCATTGCATCTTGTTGATTCGTGCCTTGTGTGATTGTATTGTTTAGAGCCGGAAGCTGAGACCGAGTACGAGTACGAGCACGAGGTTACCAACGAGGTTGAGCACGAGGACCCTTCTTACGATCCGAACGACTACTCTTCAGGCAAGATGACCGAACCCGGATACCATTACTATTTTTGCCTATTGCTAGTAGTCTCGATCTATAGTTTTGCCTCGATGCCCATGTTCTTCCTGTCAGCCTCCTACTTGTAACCACGACCATGTTTAACCACCCTACCTATGCAAACCATTGATTGGCTATACGTAGGCTCGCTCAGCCCCTCTTATAGCATTGCTAGTTGCAGGTGAAGATCGAAGATGCTTGCTTCATGTTGAAGTTTGTTGGGTTATATCACACTATATATATGCTTAAAAATGAAATCATCTATATATTGGCAAGGGTGGAAGGCTAAGCCTTTTGCTTGGTGATTTGTTCCACTCATGCCGTTAGGAACCGTATAAACCGGTGTTATGTTCCTTGATTATGCGTTCCTAACACGGTTGGGGTGTATGGGACCCCCTCGATAAACCGCTAAGTGCTAAGTCTTTTCCAGCAAGTCCCAACATTGGTACTATTTTCCTAATAACTAAATAACTTGCATAGGGAGTTATAAACCCTTTTTCCTTAATCAACAATCCTGGGCCAGTGCTCCACATGAGTGTTGGTCCGAACTGGGGGTCCTGCAGGGCCACCTCGAGGAAACTCAAGGTCTGGTAAAAACCTGTAGCATCGCCCATCCGGTCGTGGCCTGAGACGAGATACGCGCGGCTACTATCAGGGTGTCGGCACGCCGGGAGGATTTGCTGGATTAGCCTTACCTTAGTTCGGAGTATCTTGAGCACGGGATTCCGAGAATACTCGGGTCTTCACACTTTGGAGTTGCGACTCCGCGGATCGTGGGCTTGTAATGGGCCAAGTTGGAACACCCCTGCAGGGTTATGAACTTTCGAAAGCCGTGCCCGCGGTTATGTGGCAGATGGGAGCTTGTTAATATCCGGTTGTAGATAACTTGACACAATGTTCCAATACACTACCAGCGTGTGTACCGTGACTGTCAATTTCCGAATAGGGATTCGGGAGTTGAACACGGTGGGGTTATGTTTGTTGAGCTTTAACTAGGATCACTTCGTGATCATCTCTCGACCCAGGCACTTCTCTTCTCGCACTCTTTCACGTAAGCTAGTGCTAGTTGCTGCTGCAGACTCTTATTCTTTTCTTCAGCCTTATCCTCTCCCAAGGCTTAAATAGTCATGTTACCCGGGAACGGGATTGCTGAGTCCTCTGTGGCTCACAGTTACTTCACCACACCAGATGCAGGTCCGATGGTGAGCTATCCAGGTGATGGCACCGAGCTAGACTGGGAGTATGACGAGGAGCGTAGTCGATACTATAGTCGATACTATCCTGATGATCAGTAGTGGAGACTTCTACTAGGATTCGATCCGACCTGTGGATTTAAATTATGTTTGGTATCTTGTCTTTGGATTTTACCCTTAGAGGGTTGTGATGTTTTATTGTATGATGATTGAAACATTTAATGAATTTGGGTGACGTGGCGAGTGTAAGCCAACTATTTTATGTTTTCCATCCCCATCTTTTACATGAGTTGTGCAAAGATACCAGACTTGCGATCATTCCAGCATGGGGTTATGTCTCTAAGTCGTGCCTCGACACGTAGGAGATATAGTCCCATCCTGGGCATTACATGTTGCTATTCAGAGCCTTCTCCAACCTAGGAGCCCCCACTGATTGATCGAATAATTGACGGTCGAGTCTAGGCACACACTGAAAACATTTTGAGTCCTATATTTATATCGGAGAGTAGGATTTATTTGCTTCTTATCCCCTTTCTCTCTGGTGAGGACTCCTGACGACTACTCTTGTCTCTTCTATCTTCAAAAATTGCACCAAATTTTTTTTTAGGAATCTCGCGAGTATTCTGGGATTGTTTCGATGTTCTTGTGACGAGAATATTGGTCTCGATGCCTCCTGACATTAGGGGTTGTGGCAGTGTCCCGGGGAGTTGAGCTTCGGGGTATTGTCGTCACAAGCATATCGCGGTAGTACTAAATACTTAAGACGGCCGACATCGAAAATCTCTCCTATACGGTTAGTGGCAAGATAACCCCGACATCACCCAGTACCGGGGAGGTAGTTCGGGAGTATTGCCATAGCTTGTTATAGTGGATGCTTTTCGAAGGTCCGAGGTAGACAGTTTCTGAGAAAGACTGGTTATGTGTTGAAGGATGGATACAGCTGGATGTAGGTTTAGAGTTGATTGCGCGGTGCTTCCCCTGTATCCTTAACGCCTGATTGCATAACTGGAATCTTTCGGAAATTCATAGGTGGGTTTATCCAGTAGATCGTAGGCATTCTTCCAACGAATGCAGGTTAGCGAGTTCGGGGTTCTACATTGAGTGAAGTGGTATTATGACCGATGTTCCGATTGGGAGTTGCATCTTAAAGGGTCCTTGGCTATGCTGATCCGGGGATTGCAAAACCCTTTCGTAACGCGTTCATATGCTTTCAGCACAAAGATGTTAGAACAAAGCTCGTATCTTGTGTTTGTTTCCATCCGTACCTTGCTGTTTTCTTATTTTTCCTTTTGTCCCATATGTGGCTTCTCGTGAAGATTGATGTTATCATTTAACTGAGAATTTCATTCGTTCCTCTTGTTCGAATGATTCCATTCATTCCTCTTGTTCGAATGATTATTGTGAAGACTTGTTGCGATTCATTCCATTGATTCAGCTTATACCTTCTGTCAATCAATTGCTGATTCGTGGTCATCTCTTTCAGGAAGGCTCCGAAAAAGGTTCCCAACGCTAACCCAGAGGGTGAAGAGGTCCCAGATCGTCCTCCTTCCCCCCCTCCTCCGTCTGACGCTTGGAGAGCGATTATGCAGACTACAACTCAGAACACTCAGATGTTGATGCAGATGATGCAACAGATGCAAGCTAATCAAGCTAATCAGGTGTTCTAGGGAATCAAGGCAATTTCTTCAACCAGCAGCACCATGCTACTCTCAACCAGTTCTTGGCCAATAATCCAAAAGCTTTCAGTTACTGTGTCGACCCTCTTGATGCTGAAGATTGGTTAACTGACATAAAGAAGCATTTTGAGTGCAGTAACGTAAGAGAAGAGGATTATGTGAAGTTTGCAGCCTTCCAACTCAAAGACCAAGCAGCTGACTGGTGGCAGCAGTACAAAGACTCCAGGCCAGGTCGTGTGATCTCTTGGGAGGATTTCTGCAAGGACTTTCGCTCTCACCATATTCCTACAAGTGTCATCGAGGGTATGCGTGAGCAATTTCGCAACCTAAAGCAGGGCTCTATGTCAGTCTATCAGTATAATGTCAAGTTCCAAAACCTCGCCCGCTATGCTAAGCAAGACATTCCTGATGCTAAGAGCAAAATCTACCAGTTCCGTGGAGGTCTCAAAGATGAACTTCAACTTGCTCTCACTCTGTTCGAGCCCGATGAATTCGACAAATTCTATAATATGGCTTTGAAACAAGAGGCAGCTCAGCTTAAGATGGAGGCTTCTAAAAAGAGAATTCGAGATGCCGTTCACTCTTCCTCATCGTCTCAGATGGTCTCGAAGCAACAGAAATTTTGGCTTCCTCCTCCTCCAGTGATTCGAGCTCCTTACAACAACTCCAACAACTCCAACAGCAACAAGAACTCCGGTGGACATGGTTTCTCCCACCCACCCAACCCGAGCAACCAGTCGAAGAATCAGTTTCAGTCTCAAGGCTCCAAGTCAAGTGGTTCTCATTTCCGTCCTCTCTCAGAAGTGACTTGCAACAAGTGCACTCAGAAAGGTCACTATGCCAACAAGTGCCCCAACCCGAAGCGTCTTCCACCTCCTCCGCCTGTCAGTTCAGCTATTGTCAAGCATGATCCAAAGGCAGCAAGGGTCAATCTGATGAGTGCAGCGCAAGCGAAGAATTCTTCTGATGTTATTTTGGGTAACCTTCCAGTGAACTCTTTCCCAGCTAAAGTGTTGTTTGATTCGGGTGCTTCATGCTCTTTCATGTCATATCCATTTGCATCCAAGCACGATATTGTCACCAAAAATCTGCCAAGGGAGTTAACAGTTATTTCTCCGGGGAGACGAATGCACTCCAGTGTTTATGCTCCGGATGTTTCTATTCGCATGGGTGATTATCGATTTTTGGCTTCTCCGGTGGTTCTTGGTAATTCCGACATTGACCTCATCCTCGGGATGGATTGGCTTTCTCAGCATGATGCTCACATTGATTGTGCACAGAAGGAAGTCAAGATGACTCATCCTGATGAAGATGTGATTATCTTTGCCTCCAGGGATAACACTATCAGGCTTTTCTCTCTCAATGATAAGGGCGAGATTAATGCCATATCTCAAATTCCGGTGGTGAACGAATATCAAGACGTCTTTCCTGAAGAACTTCCAGGCATGCCTCCACACCGTCAGGTGGAATTCGTTATTGAACTCGAGCCGGGTACTGAACCAGCATGTCGGCGTCCGTACAAGCTCTCTCCTGATGAATTGAAGGAATTGAAGAAGCAGCTTGATAAACAGGAGAGTATGGGTCTCATCAGGCCTAGTACGTCTCCTTGGGGCTATGGTGTCTTATTTGTCATGAAGAAAGATGGCACGGAGCGTCTCTGTGTTGATTACCGGCCATTGAACAAGAAGACAATAAAGAACAAGTATCCGCTCCCCAACATCAACGAACTCTTCGAGCAGCTCAAAGGAGCTAAAGTGTTCTCAAAGCTCGAACTCCGAATGGGCTATCATCAAATTCGCATTCGCGAGGAAGACATCCCCAAGACTGCCTTCAGAACGAGCTACGGCTCATACGAGTATACAGTCATGTCCTTTGGTCTCGCTAATGCTCCTCCTACCTTCTCGAGGATGATGCACTACATCTTCAACCCCTATACTGGCGAGTTTGTGCTTTTGTATCTGGATGATATTCTGGTGTTTTCCAAGAATGAAGAAGATCACAAAAAGCACTTACGTCTGGTTCTTGATCGACTCGGTGAGCATAAGTTCTATGCCAAGTTCTCCAAGTGCAAATTTTGGCTCGATAAGGTTTTGTACCTGGGCCATATCATCTCAGCTGACGGTATTGCGGTTAATCCCGAGAAAGTTGAAGCAATTGTCAACTGGGAAGCTCCTCAGAACGTCAAGCAACTCCGAAGTTTTCTGGGTCTTGCCAGCTATTGCAGAAGGTTCGTTGAGAACTTCTCCAAGATTGCCAAGCCTCTTTCCAACTTTCTTCAGAAGAATGTCAAATACTTTTGGTCTCCAGAGTGTGAAGTGGCATTCAAAACTCTCAAAGAAAAGCTTGTCTCTGCTCCAGTTCTTACTCCTCCAGATGAGTCCAAGCCCTATGAAGTATTCTGTGATGCTTCTCTTCAAGGACTTGGTGGTGTCCTTATGCAAGACAAGAGAATTGTGGCATACACTTCTCGTCAGCTCAAGCCAAGTGAGAAGAACTATCCCACACATGATCTCGAACTAGCAGCTGTGGTACATGCTTTGATTACGTGGAGACATCTGTTGTTGGGCAGAAAGGTCGACATCTTCACTGATCACAAGAGCTTGAAGTACATCTTCACACAGCCGAATCTGAACCTCCGCCAGACTCGTTGGGTTGAAATGATCCAAGAGTATGATCCCAGCATTGAATACACTCCTGGCAAGGCGAATGTGATTGCAGATGCTTTGAGCAGAAAGGCATATTGCAACAGCCTTCTTATCAAGCCGTTCCAGCCTGAGCTTTGTGAAGCATTCAGGAAACTCAACCTCCAAGTTGTTCCGCAGGGTTTTCTTGCAAATCTTCAAGTTGCTCCTACCTTGGAAGATCAGGTCCGTGAGGCCCAACTCAGTGATGCCATGGTGCAGAAGGTGAAACATGGTATTGCAAAGGGCACTCCAAAATACAAGTGCTTTCGTGTTGATGAGAGAGATACCTTGTTCTTCGAGGACAGACTCGTTGTTCCCAAAGGTGATCTCAGGAAGCTCATAATGGAAGAAGCACATGATTCTCTCCTTTCCATTCATCCTGGCAGTTCCAAGATGTACCAAGACCTCAAGCAATCTTACTGGTGGACACGCATGAAAAGGGAGATTGCCCAATTCGTGAACGAATGTGAAGTTTGCAGAAGAGTGAAAGCAGAACATCAAAGTCCAGCCGGTCTTCTCCAACCTCTTCCTATTCCCGAGTGGAAGTTCGACCACATTGAAATGGACTTCGTCACTGGCTTTCCTAAGTCCAAGCGAGGGAATGATGCTATCTTTGTGGTGATTGACAAGCTTACCAAAGTCGCTCACTTCCTTCCAGTCAAAGAATCCATCAATGCAGCTCAATTGGCAGAGTTGTACACTTCCAGAATTGTGTCCTTACATGGCATTCCTCAAGTTATCTCCTCAGACCGTGGAAGTTTGTTCACTTCAAAGTTCTGGGACTCCTTTCAATCCGCCATGGGCACTAAGATCAGGTTCGGCACTGCTTTTCACCCTCAGACTAGTGGTCAAGTCGAGCGAGTGAATCAGATTCTAGAAGACATGCTCAGAGCCTGTGTCATATCTTTTGGCATGAAATGGGAAGACTGCCTTCCATTTGCCGAGTTCTCTTACAACAACAGCTTCCAAGCAAGTGCAGGCAAAGCTCCGTTTGAAATCCTCTATGGCAGAAAGTGTCGTACCCCTCTCAACTGGTCTGAAACAGGTGAACGTCAACTTCTTGGCAATGACTTGATCTCAGAAGCCGAAGAGATGTGCAAAGTCATACGTGAGAATCTCAAGGCCGCTCAGTCGCGTCAGAAGAGCTACTATGACGGCAAGCATCGTGATTTGGCTTTCAACATTGGTGATCATGTCTATCTCCGTGTTTCTCCGATGAAAGGCACCCAAAGATTCGGTATCAAAGGAAAGCTTGCTCCTAGATACGTCGGGCCTTTCAAGATCCTTGGCAAAAGAGGCGATCTAGCCTATCAACTTGAGCTCCCTCCCAACTTCGCCAATGTTCATGATGTCTTTCATGTGTCTCAACTCCGCAAATGCTTTAAGGCACCTGAACGCATGATTCCGTTTGAAGAGATTGATCTTCAACAAGACCTGTCCTACCGAGAGCATCCCGTTGCTATTCTCGAAGAAACCGAACGCAAGACCCGCAACAAGTCCATCAAATTCTTGAAAGTCAAGTGGACACATCACACCGACCGAGAGGCTACGTGGGAACGAGAAGATTATCTTCGTTCCGAGTACCCTTCCTTTTTCCAGTCCTAGATCTCGGGACGAGATCTTTTTGTAGTAGAAGAGAGTTTGTAATTCCCCGGATGTAATACTTTCCCTTTTGGTCATATAATATATCTCTGGCTTCATCTATTCCATTCCGGGTTCTTTGTCTTTCGGGTTTTCGTCGTTTTGTCGTGTGCGTGTGTGGCATTCATTCATATCATGTAGACATGTGCATCGCATTGCATTTGTGTTGTCGGTTGCATCCGGTTCCACGCGTTCCTTCCCGTTGTCCGTTTCGCGTTCCGGAGCTCCCTCACATGTCCGTGACGTCCCGTAGGCCTACTTTGGTGTTTGGACGTGTAACGTTACCGGTTTGGCGCGAGACTTGTCGTGTGTTGTTTGTTTTTGTGTGTGTAACCCGCCTGTCAAATCTCGTCGCGTTTCGAGTCCGTTTGCTACCCCAACAGTTATTCTCGTGGGCTCAAAGTGCCTCCACTTTGAGGCCCAAGGAACCCCCTCCAACAGCCCACCAACCACTCCTAACCACTTCTATCATCTAGGCCATCCAAATCTGATCCGGTGGCTGAAAACCGCACTCCATTTGGACAACCCTAGCTACTTCTGCCTATATATTTGTCCACTCCCCCAAATTTGTGCCCCAAAACAAGGAAACCCTAGCTCCCCTAGCCACTTCTCTTCCACCTCCAGCCACCTCACCGAAGCTCGCCGGAGAGTTCGCCGGACCTTCGCCGGAGTTCACCACCGCCACCTCCTCCTCACCACCGGCGCCCTCCTCTCATCTCACCACCCACAGCGCCGGATCCCACCGCGCCGGTCCCGCCTCTTCCTCTGGCCGGGCGCCACCTCGTCCTCCCGCCGCTTCGAAGGAAGCCAGCGCCGCCGCCTGAGCTCTGGATCGATCCGATCCAGCGGCGCATCGCCCGTTAGGTCAACGGCCTCGACCTCCTGGGCTCCCGCATCGCCACTCCGATCCGCCCGAAGGCCACCTCTCCATCGCGCCAGCCCGATCTCCTGGGCCCCTCCTTCGTCCAGCCGCCGCCCGCAGCTGGGCCGCGGTGCCCCGAGCCGGCCCATCTCTCCCTCCTTCGCTTGGCCGTTCCGCTCGCCAGCCTGGGCGCTCCGCCCCTCCGCTCGCCGAGGTCCTGCCTGGGACGATCTCTCACCGTGCAGCCCGCAAGCCGCATCGCCTCCTCCAGCGCGGGCCAGCCGCCGGTTCCCTCCCGCATCGCCCGGGCCGCCGCTCCACCGGGCCGAGGCCAGCGCCGCCGCGGGCCCGACGCGCCAGATCCAGCCGCAGGCCTCGCCTGGGCCGTTCCTCTCCACCGTGCGCCGCATCAGATCCGCGCGGGCCCGAGCCCGTTGACTTCTTCCAGATCCAGATCTGAGAAGGTTGATTCAAAATCTCTAAGTCTTTGTGATCTTTTGTTCTCTGATGCAATATTGAATTGAGGATAACTTCTTGTGTCTTGCTCCGTTTTGCGCAAATGAGATGTCCAGACGTTCGTGGTGACTAGCACTACGATCCATTCCTTTGTGCCATGCATGTTTGTGGTCATCTAGATGCTTATTTTTCTGTTGCAAGAGTGCATCCCGTTATAAACTGCTGCTATGTGTTGTTTTATGCCATCTTTGCTTAGTGGTAACTTTTAGCTCGTTTATCCGAATGATGCAAATGACATGTCCACGTGTTCGTCTTGCCATGCTCTACATGTTGTTTGTGTTAGGTTGCATGATAGATTTATTCTTGCCATGGTTATCCTCGTTGCAAAGTGCTATGTGGCTGTTTAGTTATTTAACTTTTTATGAAATGCCATCTTGTTGAGCTCGTTGCTATCGTTATGTTTATCTCCATGATGCATGCTTTTATGTTTCGGAATCACCATCATGTGTACTTTGATGTTGTGCTTACCACTTGCCATGTTTAGTTTCGAGGTGACTTAAACTTGCTCTTTTAGATGCCATGATGAAACTGCTGTTTTAACACTTAGTGGATTTTCACTAAGTCTGTAATCTGTTATTCTCCGATGCCATGTTTGCTTGCTGCTCTAGGACAAACCATGATAGTTTTGGGGTGGATCTTGATGGTTCCTTGTAGTAGATATTGTTGGCTTTCCATTCATGTTCTCACATGCTTATTTAAGTGGCTGTAGCATATTTAACTTTGGCTCCAAAGTTTCAATAAAATTCTGCTGTCAGGATTTTATTGTCAAGTTCAATATGTCCAAGCTTGTTGCTATTGATCCGTGGCTCCTTTGGGGGTGCACCTTTGGACTTATTTGCTGTAGTATATGTCTAGTTTATGTTCATGCTCTTTTCCATGGTGTTTGAGTGCTGTAGCTTATTTTTCTAGTGCTCCGAAGTTGCTATGTTGCTGTAATTTTCAGCTTTCGCTCGTTTCTTGTTTCGGGCATAACTTTTAGCCCGTAGCTCCGATTTCAGCGAGTCTTATATGAAACTTGATTGATTTTCCGTGTAGGTTCATAATCTCCTATTGTTATCATGTTTTGAAGCTTATTGCTTGAGTGCTATTTTCCGTGCTCCGTGTGCTCTCTTAGTGCATCCTTCATGCATCCATCATTTTGGTGTGCGCATTGCATCTTGTTGATTCGTGCCTTGTGTGATTGTATTGTTTAGAGCCGGAAGCTGAGACCGAGTACGAGTACGAGCACGAGGTTACCAACGAGGTTGAGCACGAGGACCCTTCTTACGATCCGAACGACTACTCTTCAGGCAAGATGACCGAACCCGGATACCATTACTATTTTTGCCTATTGCTAGTAGTCTCGATCTATAGTTTTGCCTAGATGCCCATGTTCTTCCTGTCAGCCTCCTACTTGTAACCACGACCATGTTTAACCACCCTACCTATGCAAACCATTGATTGGCTATACGTAGGCTCGCTCAGCCCCTCTTATAGCATTGCTAGTTGCAGGTGAAGATCGAAGATGCTTGCTTCATGTTGAAGTTTGTTGGGTTATATCACACTATATATATGCTTAAAAATGAAATCATCTATATATTGGCAAGGGTGGAAGGCTAAGCCTTTTGCTTGGTGATTTGTTCCACTCATGCCGTTAGGAACCGTATAAACCGGTGTTATGTTCCTTGATTATGCGTTCCTAACACGGTTGGGGTGTATGGGACCGCCTTGATAAACCGCTAAGTGCTAAGTCTTTTCCAGCAAGTCCCAACATTGGTACTATTTGCCTAATAACTAAATAACTTGCATAGGGAGTTATAAACCCTTTTTCCTTAATCAACAACCCCGGGCCAGTGCTCCACATGAGTGTTGGTCCGAACTGGGGGTCCTGCAGGGCCACCTCGAGGAAACTCAAGGTCTGGTAAAAACCTGTAGCATCGCCCATCCGGTCGTGGCCTGGGACGAGATACGCGCGGCTACTATCAGGGTGTCGGCACGCCGGGAGGATTTGCTGGATTAGCCTTACCTTAGTTTGGAGTATCTTGAGCACGGGATTCCGAGAATACTCGGGTCTTCCCACTTTGGAGTTGCGACTCCGCGGATCGTGGGCTTGTAATGGGCAAGTTGGAGCACCCCTGCAGGGTTATGAACTTTCGAAAGCCGTGCCCGCGGTTATGTGGCAGATGGGAGCTTGTTAATATCCGATTGTAGATAACTTGACACAATGTTCCAATACACTACCAGCGTGTGTACCGTGACTGTCAATTTCCGAATAGGGATTCGGGAGTTGAACACGGTGGGGTTATGTTTGTTGAGCTTTAGCTAGGATCACTTCGTGATCATCTCTCGACCCAGGCACTTCTCTTCTCGCACTCTTTCACGTAAGCTAGTGATAGTTGCTGCTGCAGACTCTTATTCTTTTATTCAGCCTTATCCTCTCCCAAGGCTTAAATACTCATGTTACCCGGGAACGAGATTGCTGAGTCCTCTTTGGCTCACAGTTACTTCACCACACCAGATGCAGGTCCGATGGTGAGCTATCCAGGTGATGTCACCGAGCTAGACTGGGAGTATGACGAGGAGAGTAGTCAATACTATGTTCGTTATCCTGATGATCAGTAGTGGAGACTTCTACTAGGATTCGATCCGACCTGTGGATTTAAATTATGTTTGGTATCTTGTCTTTGGATTTTACCCTTAGAGGGCTGTGATGTTTTATTGTATGATGATTGAAACATGTAATGAATTTGGGTGACGTGGCGAGTGTAAGCCAACTATTTTATGTTTTCCATCCTAATCTTTTACATGAGTTGTGCAAAGATACCAGACTTGCGGTCATTCCAGCATGGGGTTATGTCTCTAAGTCGTGCCTCGACACGTAGGAGATATAGTCCCATCCTGGGCATTACATTATATCTTTTGAGTTGAATAGTTTTTGCTCTAGTGCTTCACTTATATCTTTTAGAGCACGATGGTGGTAATATTTTGTAGAAATTGTTGAACTCTCATGCTTCACTTATATCCTTTTGAGAGTCTATTAAAACAGCATGGTGATGTGTTTAGTCTAAAGAAACTAGTCTACACATGATAAACATCCAATGTCAATGTAGTAAAAAAATCACACTAAGTGCATTGAATAGAATGAGATGTTGGATGCTTGATAATTGTTTTGAGACATGAGGATAGTGATATTAGAGTCATGCTAGTGGAGTTATGAAATTAAGAAATACTTGTGTTAAGGTTAGTGATTCGCGTATCATGCACGTATGGTGAACCGCTCTGTGACGAAGTTAGAGCATGAGGTATTTGTAGAGTGCCAACCTTTGTGTGGAGGTCGGGGGCGCATGATGGTTAACTCCTACCAACCTCCCCCCTAGGAGCATGCGTTGATTGCTTTGTTTTGATGACTCGAAGATTTTTGCAATAAGTATATGAGTTCTTATGACTAATGTTGAGTCCATGGATTATACGCACTCTCACCCTTCCACCATTGCTAGCCTCTTGTACCGCGCAACTTTCGCCGGTGCCATAACTCCACTATATATCCTTCCTCAAAACAGCCACCATATTGTTCCTCAAAACAGCCACCATACCTACCTATCATGACATTTCCATAGCCATTCCGAGATATATTACCATGCAACTTTCTACTGTTCCGTTCATATGACACGCATCATATTGTCATATTGACATGCATGATCATGTAGTTGACATTGTAGTTGTGGCAAATCCACCATGCATAATTTTTCATATATGCCACTCTTGATTCATTGCATATCCCGAGACACCGCCGGAGGCATTCATGTAGAGTCATACTTGTTGTAATTTCGAGTTGTAATAAAAAAGTGTGATGATCATCATTATTAGAGCATTGTCCCATGTGAGGAAAGGCCAATAAAAAAAGGAGATGGCCCAAAAAAATAGAGAGGTGCTAATAAAAAAAGAGAAAGCCCCTCCAAATAAATGAGAGAAAAGAGAGAAGGGACAATTGCTGCTATCTTTTTTCCACACTTGTGCTTCAAAGTAGCACCATGTTCTTCATTGTAGAGAGTCTCATGCTTAGTCACTTTCATATACTAGTGGGAATTTTCATTATAGAACTTGGCTTGTATATTCCAATGATGGGCTTCCTCAAATGCCCTAGGTCTTCGTGAGCAAGCATGTTGGATGCACACCGAGCTTTCATTCATATTTAGCTCTAGTGCATCCGTTGCATGGCAATCCCTACTCAGTCACATTGATATCTATTAATGGGCATCTCCATAGCCCGTTGATACGCCTAGTCGATGTGGGACTATCTCCCTCCATTTTGTCTTCTCCACAACCACCTCTATTCCACCCATAGTGTTATATCCATGGCTCACGCTCATGTATTGCGTGAAAATAGAAAGGTTTGAAAAGGTAGAGTATGAAAACAAGTGCTTGGCTGAAATAGGGGTTGTGCATGATATTAATATTTTGTGTGATGAAGAGGGAGCATAGCCAGACTATATGATTTTGTAGGGATAACTTTCTTTAGCCATAGTATTTTGAGAAGACATGATTGCTTTGTTAGTATGCTTGAAGTATTGTTATTTCTTATGTCAATATAGACTTTATCTTGAATCTTTCAGATCCAAACATTCATGCCACAATTAAGAGAATTACACTGAAAAACTATATTGGTTAGCATTCCACGTCAAAAAATATTTCTTTATCATTTACCTACTCGAGGACGAGCAGGAATTAAGCTTGGGGATTCTTGATACGTCTCCAATGTATCTATAATTTTTTATTGTTCCATGCTATTGTTTATGAAGTCTTGGATGTTTAATGGGCTTTATCACTCACTTTTATATCATTTTTGGGACTAACCTACTAACCCAAAGGCCCAGTCCAGATTGTTGTTTTTTGCGTGTTTCAGGGTTTTGCAGAAAAAGAATATCAAACGGAGTCCAAACGGAATAAAACCTTCGCGAGAGATATTTTTGGAGAAAATCACGCACGCGGAGCTTGAGAACCACGTCGGGGGATCAAGAGGTGGCCCACGAGGGTGGGGGCGCGCCCCCTGCCTCGTGGCCCCCTCGAGTGTCCCCCGGTGCCCTCCTTCTTCCTATATAAGTCTACGTACCCCAGAAACTCCGAGAACAGAGAGAAAGCCCTAATTCCACTGCCGTACCTTCTGTTTCCGTGGAGATCCCATCTTGGAGCCTGTTCTGGAGCTCCACCGAAGGGGGATCCATCATGGAGTTCATCATCATCATCATCATCATCGCCCTCACCATGAGTTGTGAGTAGTTTACCATAGACCTTCGGGTCCATAGCTAGTATCTAGATGGTTTCTTCTATCTCTCTGGATCTCAATACAAAGTTCTCCTCGGTCTTCGAGGAGATCTATTCGATGTAATATCTTTTTGCGGTGTGTTTGTCGAGATCCGATGAATTGTGAGTTTATGATCAAGGTTATCTATGAAAGATATTTGGTTCTTCTCTGAAATTTTTATGTGTGCTCATAATATCCTTGCAAGTCTCTTCGAATTATTGGTTTGGTTTGGCCTACTAGATCTATAGTTCTTGCAATGGAAGAAGTGT
The DNA here is from genome assembly GCA_902687465.1 of Secale cereale. NCBI lineage: Eukaryota > Viridiplantae > Streptophyta > Magnoliopsida > Poales > Poaceae > Secale > Secale cereale. The sequence goes on along the minus strand of LR738713.1, from coordinate 572,308,308 downwards.
TTGGCTTTGGGTTCAATCTTGCGGCGTCCTTTCCCAGTGACAGTAGGGGCAGCAAGGCACGTATTGTATTGTTGCCATCGAGGATAAAAAGATGGGGTTTATATCTTATTGCTTGAGTTTATCCCTCTACATCATGTCATCTTGCTTAAGGTGTTACTCTGTTCTTATGAACTCAATACACTAGATGCATGCTGGATAGCGGTCGATGTGTGGAGTAATAGTAGTAGATGCAGAATCGTTTCGGTCTACTTGTCTTGGATGTGATGCCTATATACAATGATCATGCCAAGATAGTCTCATAATTATTCGCTTTTCTATCAATTGCTCGACAGTAATTTGTTTACCCGCTGTAGAATATCACTATCATGAGAGAAGCCACTAGAGAAAACTATGGCCCCCGGGTCTATTCTCAACATATCAATCTACATCTACTTTACTTTTATCGCTTTTATTTGATGTTCTTATAAACTAAAAAATACCAAAAACATAAACTATCATCTCTATCAGATCTCACTTTCGTAAGTGACCGTAAAGGGATTGACAACCCCTTATCACGTTGGCTGCGAAGTTCTTTTTTGTTTGTGCAGGTGCGAGGGACTCGCGCGTGGTCTCCTACTGGATTGATACCTTGGTTCTCAAAAATTGGGGGAAATACTTACGCTACTGTGCTGCATCTCCCTTTCCTCTTCAAGGGAATACAACGCAAGCTCAAGAAGTAGCACATCCACACATCAAGCAAACACACTCCAAACAGGTATTCAACATGTTATTATGCATCTACATGCAAAAAGACACAAGTTTCATATAGGGCGCGCTCAAAACGGAGCAACGGTTCATCACATACACATGAAACAAGATATAACAACAATCAGCCCAAAACAGCAAATAGGCATATGGTTGACTTCAAAACAACATGATACAATAACATTTCATGGCAACAAAGGGCATGACAAGCATGTACATGTCAAGCACTACAAGCATGATCACTGAGCTACTACGAAACACCACTAGAACATGCTCAAAACATCATGGCAAGATTGCAAAAGATAACAGTTTCACAGACTTAGTGAAATAAACTAAACATGGCAGCAACAACGACAAGTAGGCATGTTTGCAAGCTTGTGCAACTCATCTCAGAGAATATCATGACATGTGAATATAACCAACAGCAAGAAGACATGTTTATGAAGCTACTCATGGCAAGAACATGGTCATAGAATGCATAGAACCCAAGCTATTCACATGGCAAAACTGAACTTACTGTTAACAGGCTGACAGAAACATTTTATAGCAACTTGAGAGCATGAAAACAACAAGCTACAACAGGTCATATATGCAAACAACGGCATGGATGGATAGAGCATAACATGGAAAACAAGACATGATCATTGGACAACCCAAAACATTCATGGATTTGGGTGGGGCATCAAGCATACATGGCATCAGGATATAATAGTTTCAGATTTAGCAGTTTTCAACAAGTCTCGGAAAATAACAACAGCGAGTAGGCCACTTTACAAGCTTGTTACAAACACCACAAGGCATATCATGAAAGTTGGATTGCACCACAGCAAAGATGGCATGATTGTGCTTGTAAAACATATTGACATGTAGCTCAAACAAAAATCACACATAAAGATATGAAAAAGACAAATCAGCATCTTATAACATGTTTCAACACTTAACAACCACTTGCACTTTTGCAACAGAGATAAACATGGCAATATGAACTCAAAAAAGCATGCAACATCAACCATCATGTAGAGCATTTCACAATGAACATTTTGACATATCATACACTCCATTTGGACCAACATGCACAAAGATACAACCTCACAAACATGCTAACATATTGTTGGCAGACAACAATGACTTGACAATAACATCACATAGCAGTTTTGCAACGAAGATTAAGGCATCAAGATGAACGGTAACATGCATGCAAATGCAACTAACATGTAGAGCATCACGAGTCGAACATTTTGACATATCATACACTCCATTTGGATCGCCACACAAAAAGTTACAAGCCTCAGAAGATGCACACATAATAACAGGTTTTTGGGACTTAGTGAAAAAACATAAATAGGCGCTGAATAACTAAAGTGTGCACGGGCGGGGAATAGGTGCTGAAGCTCACCTTGGGCCCGTGGGCCGGTTCGGAGCGGATCTGGGAAAACTGGGCAGCGGTCCGGGTTGGGCCGGCCGATTCAGGGGGGCTTAGGAGACCCAGCGGTCCGGGGCCGGTTCAGGCGAGCGGCCGGTCCAGGCCGGTCCAGCCGCATGGAACCGCAAGCCAGCAGAACGGACGAGGCAGGGGAGGTCGATGCGCCCGTCCACGACGCGGGAAGAAGTCAACGGCGGCGGCGCTCCGGGACTCCGGCGATGGCGTGAAGACGATGGGGAGGCCGGGAACGGATATATCCGGGCGAGGGGAGTTGGGATCTGGCAGGCAGCGGTCCGGATCCGGCCCGAGGTCGGCCGGCGGCGAGGCTTGGGCTCGGGGCAGCAGTTGGCGGTGAGATCCCGTGGAAGACACGGCGATGGCGGCTGGGCGCGGAGGCGAGGTGACGCACGACCGCGGGTAGCGGCGCAGGCTTGCGCGGAGGTAGCAGTGAAGCGAATTGGGGTCACCGGCGGCTGCTCCGTTGGGGCCGTGTCGCCGGAGGCGGGCGTCGCCAGCGCGAGGCAGCGGGGGAACCCTTGAGCGGTGAGGGCGAAGGGCGCGGGGCACTCGGGGCCCTCGGGACCCGGTTTTGTCCCGGTGGCGGGGCGTAGATGGGCATGCAGGGCCCGGCGCGATGGGAGCTGAGGGCCAGGTGGCGTGCGGTGGTTGGTCGGGAAGCGGCGGCTAGCCAATCAGGCACTGCCAAGTGGCGCCGGTGAGGTGGATGCGCTGGATTTGAAGGAGGAGGGGGTTGGTTGTGCACGGAAAACAAGGAGGGGAGGCTAGAGGTAGGGGAAGGGCTAGGTGAGGCCAAATTTGGCAAGGGGCGCTGTTTATATAAGGAAGGGGCTAGTGTTAGGGTTTTTTTTTTGCACCGATTCGGACCACCGGATGCCGATCGGATGGCTCCGGAGTGGAGAGGTTAGGTAGGTGGGCTAGTGGGCTGGTTTAGAGGCTGTGTAGGATGACTTGGGCCGAGGCGTGAGAAGAGAAGTGCAGCCCGGCACAGCGTTTCGGAGACCGAAACGTCCGACGATTTAACCGGCTATACTGCCACTATAGTCTAACGGTTGGGCTATCAAACGAGCTCCGAATGCTACGAAATTTGACAGGCGGTCTACCTATGCTATAATAAGACCACACGCCAAGTTTCATCCCATTCCGAGAACATTTTCTGGCCACTTACAAAATAAATATTCGGAGGTGCCGCGGGCGTGTGCGAGTGTGTCTGGGCTCAGAACGGACAACGGAAAGGACGGGCGGACTTGGACGGATGCAAGTTTTGAAAATATGCTGATGACAATGCACATGATGACATGGCAAAATCCAACACGCAAGCAAATGACATGGCAACGACAACGAATAACCGGCTGACACCTGGCACATCGGTCTCGGGGTGTCACACCGCGATGGCGTGGTCGAACTCAAGTCCCACCCATTTTATGTGTGTTGGCATGTGTGCCGGCCGGCTGGCGAGTGCGCCAGCATGAACTATGGTGATATTTTCTGAAGCCGACATTGTATGCCGGCGCTGGCGTGGTGCTGGCATGATCGGCCGCGGACCTTTTTTCAAAAAGTTAAGTGTAGACATGAAATGGGTAGGCACGTTGGGCATGCTGCCGACCCAAATGAAAAACTGGGCGGACGCCCGACGGATGGTCGACCCAAACGGACAAATCCGCCGTCTGTTTGGGTCGGCCCGTTGGAGTTGCTCTAACTCTGCTTCATGGCACACAGATATACTGGACATTTTTTTCTCGCAGCGGATGTACAAACAATCATACAAATACCCTTGTGTACTGGTAATATGGAGGACTTTTGGGCATGGCAATTTGAGGAAACAGGAGCCTTCTTAGTACGATCTGCTTACATGCTTTGGGCATTGATCAAACGGAATAGAGAGAACTGTAAGGAAGGGCCAGCTCCTCGAACTCTTCTTATGAAGAAAAGGGTTGGACCTCGCTCCGTAGTACTCGAGTTCTGGCAAATATTAGATTGTTCTTATGGTGCCTTGCGAGACATTCTCTTCCCACGGAGGATATATGACACCACCGACACATGTCTAACGCCGATAACTGTCAGCTCTGCGGTGCCTTGGGTTCATGGAAGCACTCGCTTGTTGAGTGCACTTCAGCCAGATGTGTGTGGGCTATCGTGGACGAGGAATTAGCTGAGAAGTTGATCGACATGAGTGACCCAAGTGCGAAGAGGTGGTTGTTTGATCTCCATGATTCTTTAACACATGCACAATTTGTCAGGGTGACTGTGAGCTTATGGGCAATACAAATTGCTAGAAGAAAGCCAATACATGAAAATATATTTCAGAGTCCGATGGCTTCTCATTTGTTCATTGAAACTTCATCAGTGAACTTGATTCTATCAAGGTGATTAACCCCACTTCGGTTCCTCGAAGAACTACCCGACCTAATTCTCCACCGTGGAAGCAACCCACCGAAGGTTTTTGCAAAATACATGTTGAAGGTGGGTTGTCAGCTGATGGCAAAACTAGTGCCTCCGCTTCGATATGCAAAAATAGAGATGGAAGATATATGGGGTCCTCATTTGTTGTTCTTCCTGGAACTACAAACACGACAACTTTGGAGATGCTTGCTTGTAGCGAGGCACTGGCATTAGCTAAAGATCTCTCGATGTCGAAGATTGTTATTGCATGTGACTGCAAGACAGTGTTGAATGATATTACGAAGGGATGAGGAGGCTCCTATGAGGCTATTGTAAAAGATTTTTTTGTTATATCTATTTCTTTACTTAGTTGCCTAGTTACTTTTGAAGGTAGAGCTTCGAATACCAAAGCACATAATCTTGCCAAAAAACCTGCTATGCTTGATCAGGGTTGCCACGTGTGGCTTATTTCTCCTCAACACCCAACTTATATTCCCTTAAACATCATCAGTGATCAATAGAGTGTTGGAAAATCACAAAAAAATTATCTCAGACAAAACAGTAACCAGAAATGATACCTCCCCTATCCCCAAATACTAGTGTATATTAGATTTTTTTAAAGTCAAAACTGTAAACATCTAGGATACCAAATCAATAACATTAGACTCGTCATGAAATATATCTTCACATGGTATAGTTGGTATTGTAGACATAGATAATTCTCTCAATAAACTTGATCAAAGTTTGTGAAGATTAACTTTTCGCAAAAACTTGCATATCCTGGTATACCACCAGAGGCATTCATATAGTCATATTGTTCTAGGTATCGAGTTGTAATTTTGAGTTGTAAGTAAATATAAGTGTGATGATAATCATTATTCATTATTAGAGCATGTCCCAAGTGAGAAAAACAAGGGACCAAAAAGAGCCCAACAAAAAAAGGAAAAAGGAAAGAAAAAAGAAAACAAAAAAATGAGAGAAAAATAGGGAAGGGGCATGTTAATTCCACACTTGTGCTTCAAAGTAGCACCATGTTTTTCATATAGAGAATCTCTTATGTTGTCACTTTCATATACTAGTGGGAATTTTTCATTATAGGATTGGATGCACACCTATTTTCAGTTTGAGCTTTCATACACTTATAGCTCTTAGTGCATCTGTTGCATGCAATCCCCACTCGTCGCATTGACATCAATTGATGGGCATCTCCATAGCCCGTTTATTAGTCGCGTCGATGAGCGACTATCTTCCTTTTTGTCTTCTCCATATTAATCTCTACCACCGCACTCTATTCCACCCATAGTGCTATATCCATGGCTTGCGCTCATGTATTGCGTGGGGTTGAAAAAGCTGAAGTGCATTAAAAAGTATGAATTTCTTGGCTGCCATCGGGGTTGTGCATGATTTATACTTTGTGCTAAGAAGATGGAGCATGACAAGGCTATATGATTTTGTAGGGACAGCGCTCTTTAGCATTAATATTTTGAAAGACATGATTGTTTGTTGGGATGCATGAGTATTGATGTCTTTATATCAAATTATAGATTATTGCTTTAAATCTCTTGTGTCTTAATATTTATGCCATAATTAGATTATATGATCAAGATTATTCTAGGTAGCATTCCACATCAAAAATTATCTTTTGTATCATTTACCTACCCGAGGACGAGCAAGAATTAAACTTGGGGATGATGATGGGTCTCCATCGTATCTATAATTTTTGATTGTTTCATGCCAACATTCTACAACTTTCATATACTTTTGGCAACATTTTATATTATTTTTGGGACTAACATATTGATCCAGTGCCCGGTGTTAGTTCATGTTTGTTGCAAGTTTCTTGTTTCACGGAATATCCATATCAAACTAACCCCAGACGCGATAAAAAGTCATGGTGATTTATTTTGGAATATATATGATAATTGGGAAGACGAATCAACGCAAGGTGGTGTCCATGGTGGCCATGAGGCACCAAGGCGCAACCAGAGGGTGATCGCTTTCTGGTGGCTTGTGAGCACCTCGTAAGTCGGTTAGCCACCGTATTTCGCCACAAGAAAGACAATTTATGGATTAAAATACCCTTAATATTTCAGCCCAATGAGAGCTACGAATCTCCGGATACTTATGAAATGGTGAAAGGTTAGAAAACGAGGGTCACAAAACAGAAGAGAAATAGGGAGAGAGAGAGAGAGAGAGAGAGAGAGAGAGAGGATACAATTTAGGAGGGGTTCTCGCCCCTTCGCAACCATGGACATCAAGGACCATAGGTATAACCCTCCCATCTAGGGGAGGGGGCCAAGGAAGAAGAAGAAGGAGCCCCCCCCCCCGTCATTCGGTGGCGCCGGAACGCCGTCGGGGCAATCATCGAGTGACGACGATATACTCCAACAACTCCATCATCTTCACCAGCATCTTCATCACATTCACTCATCTATATTCAGTGGTCCACTCTCCCTCAACCCGTTGTACTGCCTACTTGAACATGGTGCTTTATGCTTCATATTATTATCCAATGATGTGTTGTCATCCTATGATGTTTGAGTAGATTTTTGTTGTCCTACGGGTGATTGCTGAATTGTTGTGATTGGTTTAATTTGCTTGTGGTTATGTTGTTATCCTTTGGTGCCCATCATATGAGAGTGCGTGTGGATCACACCAAGGATTAGTTGTATGTTGATAAGACTATGCATTGGAGGGCAAGAGTGACGGAAACTTCTTTCTAACATATAAATTGATGCATACAGGATTGAAGGGGGACCAATATATCTTAATGCTATGGTCCGGTTTTACCTTCATGAACATTAGTAGTTGCAGATTCTTGCTAATGGTTCCAATCGTAAGTGCACATAATTCCAAGTAAGGTATGACATGCTAGCAGTGGCCTCTCCCACATAAAAACTTGCTATCGATCTAGTCCTTTCGTTCCCAAATAATTATCTTTCTAGAGATTTCAACAAGTGACTACATAAGAAGCAAAATGAGTGAATCTACACTCTAAAATATGTCTACATGCATCTGTATGTTGTAGTCCATTTGAAATGCCTAGAAAGACAAATATTTCGAAACGGAGGGAGTAGTAACTTAGCAAATTACTTAGGGACAATTTTGCAAATCCTACCACCACTTTTTCACACTCGTTATACTAACTTAATTGTTATTTTAGTAAAACGGTACTTAACTCTTATTTTCACATTCTTTATTATCTTACAAACTTATCCTACTCGAGAAAGTACTTCTAGTTTCATACTTGCTTAAGCTAAAGCAAATGTTAAGTGTGCGTAGAGTTGTATCGGTGGTCAATAGAACTTGTGGGAATATTTATTCTACCTTTAGCTCATCGTTGGGTTCGAGACTCTTACTTATCAAAAAGGCTACAAACGATCCCCTATACTTTGGTTTATCAAGACATTTTTCTAGCACCGTTGCCGGGGAGCAATAGCGTGGGGTGAATATTCTCGTGTGTGCTTGTTTGTTTTATCACTAAATAGTTTTTATTGTGTGCTCTTCTTTTTTATCTTTAGTTATGGGTAGGAAACGCAAAATACCAAAAAAATAGGTGTACTTTCTAAACCATTGGTTGAAGAACCATCAAAAATCTATTATACTGCTGAAGCTTTATACTTGGATCACCTTCGATCCTTATGTGCTTGTGCTGAAAACCCAACTAGCTTGGTTGAGGGAAAATCATTAAATGGGCATGTTCATTTTGTGCGACACCGCTTATCTCAAAAAGGGAAACTCTTATGGCATCACGTTAATAATTTGCATTGCTATGTTACATTTGCATTGCTATGTTTGAAATTTATGCGAAATACATGATCTTACTTGTTGGTCTGAAGACTCCAAAAGCCACCGAGGGGATGATGGAGTGCTTGCTAACTCGTCATTTGTGTTGGACACACGTAGTCGGCCTGCTATATCAGCTAGCTCGCCACCCACATGAAGCACGCCCATGAGCCGGACAGAGGCACAAGTTGGCGCCGCCCCACCAATCAACAAATAAAAGGCTTTGAAAGGTTGTAGCTAGTAAAAAAATATATGGTCTTCTGCAAAAAATATATATTATATGTTGATCAAATATATTCTCACAAGACATGGAAGCTCAAAGAAGCAGATTACTACTGTGAATTCTTGACCCGTTGCTTTGAAAATACTCCATCTGTCCCAAAATAAGTGTCATATTTAATACAAAATTAGTTTGTTGAGACAATTTAGTACAAAATTAGTACGACACTTATTTTGGCACGAAGGGAGTGGTTCTTTTCTACTTGCCGTGTGAATTCATTTCCACGGCTTGCTTACACCCTGACCCGGCCTTCCCTCAGCCCATCCAAACGAGCAAACCTCCTTAGGCCTGCAAAAACAGAAGTGACCCATGTACGATAACAGGCCCCGCCCGCCTCAGCCGCGCATTCTCCCTCAAAAGCAAATCAAGACCATCCATAGAAACCCTCACCAGCAAATCCCCACCATCACTTCCACACAGAGGGATACATAACCCACCACGAGCACCGCCCACTAGGGTTTTCTCTCCCCTTCCTGCTTGCGCCGGCCTTCTTGCAGCTCACCCCAAACCCCCAGCTGTCCGGGACCTCCCCGGCGGCGTCGCAGCAGCTAGATGGTGAACGGATGCACCGGCCAGCGTGTTGTGGTTTTGTCATGGCAGATGTCCTAGAAAAAGGACTTAGTCGTGAGGCCATCACTACGGGTTAGCTTAAAGGGGTTAAAGCGGACAAGAACGCAAGGATTTTTTTAGTAGTTCGGCCCCTTCGATGAAGGTAAAAGCCTACGTCTAGTTTGGTGTAGTATTGCTAGGGTTTCGATGACCAGGGAGCGAATATGCTTTGCCTGTGTCTCGAGTTGTCGTTGTCTGCCCTTGAACCGTCGCCGGATCGTCCCTTTATATACACGAGGTGACGCCTGGTCCGGTTTACAGAGTCCCGAGGCCGGCTCATAAACGTGTCCGGCTCGGTCTCTATCCTTTCTACCTTACATCACAAGTTACATGCCATATGGCAGTTTACAAATCATGGGTCCTAACACCTCTTGGGCTCTAAACCTTTCTGGTACAAAGCGTCACACTCCATGCTCCGCTAGGCTTCAATAGAAATAATCTTGACAGGCATAAATCGGCCCCTCCTGGGCGGTTTATACCCAATAGTAATATCCCTGACATTAGGCCCCAGATTGATTTGAACTTGTTCATGTCAATCTCCCATGTCTTGTAAAGATTTTCATCTTTCATAGCTTCAAGTGCTTCATAAACCGCCGTGACGTCATCTTCCCGGATCATGTTAAACCGTCATGACATCATCTGCCCACTTAATACTTGTACCTGTTTTTTAATTTTCATTCATTAAAGGCTCCGAAGATCGAGGCAACAGTATCTTGCCATATCTACTTTTTTGGCTCCTTGATTCCCGCGCCTGCCATTTCATTTTGCGGCTTATAAATAGGGTAGAGGGGTATCTCCTTTCCCCCCTTGCCCCTTTGCCTCTTCTTGTTCCTCGCGCCCGTTCGTGCTCAAGCTCCGCTGCCACCGTCGACCCTTGGTTCTTCGTCAAGCTTGGCCGCTGCATCAACCTAGTCGGGCCAGAAAAACGCTGGCGCGCCTCCGCACTCTTTTGCTCCGGTAAGTTCCTTCTTTGTGCTGTATATAGATCCCATTAGGGTTTTCTCCTGTAGGTTCATAGATAGGGCGCTGTTCTCTGTCATTCTTCGTCATGGCCCGATATTTAGTATAGATCTGCTCCTCTTGTCTCACAGCCGTACCAATAACCCCGCTTCGTGAATATACCTTTATCTCCCCCAATAGTACTAGTTTAGATTGCTTCTACTTAGAGCTTTTGCCGCGTCTGTTGAATATAAACAGAATATTTCTGAATTTCCAACCTGCTGTAGATCCATAACTTCATCACTGTTTGTACAAAAACTGTTTTCCATAACTTCATATCTGCATCTTGTATCTTCTCCTTGGCGGTTTAGCTATCTCAAAAACTATAAACCGGTAGATACCATTAGGCCCCTGCCTAAACCGCCGTTAGATAAGTACCTTTGAGAATACCGCCGGATTGAGTTTGCTTAGATCGTAAACCGGTTCTTCATTATATTTTCAGCCTTCCCTTCCAAAATGGCGACTCAAGCCAAGCAATTTACTTCTTGCAATTGGGTCCAGTCCCGGGTTACTGAGGAAGATTTACAGAAACTGGCTGAAATTGGCGCTTTAGGTCCACAAAATGTCCTTCACTGGAGAGCCCTCGGATTAGAGTATCCTCCAGAGCCCAACGAGGGAGAAGTTATTGTTTTTCTTGATCATTTAGCCCGGGGATTCAGTCCTCCGGGGTTGAAGTTCTCCCGTGATGTGCTAGCTAATTTTCAACTTCACCCACAAGACATCGGGCCCAACTCTGTGTCAAACATTTGCAATTTCCAAGTTTTTTGCGAAGCTTATCTGCAAGAGGAGTCATCGGCTGATTTGTTCCGGGATTTCTTCCATCTAAACTGTCGGACGGAATTCTCTGACGGTCCAAACACTGAACTTGGCGGGATGTCCATTCAGAAGAGAAAGGACATTAGTTTTCCTCATGCCAGTCACCACAGTCACCCCAAAGACTGGAATCAAACTTGGTTTTACTGCCTAGACACTTCTCTAGAAGATGAAAATCCTCTGTCGGGTTATCGCTCCCATCGGCTCTCTGAGAACCATCCCTTTCCACAACGGCTAAGTGCCCAGGAACGGGCTAGATATGCTCCTCAGCTTTCGAAGCTCAGGGCCTTCACTGCCAATGGCTTGACAGGGGTTGATTTTGTTCGTTGCTGGATTTCCTGGAGTATTCTCCCGCTAAGCCGGCACGCCGGTTTAATGCGCGAATATACTGGAGATCCAAAAGATCCTCTGCGCCATACTGAAGCTGTGTCAGCAGAAAATGAGGTCAACGAGGCTGTTAAGAAACTGCTGAATGAGCCAGTAGAGACTTGCAGCCAAACCGGATTGGCTCCCTTCTGTGAGCTCAACAAACCACCATCGGTAAATATTTCTTTCATATTGCTTTGCTCTGTCTCAATCCATCTTTAGTACTTGTTTTGAATGTCTTCATAATCTTCAACAGGGCAATGACCCATTCTGAAAGAGGAAGGTTCAAGATAAACCGGCGAAGGTGCCTCACCAAAAGACCAAAACTGTTAAGAAGGCCACCAAGAAGAAAACCACTGATGTGTCTGAATCCAACCCGGAGGATGATGATCCGGCCTCCGAGGTACTACTTGACTCTCTTGATTCCTTTGACTGTCTTTACTTGTATTTTATTAACAATGGATGTACCCAGGGACACGTTGAAGGCAATAAAGTGGATGATGTTGAGCTAATTACTCTTTCTTCCGGTTCAGAACCTCTGCCAACACCAAAAATTCGTCGAGCAAGCCGGAAAGTACAGTTTTCTCACCCTTTCGCTTACTTGGACCCAAACTTTCTTTTGAAGAAACAGCAACGCGAAGCTCGCCGCACCACGCGGCACAGTGGCCATGCCATTGAATCCACCGGTTTAACGCACACACCGGCCTGGAGGCGTCGCTCAGAGGTTTCATATGCTCCAGATACTCTTTATCTCAAAGTAGGTCATATTCGACAACCTCTTAATCCGTCTGACTCGAATTATCAGGAAACTCCTGATTCATCTTCTGGCGAATCAACAGCCACGCAGATTCCTCCCCTCAAGACTGTTCCTGGGTAAGTTTTTTCACTTGGCCGGTTTAACTTCTGTCTTGACTCTTCTTGATTTTCACCATCTTTAACTTTCGCAGTAAACCCAGGCCTAGCAAAAAGGCTAAGCTAAATAAGCTGACAGGTGATAACACAATTCCTGAACCGGCCAACGACCCTGAATTTGTTGAACCTGCTGAAGACAATGCTGATATTCCGCATGACGATCCTCCTCTCATGGATCACGAAGTCTTTGTTGATCAAGGGAGTGATCCAATGGACCATGACCTTGAACTGGCCAATGCGGTTGAAGCCAGTACTGCTCCTGCTAGTCCGGCTAAACACACGGCCGCTTCAACTAAAGATGTTGAAATCACTGGGATCGGTTACACTACTCCTAGTGAACCTATCGCTTTGTCCAAGCATACTGCAAAGGATGAAATTCCTAGCAAGGACAAAGGAAAATGGAGTACTGATTTGTCCAATTATGCTCAGCTCAGTGCCCAAGAACTCCATTCCGGCTACCTAAACCGGCTGTACACTAGCCATGATCATGAGGCCGGTTTGGTAAATATGATGAAGGAGCGTTATGAAGTAAATTTTCTACTTTTAACTTGTACTCTATTCTTGCTTTAAGTCTTGTAGCTTGCCTTTACTCCATCGTAGCCCCCAAGGGTCGGTTTTGTCCTTTAGGATGAACCGGGACTTTTAGAATATCCAGTAGATAGTTTGTTTTTCACATGTGTAGTCCCCAAGGGCCGGTTCACTCCTTGAGGATGAACCGGGACTTCAGTTTGCCTTCTGCTCTGAACAATGTCACATTAACCCCCAAGTGCCAAGCGTATAACTTTGTTATGTGCTTGGGACTTGAAAAATGTATGTTTAACTGCAAATACACATTAGCCCCCAAGTGCCAAGTGTATAACTTGTTATGTAATTGGGACTTTGAAAAATGTCTCATGAATATGTAATGTGCTCTCCTCTTGGCAAACTGACTTAAACCGGAAAAATTCTGAAGTGACCGAGCTTCGGGGTACCCTGAAGTTTCAAGAATCTGTCGCTTCCAAAGTCAAAGATGAGTTGACACTTGCTTTAGCGAAAATAGAAAAGCTGAAGAAGGACTTTAAAAGGAACGGTCGGATTGGGATGCTGAAAAAGTGTCACAGCCCTAGTTCTGGTATGCACTAGGCTAGTCTTGAAGTTTGCATCATGTTTAAATTTCAAATGAAATTGAATTGAGGACTTGAGAAACCCTCAGAAACCCTTTTTGAAAATGACCCAAATAAAAATTGCTCCAAAAAGGTCCAAGAAAATGTTCATGTTGCTCTCTGAAAATATTGGTTAGAGATAAAAATCAAACCAATATTATTAGGACCCCATAAGTATTTATTTTGGGCAATTGGAATTAATGCAATAGTTATTTGCTTGGATATATATTTAATGTATATTTTATATATGTCCAAAATTCTAATTCTTTATTTTGAGGGGCTTGGATTAATTCCTAGGTCCCTGCAAAATAAAAATGTCAGAAGAAAATAATTGACTTAGTTTAGAAACTAAATCAAAACATAATTGCAGAAATAGAAGACAGAAACAAATTAAAAAAAATAAGAGAAATAGGAGACTTACCTGTGCTTACGTGGTGGCCCATCTGCTTGGCCCAGCAGCCGGCCCAGGTGACTGGCAGCGCCAATCACCCTCAACCTCGCGCTAGGAGGCCGGGGCGCGTGCCCGACGCGTGCTTCGCCGCGCCGCGCCACCTCCTGCCTGCCTGCTTCTTCCCCCTCGCCGCCTGGTTAGTTCTGGACGAGCCACACCCCCCCCCGACCCTCTCGCACTCTCCCTGGACCCCTCCCCTCTCCTCTGCTCTCTCTCCCGCTCGGTCCCGAGCGCCGCCGTCGCCACCGGCCACCTTTGCTGTAGCCACCGCCTCCCCCTCGCCCCTCCGACGAGCCTCCGAGCTCCGCCCCGCTGCCGTGAACCTCTACGCCGAGCCGCAGGTCCCTGGACGCCCTGAGACCTCGTCCCCGAGCTCTTCTTCTCCGCACGGCCACCGGACGCCGTCGACGAATTCGCCGCCTCCGACGCGTCCCCGAGCCCACTAAGCTACTCCGCCGCCTCGTCGTGAGCTCCTCCTTCTTTCCCCCCTGTCCCCTCACTCTCGCGCGTGCTGTAGCCCCGAATCCCTCCGTGACCGCAAGCTTGCCGCCGCCGGCGATGCCGCCGCCGTGGCCACAGCCACGCACGCTCAAAACCGAGCACGCCACCGCACTCGGTGCTTCACCAGGAGCCCGTAGCACCTCTCCCCTGGCCTCCCCGTGCCCCGTAGCTCCAATTCTGACGAGGGCCGAACTCCGGCGCCGCTGCGAGCTCGTTTCCGGTGAGCTCCGGCCGCCTTAGCTGCTGCTGCTTGCTGGAATGGACGCGGACGAGCTCCAGCTCCCCGTAGCTGGTCTCCGCTGCCCAAATGACCGCCGGAACGGTGATCCCGTGCCCCTCCGCCGCGTCTGTGGACGCCGGCGTCGAGCCGCCGGTGGGTTTGACCCGCTGACCGGCGTGGTTTGACCCCATGGTCGAGTTGACCCTCCCCCTCTCTCTCACTGACCTGCGGGCCCCGCCCGACTAATTACTCTGGTTAGTGTTAATTAACTAGTTAGGTTAGTCACTTAGACACTGACTAGTGGGCCCTGCCCAGTTAGTTAGGACTAACTAACTCAATTAGTTTACTAAAGCCACTGACGTGTGGACCCCACACGTCAGGTTTGACCTGAGTCAGCGCTGCTGACTTGCTGACGCAAGCATGACGCAGTGCTGACGCAATAAACATTTTCTGGAATTGTTTTTGTTTAGGAAATCCAAAAAATTGTTTAAACTTCAAAAAATCACAGAAATTCAACCGTAGCTCAGAATGAAATAATTTATATATGAAAAATTATCAGAAAAATTCAATTTATCCATCTGTACCATTTTCATGCATGACAAATAAAGTTAAACCTACTGTTTATATGAAAGCACATAGTTGGCATTTAAATGCTTATTTTTAGAGTTGCATTTGAACCCTTGGTTCAAATGGAATTCAACCAATTATAATGCTAGTTGCATTAGCTCAAACAACATCATAACTTCATGCCATCTTCATGCATCATATTGTTGCATATGCTTGTGTTTGATTGTCGGCACCGTTCTTCTAGATAGGTCCAGCTCCGGAGACCGATCCAGAGTACCTGTCAGAGGAGCAGTGCTCTACACGTTGTTTTACCATGCAAGCAAACCCCCTTGTTCATTCCGATACAATCCCTCTCTCGCTCCTGCTCTCTGTTATTGCATTAGGACAACAACGACCTCAACTGCTACTTTGTGCTGCGGTAGTTGAACCCATTCCTCTGCATGACCTATCATTCCATAGTAAATAGTTGAAACCCACTAGCATGTGTAGGAGTTGATTGAAGCCATGTTGTGATCTTACCATGCCTTGCTTGCTATTGCTTAGAGTGTGTCAGGTCTGATTCATCGGGAATGAATTGGAGTGCAATGATATGTTCTGATGCTGAGAGTTAAGTGTGTGAACACGATTTGGTAAAGGTAGTGGTGAGAGGCCATGTAGGAGTACATGGTGGGTTGTCTCACTCGAACCGTTCCTAGGAACTGAGTTCTGTGTATGTTGTCCAATGACTAGCTACTACAACACATTGGGTTCCGTTAACTCGACCCCTCTCGACTTATTAATCAACATGATCTCTGTCCAGGAGTTGCAACTAGTTTCTGGTGTTTGTAGGTAGTGTTAGTAGTCTACCAAGTGGCACTCGGCCAGTGGGCTTGGGACAGACTAGGCACCGTGGCACGGTGTACCAAGCGTAGATCCACTCGGCGAGGTGGGCTTGGGAACCCTGCACATATCATTTGGGGTCGTGAGCGACACCCCGGCCGGATCTCCTTACGGATGGAACCCGAATAGGCGATAAACCTGGACTAGAGTCTTGTGTGGTTAGTCAGGTCGTGGCCGACACCCTCGCCAGGCTTCCGCTTGAAGGTTGCCGAGATACACGAGATGTACATGGCGGTAAGTGGCGAGAGCGTGTGTGAAGAAGTACACCCCTGCAGGGTTGACATGATCTATTCGAATAGCCGGGTCCACGGTTATGGACTTCTTGGATGCTTACGTGGTACATAGACAACTTGAAGTGGATACTCTATAATACTCAAGACAAGTGTGAGTGCTATGGATGGCCTTCTCGTAGGGAGACGGGGATGAATCCATAGTGGAGTATTGTGTGGTGCTTAGTGGACTCGTGTGCGGCACCTCAAAGAGTTACCAGCAGTCGTAGAATAGGATAGCCACTGAGTCAAAGCTGGCTTGCTGCAACTAAACCCCACTATGCCTTCTTGATACAAATGCATGTATGATAGGATCTGATGTAAGTCTTGCTGAGTACCTTTGTACTCATGTTTGCTTAATTTATGTTTTGCAGATGAGATTGATGTCTCACTAGTAGTTCCGCTTGGACTTCGAGAAGTAGCTTGTTACCTCAGCTACGGTCTTGGACGAGTGATGTAGATAGTCAGGCTCTTCAGCCTTTTTCATTTGTAGATGTCTGTACTCAGACATAGTGTGCTTCCGCTTGTAGCTTGTATGCTCTGAATGTCGGGTCGTGAGACCCATGTTTGTAATATTTGGCTCCTCGGAGCCTAATGAATAAATACTTTGTTTATTAAAGTCTTGTTGTGATGCCATGTTGTATTTGCACATATTGAGCATATTGTGTGTATGTTATTGAAATGCTTCGTATGTGTGGGATCCGACACCTAGTTGTTTACCCTTGGTAGCCTATCTTACAGGGAAATGTCTCCTGGTGCTTCCACTGAGCCTTGGTAGCTTGCTACTGCTCCGGAATACTTAGGCTGACCGGCATGTGTCCTTCTTCATTCCTGTGTCTGTCCCTTAGGGGAAATGTCACGCGTTGCTCCCTTAAGTCCTTGTAGCTTACTACGACTTGGGTTCATACATTGATGACCGACACGTTCGTTGTTGGGTCATGTATGCCTGTCTCTGTAATTTAGTGCAACTTTTGGTTTATAACTGGTCATGTCGGCGCGGGTTCTCTGTCATATGGATGCTAGCAACACTATCATATACGTGAGCCAAAATGCGCAAACGGTCCCGGGCCAGGTAAGGTGGCACCCGTGGGGATACCGTGCGTGAGGCCGCAAAGTGATATGGTGTGTTACATGCTAGACCGGTGTGACTTAGGATCGGGGTCTTTGACAGCTTTGGTATCAGAGCCTGACTGCCTGTAGGATTACCAAGCCAAACTAGTCGAAGTTGAGTCTAGAAATTCTTTAGTTATATAAGGGAATTGATTGTGGAAGGGAACGTAAGGCTCTTTTTACTCCTTATACCTCATGTCTTCTGATCTGAGTCATCCTACCTTTCCTACGGGGTTAAGAAACTAGACTATCTCTTCCGTCTTTTAGGATCACGAGTTACTACTCAGTAGTTCCTTAGGATTGGTTGATCAGAGTCCTACTCTTGTTTCAAGTTCTTCCGGTGTAGATTGCTTAGTACTATCACAGAACCTTGAGTGATGTTGTTGAGTTGTGGTACTACCCTTTGTTAGCAGGATGTCTCATTCTGAGCATTTTATTGCCATTATGCTGCCGGAATTATCCTAGTAGTTTGAGAGATACTAATTTCTTGTTCTACCTTATGAATCCTAACTGATGATGTTTCCGTCCTCGGTTTCGCTTCTCAGGATGTCTTCAGTTAAGCGAAGCTCAGCTGCTCGTAGACAGAACCACGGAGGTGGTAGGGATGAGGAGGATCCTCCCGACCAGCCTTCGTTGGCAGAGTTAATGTTAGAGATGGAGAGAAACAAGCGTGAGTCTAACCGCTTGTTGGCACGTATTGAGGAGAACACCGCACATCAGTGCAAGGAATCAGCAACCATCCATGACTTCATTCGTGTGAAACCACCCACCTTCCATCATCCCATTGAGCCACTCGATGCGGATGACTGGCTCCGTAGTATCACTCACAAGCTGTGTTCTGCGAATGTAGCTGAAGGTGACAAGGTCATCTATGCCACTTATCACCTGGAAGGTCCTGCTAGTCTATGGTGGCAGAACTATGAGGCTATGATTCCAGCTAGCCAGATTCCTACCTGGAGAGATTTCACCGAGGCTTTTCGTGAGCATCATATTCCTCAAGCTCTCATCGATCGCAAGAGAGAAGAGTTCTGTAGTCTTACCCAGGCTAATATGGCCGTTGATGCTTATAGTAGAGAGTTTGAGAATCTCGCCCGCTATGCTACAGAAGAAGAGTCCACTGACGCCAAGAAGCAGGCTAGGTTCCGAAAGGGTCTCAACCCCAAACTGCGTCGTGATCTCCACTTGCATCATTGCAACACATTCCAGGCTCTTGTGAACAAGGCCATCAATGCAGAGACAGCTCAGCTCACTTACGAGGAGTCTCGTAAGCACATCCTTGATTTGGGATCTTCCTCCGGTTCTAGTTCTCAGAAGCGCCGGATTTGGGTTCCGAACTCTGTTTTTCCACCCAGTTGTACACCGAGGCCATCTTATGTGGTACCTCTTCCAGTTCAGCAATATGCTCCACCCAGGTCTATTGGTGCACCGTATGCCAATGCAGGTCCACGTCCTATCTCCAGGATTTGTTACAAGTGCGGGGAGCCGGGCCACATTGCCCGTACTTGCACTCAGACCCGTGTTGCTCCACCCCAGTCCGAGAAATCTATTGGCCGTGATAAACCATCACGCAAGATGATCGATGTCAAGTCAGCTCCCACCGAACATGGACGTGTGCATCACGTCTCAGCCAAAAACGCTCATGATGATCCAGATGTCGTTCTTGGTATAGTCCTTGTCAATTGTCATTCGGCATCGGTTCTATTCGACACTGG
Source organism: Secale cereale (assembly GCA_902687465.1). Lineage (NCBI taxonomy): Eukaryota > Viridiplantae > Streptophyta > Magnoliopsida > Poales > Poaceae > Secale > Secale cereale. Next base: position 572,289,125 of record LR738713.1, on the reverse strand, counting down.
AGCATCTCATTCTTTCATTTCCGAAAGTTATGCCCGCTTACACGACATGTCATTTTGTGATATGCCCTCCCCATTACTCATTCAAACTCCTGGATCCAAATGGCAAACTTCTAGTGTAAGCCATGGTAATGAGATCCTTGTCGACAGACTTGTGTTCCTTGCATCACTTGTAGCCCTCAAGTCTTCAGATATTAATATCATCTTGGGTATGGACTGGATGACAGCCCATTATGCCAAGATTGGTTGTTTCACTAGGTCTGTTCAGCTTACACACCCATCTGGCAAGATAGTCACTTTCACCACAAGAGTTGCAAAGCGTCAACTCTATTCTCTTAATGCCAGCCCTCTTCCAGACCTTAAAGATGTTCTGGTAGTCCGTGACTTTCTGGATGTCTTTCCATAGGAAATGCCAGGTGTTCCACCTGACCGAGATGTAGAGTTTGTTATAGAGCTTATCCCAGGAACCGCTCCAATCTCTAGGAGACCTTACAAGATGGCACCCTTAGAACTAGCTGAGCTTAAGAAACAACTTGATGAGTCCTTGCAAAAGGGTTTCATCCGTCCTAGTTCTTCTCCTTGGGCTTGCCCCGTCCTCTTCTTCAAGAAGAAGGATGGTACGGATCGGATGGTTGTAGATTATCGTCCCGTTAATTTGGTCACGGTAAAGAACAAGTATACGCTTCCCAGGATCAACGACCTGTATGATCAGCTCGCTGGATCCTCAGTCTTTTCCAATATGGATTTGAGGTTAGGATACCATCAAATCAAGATTAGAAATGGGGACATCCCCAAGACGGCTTTCGTCACTCGTTATGGTCAGTACGAGTACACCGTCATGTCCTTCGGTCTAACCAATGCTCCAGCCACTTTCTCCCGCTTGATGAACTCGATCTTCATGGAGTACTTAGATAAGTTCGTCGTGGTTTACCTCGATGATATTCTTATTTACTCGAAGAACGAGGAAGAGCATGCCGAACATCTTAGACTTGTTCTAGAAAAACTCAGAGAGCACCGCCTTTATGCCAAGTTCTCCAAGTGCGAATTTTGGTTGCCAGAAGTGACCTATGTCGGCCACGTAATCTCTGGTAAGGGCATTGCTGTCAATCCCGAGAGAGTTCAGGCCGTCCTTGATTGGACTCCACCTGAAACAGTTAAACAAGTTAGGAGTTTCCTTGGTCTAGCCAGTTATTGTCGCCGCTTTGTTGAGAACTTCTCTAAAGTGGCCAAACCTCTCACGGAACTCCTCAAGAAAGATAAAAAGTTTGAGTGGTCCCCACAGTGTGAGCACAATTTTCAGGAACTGAAAAGACGCTTGACTTCTGCTCCCATACTTGTGCCACCGGATTTCACTAAGGACTTTGTTATCTATTGTGATGCCTCACGACAGGGACTAGGTTGCATTCTTATGCAGGATCGTCATGTGATTGCCTATGCATCTCGACAGTTGCATCCACATTAGGAGAATTATCCTACACATGATCTAGAGCTAGCAGCCGTAGTCTACGCACTTAAGACTTGGCGACATTACCTTCTTGGTAACCGTTGCGAGATCTACACCGATCACCAGAGCCTCAAGTATATCTTCACCCAACCAGATTTGAATCTTAGGCAAATACGTTGGTTGGAGTTGATCTCAGATTACGACTTAGGGATTACCTACACCCCAGGCAAGGGAAATGTCATGGCTGATGCGCTAAGTCGTAAGTCCTATTGCAACAATCTCATGTTGCAGCAGGGCCAAGCACTTCTCCATGAGGAATTATGTAAGCTTAACCTTCACATTGCTCCTCGCGGATTCCTTTCTACCCTGGTGGCAAAACCTACTCTTGTGGATCATATTATAGAAGCCCAGAAGCATGATACAGGGATTACTCGGATCAAGAGAAACATTGCCAAGGGTATTGCTGGTAGTTTTTCCATAGATGATCAAGGTGTTGTTTTCTTCCAGAACCGGTTGGTGGTTCCCAAGAAGCAACATCTTCGGCAACTGATCATTAAGGAGGCTCATGAATCTCCTCTCACGATTCATCCCGGTAGTACTAAGATGTATCAGGACCTACGCCAGAGGTTCTGGTGGACTAGGATGAAGAGAGAAATTGTTGAGTTCATTGCTAACTGTGACGTTTGTCGTCGCGTTAAAGCAGAGCATCAAAGACCTGCTGGCACCCTTCAGCCTCTAGCTATTCCTGAGTGGAAATGGGATAAAGTTGGTATGGATTTCATCACCGGCTTTCCCAGGACCAAGAGAGGGAATAATGCTATTTTCGTAGTCATTGATCGTCTGTCCAAAGTGGCTCACTTTCTACCTGTTCGAGAGAGTATCACTGCTAGTCAGCTTGCTGACTTGTATATTTCTCGAATAGTGTCACTTCATGGTGTTCCACTAGAGATCAATTCAGACCGTGGTAGTCTTTTCACTTCTCATTTCGGGGAGAGTTTCCAGACTGCCATGGGCACCCATCTTTCCTTCAGTACCGCTTTCCACCCTCAATCAAGTGGTCAGGTGGAACGGGTCAACCAAATTCTCGAAGACATGCTTAGAGCTTGCGTTATTTCATTCGGTAAGGCTTGGGAGAAATGTCTTCCTTTCGCCGAGTTTGCCTATAACAATAGCTATCAATCCAGCCTCAAGAAAGCTCCTTTTGAGATTCTCTAGGGACGAAGATGTCGAACACCTTTGAACTGGTCAGAAACCGGTGAAAGACAATTCTTTGGACCGGACATGATCCAGGAAGCAGAAGAGCAAGTTCGCATCATTCGTGAGAATTTGAAAACAGCCCAGTCTCATCAAAAGAGTCAGTATGATCGTCATCATAAGGAAATGGCTTATGAAGTTGGCGACAAAGCTTACCTTCGGGTTACTCCTTTGAAGGGTACCCATCGTTTCGGTATCAAGGGCAAGTTGGCTCCTCGTTACATTGGTCCTTTTCGCATTCTCGCTAAACGAGGAGAGGTTGCCTACCAGTTGGAACTACCCCCACATCTTTCTCGAGTACATGATGTCTTCCACGTCTCTCAACTCAGGCATTGCTTCTTGGATCCCATCCGCGGAGTGGACCACGAAACGCTTGATCTCCAAGATAACCTCACATATCGAGAGTATCCCGTTCGCATTCTGGATCAAGCAGAGCGTGTCACTCGACGTCATAACATCAAGTTTCTCAAGGTTCAGTGGTCTCATCATTCTGAGAGAGAAGCTACTTGGGAGCGAGAAGATCGTCTCCGACTGGAGTACCCCACTTTCTTTCCGCCGACTCCTGAATCTCGGGACGAGATTCTTTCGAGTGGGGGCGACTTGTCACAACCCTAGTTCTGGTATGCACTAGGCTAGTCTTGATGTTTGCATCATGTTTAAATTTCAAATGAAATTGAATTGAGGACTTGAGAAACCCTCGGAAACCCTTTTTGAAAATGACCCAAATAAAAATTGCTCCAAAAAGGTCCAAGAAAATGTTCATGTTGCTCTCTAAAAATATTGGTTAGAGATAAAAATCAAACCAATATTATTAGGAGCCCATAAGTATTTATTTTGGGCATTTGGAATTAATGCAATAGTTATTTGCTTGGATATATATTTAATGTATATATTATATATGTCCAAAATTCTGATTCTTTATTTTGAGGGGCTTGGATTAATTCCTAGGTCCCTGCAAAATAAAAATGTCAGAAGAAAATAATTGATTTAGTTTAGAAACTAAATCAAAACATAATTGCAGAAATAGAAAATAGAAACAAATTAAAAAAATAAGAGAAATAGGAGACTTACATGTGCTTACATGGTCGCCCATCTGCTTGGCCCAGCAGCCGGCCCAGGTGACTGGCAGCGCCAGTCACCCTCAACCTTGCGCCAGGAGGCCGGGGCGCGTGCCCGACGCGTGCTTCGCCGCGCCGCGCCACCTCCAGCCTGCCTGCTTCTTCCCCCTCGCCGCCTGGTTACTTCTGGACGAGCCACACGCCCCCCCC
>LR738713.1:572266565-572285056 GCA_902687465.1 Secale cereale | reverse complement strand
GACCCTCTCGCACTCTTCCTGGACCCCTCCCCTCTCCACTGCTCTCTCTCCCGCTCGGTCCCGAGCGCCGCCGTTGCCACCGGCCACCGTTGCCGTAGCCACCGCCTCCCCATCGCCCCTCCGACGAGCCTCCGAGCTCCGCCCCGCTGCCGTGAACCTCTACGCCGAGCTGCAGGTCCCCGGACGCCCTGAGACCTCGTCCCCGAGCTCTTCTTCTCCGCACGGCCACCGGACGCCGTCGACGAATTCGCCGCCTTCGACGCGTCCCCGATCCCACTAAGCTACTCCGCCGCCTCGCCGTGAGCTCCTCCTTCTTTCCCCCCTGTCCCCTCACTCTCGCGCATGCTGTAGCCCCGAATCCCTCCGTGACCGCAAGCTTGCCGCCGTCGGCGATGCCACCGCCGTGGCCACGGCCACGCACGCTCAAAACCGAGCACGCCACCGCACTCGGTGCTTCACCATGAGCCCATAGCACCTCTCCCCTGGCCTCCCCGTGCCCCGTAGCTCCAATTCCGAAGAGGGCCGAACTCCGGCGCCGCTGCGAGCTCGTTTCCGGCGTGCTCCGGCCACCTTAGCTGCTGCTGCTTGCTGGAATGGACGCTGACGAGCTCCAGCTCCCCGTAGCTGGTCTCCGCTGCCCAAATGACCACCGGAACGGTGATCCCGTGCCCCTCCACCGCGTCTGTGGACGCCGGCGTCGAGCCACCGGCGGGTTTGACCCGCTGACCGGCGTGGTTTGACCCCACGGTCCAGTTGACCCTCCCCCTCTCTCTCACTGACCTGCGGGCCCCGCCCGACTAATTACTCTGGTTAGTGTTAATTAACTAGTTAGGTTAGTCACTTAGACACTGACTAGTGGGCCCTGCCCAGTTAGTTAGGACTAACTAACTCAATTAGTTTACTGAAGCCACTGACGTGTGGACCCCACACGTCAGGTTTGACCTGAGTCAGCGCTGCTGACTTGCTGACGCAAGCATGACGCAGTGCTGACACAATAAACATTTTCTGGAATTGTTTTTGTTTAGGAAATCCAAAAAATTGTTTAAACTTCAAAAAATCACAGAAATTCAACCGTAGCTCAGAATGAAATAATTTATATATGAAAAATTATCAGAAAAAATCAATCTATCCATCTGTACCATTTTCATGCATGACAAATAAAGTTAAACCTACTGTTTATATGAAAACACATAGTTGGCATTTAAATGCTTATTTTTAGAGTTGCATTTGAACCCTTGGTTCAAATGGAATTCAACCAATTAAAATGCTAGTTGCATTAGCTCAAACAACATCATAACTTCATACCATCTTCATGCATCATATTGTTGCATATGCTTGTGTTTGATTGTCGGCACCGTTCTTCTCGATAGGTCCAGCTCCGGAGACCGATCCAGAGTACCTGTCAGAGGAGCAGTGCTCTACACGTTGTTTTACCATGCAAGCAAACCCCCTTGTTCATTCCGATACAATCTCTCTCTCGCTCCTGCTCTCTGTTATTGCATTAGGACAACAACGACCTCAACTGCTACTTTGTGCTGCGGTAGTTGAACCCATTCCTCTACATGACCTATCATTCCATAGTAAATAGTTGAAACCCACTAGCATGTGTAGGAGTTGATTGAAGCCATGTTGTGATCTTACCATGCCTTGCTTGCTATTGCTTAGAGTGTGTCAGGTCTGATTCATCGGGAATGGATTGGAGTGCAATGATATATTCTGATGCTGAGAGTTAAGTGTGTGAACACGATTTGGTAAAGGTAGTGGTGAGAGGCCATGTAGGAGTACATGGTGGGTTGTCTCACTGGAACCGTTCCTAGGAACTGAGTTCTGTGTATGTTGTCCAATGACTAGCTACTACCACACATTGGGTTCTGGTAACTCGACCCCTCTCGACTTATTAATCAACATGATCTCTGTCCAGGAGTTGCAACTAGTTTCTGGTGTTTGTAGGTAGTGTTAGTAGTCTACCAAGTGGCACTCGGCCAGTGGGCTTGGGACAAACTAGGCACCGTGGCACGGTGTACCAAGCGTAGATCCACTCGGCGAGGTGGGCTTGGGAACCCTGCGCACATCATTTGGGGCCGTGAGCGACACCCTGGCCGGATCTCCTTACGGATGGAACCCGAATAGGCGATAAACCTGGACTAGAGTCTTGTGTGGTTAGTCAGGTCGTGGCCGACACCCTCGCCAGGCTTCCGCTTGAAGGTTGCCGAGATACACAAGATGTACATGGCGGTAAGTGGCGAGAGCGTGTGTGAAGAAGTACACCCCTGCAGGGTTAACATGATCTATTCGAATAGCCGGGTCCACGGTTATGGACTTCTTGGATGCTTACGTGGTACATAGACAACTTGAAGTGGATACTCTAAAATACTCAAGACAAGTGTGAGTGCTATGGATGGCCTTCTCGTAGGGAGACAGGGATGAATCCATAGTGGAGTATTGTGTGGTGCTTAGTGGACTCGTGTGCGCCACCTCAAAGAGTTACCAGCAGTCGTAGAATAGGATAGCCACTGAGTCAAAGCTGGCTTGCTGCAACTAAACCCCACTATGCCTTCTTGATACAAATGCATGTATGATAGGATCTGATGTAAGTCTTGCTGAGTACCTTTGTACTCATGTTTGCTTAATTTATGTTTTGCAGATGAGATTGATGTCTCACTAGTAGTTCCGCTTGGACTTCGAGAAGTAGCTTATTACCTCAGCTACGGTCTTGGACGAGTGTTGTAGATAGTCAGGCTCTTCAGCCTTTTTCATTTGTAGATGTCTGTACTCAGACATAGTGTGCTTCCGCTTGTTGCTTGTATGCTCTGAATGTCGGGTCGTGAGACCCATGTTTGTAATATTTGGCTCCTCGGAGCCTAATGAATAAATACTTTGTTTATTAAAGTCTTGTTGTGATGCCATGTTGTATTTGCACATATTGAGCATATTGTGTGTATGTTATTGAAATGCTTGGTATGTGTGGGATCCGACACCTAGTTGTTTACCCTTAGTAGCCTATCTTACAGGGAAATGTCTCCTAGTGCTTCCACTGAGCCTTGGTAGCTTGCTACTGCTCCGGAACACTTAGGCTGACCGGCATGTGTCCTTCTTCATTCCTGTGTTTGTCCCTTAAGGGAAATGTCACGCGTTGCTCCCTTAAGTCCTTGTAGCTTGCTACGACTTGGGTTCATACGTTGATGACCGACATGTTCGTTGCTGGGTCATGTATGCCTGTCTCTATAATTTAGTTCCACTTTTGGTTTATAACTGGTCATGTCGGCCCGGGTTCTCTGTCATATGGATGCTAGCGACACTATCATATACGTGAGCCAAAATGCGCAAACGGTCCCGGGCTAGGTAAGGTGGCACCCGTGGGGATACCGTGCGTGAGGCCGCAAAGTGATATGGTGTGTTACATGCTAGACCGGTGTGACTTAGGATCGGGGTCTTCGACAAAAAGCTATCTTGGAGAAAATAGCAATTGATGCAGAGGCTGCTCTTAATCCGGTGACAGAGGAGTTGTCCAGTTTAAAGCAGCAGATAAACGCCATGACAACTGCTATCTTTGGTAAGTGATGTTGACATAATCCTGAATATGGCAGTCCTATACCTTCCGGTTTAACTCATACTCTTTGATGCAGGAAAACATATTGGTCATCTCGGCAATGATATGCGGAAAAAGTTGAAGGTTGCATACACTCTGGTAGAGCAGTTGTATTCCGGTGCCCAGAGAATTGTCTGCACTGCTTCTCACAATAAATCGGCTCCCACGATGATCAAGGGCACTTTAGAAAAGTTATCCATTCTATATGCCTGCCTCATAGAGCTGAAGAAATCTTCTGCAAGGGCGGGTGCTCTGATGGCTTTAACTCGAGCGAAAGCTTGGGTGCCTGACTTTGATCTGGCGGAAGCAATGAATGGCTATCCTAGCATGAAGGAGGACGGATCGGCATTTGCAAACAGTGATTTGCGCGCTCTGACTAAGGAAATGCGGCCTCTGGCCAGCAAGCTGTCTCATGAGGCTGATCTGTCTTGTTATCATCCGGGTTACAATGCTGAGAACGTGCATGTCGATCCTCCGGCTTACGAGATTGAAAATCTCATCCCGCCCGTCCGTAAGCACACTTATGCTCCTGATATTGATCCGTCTAAACTCGTGAACGATGAAGTTGTTTTCAGAGCGCTGACCAAGATCGATTGGGCAACCACTAACTTCCAGCAACTAGAAGAGAACGACAGGGAGTCGGAGTAGGACGATCCACAACCTTCAAGCCGAGTGATGCAGAATCCTAATCCGGTTCCGATTTAAATTTTATGTCCCGGTACTTTAGGCAAAAATTGATATTCTTTTGGGCTATCTAGCGCCTTGTAATAGGGTAGCTGAAATACTTTATGTTGTCACGCATACTGTCCTTTATATGAGATTTCTTCAGCTGGCAATTTCATAAATATTTCTTTGCTTATAATGCCTTTGACGGTTTACCCCAACTGTTTCTGCATAAGACAATGTTTAGAGTGTCCTGGCGGTTTATCACCGGACGGGTCATGATGCCCAAATACATGGTCTAGGTTTATAACCTGAACTGTATATAAAACACATATCATACCTATAATTAAGTCATGCACAATTTGGCCTTTAATCAATAATCAATAGCAAAGACAATGATCCAAGTTGCAAGTGTTAATGACTCCCTTGATCATTTGTCGGTTCATGATGGAACCGTACCGGGTTATGATAAACTCCGGTTTAACTGTAGACAGCACTGGCGATTTATAATCAAACCAGACCAGGTTTTGTAAACGCTGGTGTGTTGTAGTGGCAACTTATAGTTATCCACTCCCCGAATTAATGGACTTGGATAAACACCAATGACCTTGAAAATAAACACTTTAGCAAAATCAAAAAGAGACGTTGTCAAATAAAACCGTGTAGTCGAGGCTTTTTACGAGCTGCCAGGCTCCAAATTCGAGGCGTTTTATGAGCTATCAGGCTACTGAATTAACCATTTTACAAAGCCTGTTAAGATGGTCCTCAATCCTTAACCAATCGTCAATTTAACGTTACCAAGTTCAGGGTGTGTAAAAGATTGACTTGTGTATACGTTCGACGGGTCATACCAGGTTTACCTGGGCGGAGTGACTTACTTAATGCAGGCAGGCTAATCCGGGGTTTTAGGTGTATACACCAGGCTTCCAAGCCATGGATTGATAGCCTACTACAAGGGTTGTCAACTCGTTGATGCTATGCATCAGGAGCCCCCAGGTAGCATTTGAGCTATGCTTGTCGGGGCCTATGTTTGAGTTGTGCTATGCATCAAACTCTCTTTTGCCCCTCATCATCATGTGGGCTTTAATAGCCGGATTACTGAAGCAACCAGAGCTATGCTCTTATGATGGTCTTGGTGTGACCGTCGGTTTAAGAGGCCATAGGAACTCCCTTGCACACAGAAGCCCCCATGTGACAAACTCTTATGAATAAAAGGCGGCAGATACCCCGCTTTATCGGGGATGCTGGTTTATTATATTGATCATAATATATACATTGCAAATTTATGTACATAAAGCGGAGCCTATGGCTCAGGTGTAGTAAGGTCGAAGAAGAGCGATGTTCCACGGCCGTCGGGTCTCCTCCTCCGCAGTACGTGAGTCCTTATGTTCTCGAACGTCGACAAGGTAGTATGATCCGTTATGTAGATTCTTGCTGACCACAAAGGGTCCTTCCCAGGGTGGGGATAGCTTGTGTGTAATGCCCAGTATGAGACTATACCTACTATGTGTCGAGGCACGACTTAAAGGCATAATCTCATACTTGAGATCATTCTGATATGCGCAGCTACTATCAGGGTGTCGGCACACCGGGAGGTCTTGCTGGATTAGTTTTACCTTTGTCGGAATATCTTGAGCACGGGATTCCGAGAATACTCGGGTCTTCCCACCTTGGAGTTGCGACTCCGTAGATCGTGAGCTTGTGATGGGCTAAGTTGGGACACCCCTGCAGGATTTTGATCTTTCGAAAGCCGTGCCCGCGGTTATGTGGCAGATGGGAATTTGTTAATATCCGGTTGTAGAAAACTTGACACTATGTTCACAATACACTACCAGCGTGAGTAACCGTGACGGTCGCTTTCCGAAGGGGTTCGGGAAGTGAACACGGAGGGGTTATGTTTGACGTGCTTAGATAGGATCACTTCGTGATCACTTTGACGATCATTGGCACTTCTCTTCTCGCTCTAAACACGTAAGCTAGTGCTAGTGCAGCTGCAACCTTGTTTTCAGCCTTGTTCCACACCCAAGGCTTTGATAGTATTGCTACCCGGGAACGGGATTGCTGAGTCCTCCGTGGCTCACAGTTTCTACACAACACCAGATGCAGGTACCGTTGAGAACTACACAGTTGGTGGTTCAGAGTTGTACTGGGAGTTCGATGAAGAACGTGGGCGATACTACGTGTCTTACCCAGAGGATCAGTAGGGCTCTTACTAGGATGATCGGGACCTTGTATTGCTTTATTTATGGTATCTTTCATTTGGATCTTCGTCTATAGTCGGACTCTGATGTTATTTGGATGATGAATGTTTATGTAATGCATTGTGTGACGTGGCGAGTGTAAGCCAACTACTCTTTTGCAATTTCATCCCTCTTTTACATAAGTCGTGCAAAGATACCATACTTGAGATCATTCTAGTATGAGATTATGCCTTTAAGTCGTGCCTCGACACGTAGGAGGTATAGTCTCATACTGGGCACTACATTGTGCATATCCGTCTGGTCTTGGATGAGCCGGAGCACTAGATCTCTTTCTTGAAATGTTCTGGTCTTAACCCGGCGACTGTGGTGCTGGCGTAGATCTTGCTGATAAATGATGTCTACACACGCTTCTACTCTTGTAGACTATGTTGGGCCTCCAAGCGCAGAGATTTGTAGGACAGCAGCAATTTCCCTCAAGTGGATGACCTAAGGTTTATCGAACTCAGGGAAGTAGAGGTTGAAGATGGTCTCTCTCAAGCAACCCTGCAACTAAGATACAAGAAGTCTCTTGTGTCCCCAACACGCCTAATACAACTAGGAGTTGTATAGGTGCACTAGTTCGGCGAAGAGATGGTAAAATATGGATGATAGGAGTGGCAAAGCAAAGTAATATAAATCTGTAATAAAAAGTGCAGCAAGCAAACAAGTGGTAAACGTGAGCACAAATGGTATTGCAATGGTGGAAACAAGGCCTAGGGATCATACTTTCACTAGTGGCAACTCCCAACAACATTAACATAATCAAATCACACGATATTTCCCATAAAACACGCAATGGAGACGCACCCGGAGGTCATTCCTTCGTGGTCAAGAGAGGACGAGAATTATGTAGGGCTACAAAAGCACACCTCAAAGTTCGTAGTTCTCAATCTAAGGATTTCCTAATGTCACCGCGACCATCCAAAGAGAGTCCCACAATCACCACAACATATCTAAAGGATAGTCAAAGACAAGCACCAAGAGACTCTCAATCTTCAATCAACACACAAGAGAGGAAATCACTCATGAAAATATTTTTCTAATCCATGTCCAATAGACCGCTGTCACCTTGGTCTCGGGGATTATACTAGATAAAGACAAGTGAGTACATCAATCCAATACATAGAGGAAGGGGAAATATCATGGGATCACCCTAGATTAACATAGCCTATGATCACAACGAAGATCACATCATGGGAGAGAGAGATAACCACATAGCTACACGTACGAGCCCTCGGCCCCGGAGAAGACTACTCACACATGGACATGGTGAGGAGGATCTTGATGGTGGTGTTGATGGAGAGGTGCAGCCCCGCGAGGAGGCGGCGGCCGTCGGCGGCCCTTGGTGGCGCGGCGGCGGCGGCGGCCCTCCGGGCGGCGGCGGCCCTAGGGGGCAGCGGCTCCTTGGCCCCCCTTCTTCCTTGTGGATGGTGCTGCAATGGTGCTGGTCCTCCCCTCCAAGACGGCGGCTTGGGAGGAGGAAAATTCGTGGCCCTTGGTGACCTAGGTTTCCTCTCTTTATATAGACTCTCGGATTCCCGTCATCACATTTTGGGCCTCAGTAAAACGGGATTTACTCGGCCGTCCGGATTTCGATTTGGACGAATTTTATATCCAGAAGCATCGCCTCGAAATTCCCCACAACTTTCGCAACTAGACTTTTTCCGTTTGACATCGTCTTCGGGCCAGAGCGTGACCATCTTTAAAAAACGTTCTCAGACAGATTTCAGGAAAGTCAGAGTCCTACTCCAATACGACTCCTTTTGCGTTTTTGTCAATTTCCAAGTAATTCCTACACAATAAAGTGTAAAACAAGAACATTGTGCACTTTCGCAACCATTAGTAGGTTAGTCCAAATATGATCAAAAGTGTATGGAAGTGCATAAATATCATAGCAATATCACACAAAAAGGGCATGGAGCAAGCAGAAATTATAGATACGTTTTGGACGTATCAACATCCCCAAGCTTAATTCCTGCTCGTCCTCGAGTAGGTAAATGATAACAAGCATAATTTCTGTGGAGACATGCTATTAACCATATAAGAACTTTTCACAGTCACATGATAAGTGCTTACTGAGACAATGAATCTGTAGTAATTAAGTTGCCTCATGAGAAAATCACAAAGAACTGAAAGTTTTACAATATGATACTGAAACACTCAATAGATTTGTAGTGAGCATGGTGTGCAAATATGACAAAGTGATATCTCGCTTGCCCCCTTTAGTGAAGCAAAACATAAATGCAGGGGCACCTCCAAGGTTTAAGTGACGACTAGATACAATGATTTCAGAATAAACGATATCATAATCATGCAAAAAACAATGGTACTTTGGGACAATGCACATTACACTCAGAATGACAATCATGCTCTCAATAGTTGGTGCTTTAAAAAAGGTGGAGACTCTCGAACCGTGGCTTTTGTTGGCAAGGTTGAAAACCCGTGGTCGGAAACAAAAACTAAACATGTACCAGAGCTCTTGGTTTTAAAAACAGAGGTAATAATTATTTTTTTAGAATATGCATATTTCGTCAACGAATGCTAGCAGATAACTCAATCACTTCTTGAGCTGGACAAGTTTCGAGGAGCGGCTCCCGAATGAGGACGATCACATCCTCTTAATCTCCTTTGTTTATCACTGCCAAAGTTTTCTGATTTCTCATGAACAAAGCGTGAAGGAGGATTTGTTTGTTGTATAAGTTTTAATGAGCCGGGCGCACTCTATGCCAGTTCCTTCTTGTATCATGGGTTTGCACATTAGACATGCAATCCCGGGGTGAAGCTTGTCCAACTTAAAAAGATCATGAATTAACTACTACTTCCTCATGAGCTAAAACAGAGGGACAAAAGAGTAATGTTTTTTTGAATAATTTCGAGATGGTACATGAAAGTCTTCGTTAGGAATGGCAGGTAAATACCATATATAGGTAGGTATGGTGGACTCATATGTCATAACTAGTTTAAAGGATTTTGGATGCACAAGCAGTCAGTCCGCTTAGTACAGGCGAAGGTTAGCAAAAGACTGGGAGCGACCAACTAAAAGAGCAATGACGGTCATAATCATGCAGAGCGACAAAGCAACATTGAATCGGGCATGGAAGTTATATCGCTACTCAGAAATTAAAGATCATCAAGGCTTGATAGACTTTCTTTACAGTCTTAAATATGCGTGAGCATACGCCAAGTCAATCAAAATAAATTCTTGGGGGAAGATACCACTAAACCATACCACATCATAGGCAAACAAATCATGTTGGTACTCCAATAACACATTGAGAACCCCCCAGCTATTTGAGACTAACCATAAGAAAACATGAACTACTAAGCACCATTATGCACATAGCATTTTTATCATAGACATATCAACCAGTGCAACAGAAGCCAACTCTCTTAACAAGATAAGCATGAGAAATAAAGAGAGTTCCAGCGATCAACTAAACAAAAGCTCTTTAAAAAGATAAGCATGAAAACTAAGAGCTGAACATGATAGTAGCTATTGAAAGACAAAGAACACACACAACAAAGATAGACATGAAAATTCTATGTTATGTTCTAGGTTGAAGTGGAGCGGGTCTCTCTCCCACATAAAGAAAGCTGGGTTCCAACTCGTTATGAACAGCAAGCAAAGCTAAAGAAAACTAAAAAGGAAACTAAAAGCAAGACGCTCCAAGCATAGCACATAACACATGAAGTGATAAAAATATAGTGGAACGAAAGACGAACTGATAATTGTTGATGGAGAAGGGGATGCACGGGGGCATCCCCAAGCTTAGACGCTTGAGTCTTCTTGAATATTTCTTGGGGGTGCACGGGGGCATCCCCAAGCTTGAGCGTTTGACACTCCTGAATCTTTTTATCATCTTCCCTCGCACACTTGAAAACTCCCTTCATACATAACTCATCATAATCTGATTAGCGAGGTTAGTACCCTTAATAAAATAATTGTTCCTTGCTGGAAATAAGGATATTCTTGAAGGTCTACTGTTTCTCAAGATTGCCAAAAGGTTTTTGCAAAGAAAAAGCAGGCTCAAGGTTTGCAAAACGAAGAAAAGGCAAAACAGGACAGAATCTATGAAAAACAGACCAGCAGGTAGTAAATAATTTTTTCGTGGCACTTCTGCAACTCAAATAAAAAAACTCAGAACATACGCCCGAAAAACAATTGTATAGAGCACGCTGTCGAAAAAATTCAGACCAAAAAGATGATCTGGTGATTTTATACGAATTTTTCTATCCAAGGACAGAATCTGTTTCCTGGACAGCACGTCACAACTTTTGAACTTTCTTGCAATCGGAGGCTAAACTTGGCACAAAGCTGAAAAATAAAGATACAATGATGTTGCTACAGTAGTAACAAACATCAAGACCACTAAAAACTGAAAGAACAAACTGAAAGCAAAGATAACAAGGGTTGTCTCCCTAGAGCTCTTTCTTTATAGCCATAAAGATAGGCTTAAGACTTTAATGATGCTCTCGTAGGAATAAGAGTTGAATAACAAAAGAGAGCATCAAGAAGCAAATACCAAACACATTTAAGCCTAATATGCTTCTTATGCATAGGAATATTGCAATAGAATAATTCATTGAAGCACAAAGCAACTAGTATAGGAAGGCAAAACAAGCATAACTTCAAAATATTCACCATAAAGAGAGGAAACTTCTTATTATTAAGATATTTAGAACCATGTCTCCCTCTCTCATTATAAATTTCAGTGGCATCATGGATGAACTCAACAATATAACTATCACATAAGGCATTATTTCCATGATCCAAAAGCATAAAAGTGTCATTACTCTTCATATAAGCAAAATCTTTCTTATTAGGAATAGTGAGAGTAAGACTATCATAACCATCATGGTAATCATCGTATTTAGGAGGCATATCATGATCATAATAAATTTTATCCTCAATAGTAGGTGGACTGAAAATATCATATTCATCGTTGTAATCATCATATATAAGAGGCATAGTATCATCAAAGTAAATTTTCTCCTCAAAAGTTGGGGGACTAAAAATATCATGTTCATCAAACGTGTCATCCCCAAGCTTAGAGCTTTCCATGTCATTAGCAACATTGATATTAAATAAAAACATACTAATAACATCACCACCATCATGATTGTTATGCAAATAATAAAGTTCCAAAGGTTTTTTAATTTTCTCTTCGAACACATCATGTCCAAGTTCAAGGTAGAGCTTATAAAGCTCTCTCATATTTTTGTTGTTTTCCATTAAGCAAAACTAGTGAAAATAAAAACAAGAAACAAAAAGATTTAATTGCAAGATCTAAAGATATACCTTCAAGCACTCACCTCCCCGGCAACGGCGCCAGAAATAGCTTGATGTCTACACACGCTTCTACTCTTGTAGACTATGTTGGGCCTCCAAGCGCAGAGGTTTGTAGGACAGCAGCAATTTCCCTCAAGTGGATGACCTAAGGTTTATCGAACTCAGGGAAGTAGAGGTTGAAGATGGTCTCTCTCAAGCAACCCTGCAACTAAGATACAAGAAGTCTCTTGTGTCCCCAACACGCCTAATACAACTAGGAGTTGTATAGGTGCACTAGTTCGGCGAAGAGATGGTAAAATATGGATGATAGGAGTGACAAAGCAAAGTAATATAAATCTGTAATAAAAAGTGCAGCAAGCAAACAAGTGGTAAACGTGAGCACAAATAGTATTGCAATGGTGGAAACAAGTCCTACGGATCATACTTTCACTAGTGGCAACTCCCAACAACATTAACATAATCGAATCACACGATATTTCCCATAAAACATGCAATGGAGACGCACCCGGAGGTCATTCCTTCGTGGTCAAGAGAGGACGAGAATTATGTAGGACTACAAAAGCACACCTCAAAGTTCGTAGTTCTCAATCTAAGGATTTCCCAATGTCACCGCGGCCATCCAAAGAGAGTCCCACAATCACCACAACATATCTAAAGGATAGTCAAAGACAAGCACCAAGAGACTCTCAATCTTCAATCAACACACAAGAGAGGAAATCACTCATGAAAATATTTTTCTAATCCATGTCCAATAGACCGCTATCACCTTGCTCTCGGGGATTATACTAGATAAAGACAAGTGAGTACATCAATCCAATACATAGAGGAAGGGGAAATATCATGGGATTATCCTATATTAACATAGCCTATGATCACAACGAAGATCACATCATGGGAGAGAGAGATAACCACATAGCTACACGTACGAGCCCCTCGGCCCCGGAGAAGACTACTCACACATGGACATGGTGAGGAGGATCTTGATGGTGGTGTTGATGGAGAGGTGCAGCCCCGCGAGGAGGCGGCGGCCGGCGGCGGCCCTTGGTGGCGCGGCGGCGGCGGCGGCCCTAGGGGGCAGCGGCTCCTTGGCCCCCCTTCTTCCTTGTGGATGGTGCTGCAGTGGTGCTGGTCCTCCCCTCCAAGACGGCGGCTTGGGAGGAGGAAAATTCGTGGCCCTTGGTGACCTAGGTTTCCTCTCTTTATATAGACTCTCGGATTCCCGTCATCAGATTTTGGGCCTCAGTAAAACAGGATTTACTCGGCCGTCCGGACTCCGATTTGGACGAATTTTATATCCAGAAGCATCGCCTCGAAATTCCCCACAACTTTCGCAACTAGAATTTTTCCGTTTGACGTCGTCTTTGGGCCGGAACGTGACCATCTTTAAAAAACGTTCTCAGACAGATTTCAGGAAAGTCAGAGTCCTACTCCAATACGATTTCTTTTGCGTTTTTGTCAATTTCCAAGTAATTCATACACAATAAAGTGTAAAACAAGAACATTGTGCACTTTTGCAATCATTAGTAGGTTAGTCCAAATATGATCAAAAGTGTATGGAAGTGCATAAATATCATAGCAATATCACACAAAAAGGACATGGAGCAAGCAGAAATTATAGATACATTTTGGACGTATCAATAAATCGCCGATCGGGGTACTGCCGTGTCACGTTCCTCGTCCAGCCGGTCCAACGCGTCTTGCTGTGCCTTCTCGTTATCAGTTTCGACGTAAGCCGCCACCCGCGGCGAGTCATGACGGATATCACTAGGGAGGATCGCCTCCGCTCCATATACCATGAAGAAAGGCGTGTACCCTGTAGATCTGTTAGGTGTTGTGTTGATGCTCCATAACACAGAGGGTAATTCCTCCACCCAACAACTCGGCGTCCTCTACAAAGGGACCATAAGCCGGGGTTTGATGCCTCTCAAGATCTCTTGATTGGCTCTCTCAGCTTGACCATTGGATTGAGGGTGAGCTACTGATGATACATCAAGGCGGATGTGCTCTCGTTGACAGAATTGCTCCATAGCTCCCTTGGATAGATTGGTACCATTATCAGTTATAATGTTGTGTGGAAAGCCAAACCGGAAAATCACCTTCTTCATGAACTGAACCGCCGTTGCTGCATCACACTTACTGACCGGTTCCGCCTCAACCCATTTGGTAAACTTATCCACCGCCACCAAAAGGTGGGTCTTCTTATCTGGGGATCTATTGAAGGGTCCCACCATGTAAAGCCCCCAAGTTGCAAACGGCCAAGTAATTGGAATCGTCCTCAACTTCCGAGCCGGTATATGAGCGCACCGTGAGAATTTCTGGCAAGCATCACATTTTCTGACCAAGTCCTCTGCGTCGGCATGAGCCGTCAACCAGTAGAACCCATGACGAAAAGCTTTAGCCACCAAGGATTTTGAACCGGCATGATGACCACAATCTCCGTCGTGGATCTCTCTAAGAATATCACGGCCTTCATCTGGCGATATACACCGTTGAAACGCCCCAGAAGCGCTGCAATTATGTAGTTCTCCATTGACAATAGTCATTGATTTGGATCGCCAGACTATCTGTCTGGCCAAGACTTCCTCCTCTCGCAACTCACCTCGGTTCATGTACGCCAGGTAAGGGAGCGTACAATCCGGAATAACATGAAGCGCCGCCACCAGTTAAGCCTCCGGATCAGGAACAACCAAGTCCTCTTCTGAAGGTAACTTCACCGACGCGCTATGCAATACGTACAGAAAAATATTAGGTGGAACCGGTTTACGCTAAGAGCCGAGCCGGCTTAATGCATCAGCCGCTTCATTTTTTCGCCGGTCTATATGGTCCACTTGATAACCCTTGAAGTGTCCAGTAACAGCGTCCACCTCTCGTCGATATGCTGCCATAAGTGGATCTTTGGAATCCCACTTACCCGACACCTGTTGAGCCACCAAGTCTGAATCGCCGAAACATTTAACCCGGCTTAAACTCATCTCCTTAGCCATTCACAGACCATGGAGGAGAGCTTCATACTCAGCTGCATTGTTAGTACAAGGGAACATTAAATGGAGGACATAACAGAACTTATCACCTCGTGGGGAAGTTAATACGACTCCAGCCCCCGAGCTCTCCAATTGCCTGGACCCATCAAAGTGAATAGTCCAATACATGTGATCCGGATTTTCCTCTGGTGCTTGCAACTCTGTCCAATCGTTGATGAAATCCACCAGTGCTTGGGATTTGATTGACGTACGGGGCACATACTTCAATCCGTGGGGGCTAAGCTCAATGGCCCACTTTGCAACCCGACCAGTTGCCTCTCTGTTCTGGATTATATCTCCCAGACGAGCTGAACTGACCACTGTGATTGGATGGCCCTGAAAATACTGCTTCAGCTTCCGGTTTGCCATGAAGACCCCGTACACCAATTTCTGCAAATGTGGGTATCTCTATTTTGATTCAATGAGCAATTCGCTGATGTAGTAAACCGGCCGTTGAACCGGATATTCCTTTCCTGTCTCCTTGCGCTCTACCATGATAGCAACGCTCACTGCTCGGGCATTAGCAGCCACGTATAGCAACAGCGACTCATTATCAACTGGGGCAGCAAGGACCGGCGGCTCTACCAATTGCTTCTTCAAATCTTCAAACGCAGTATCAGCAGCATCACTCCAGACAAAATGGTCTGTCTTTTTCATCATCTGGTAAAGCGGGATGGCCTTCTCCCCCAAACGACTGATAAACCGGCTGAGCGCCGCAATGCGGTCCGCCAAGCGTTGGACATCGTTGATGCATACCGGTTTAGCCAAGGATGTAATCGCCTTGATCTTCTCCGAAATAGCTTCAATTCCTCTGTTTGACACCAGGAACCCCAAGAGTTTGCCTGCCGGAACACCAAAAACACACTTGGCCGGATTAAGCATCATGTGCAACTCCTAGTTGCACATGTTTGACATCATGCATTATTGGATGGATTTGGTTAGCAGTTCCGGTTCACATTGGGTTCATACGATGGCTGGGAGCTTCCATTATGTTTTTGACCTTTTAAACCTTTTACTTAATCATAAATGTAATGACACACATTCCGGAGTTCATATAGGATAGCTGCCCATGCAACATGAGATGTAGTAATAGCAGGTTTCTTGTTGAGGACAAGCATAATTTCGCCTGGGAAGGTCTGGGAGAGGGGCACAGAAGGAGAAATACCATGTATGCAGTACATATACATGATCCATATGAGCCTGTGCATGTGTATGTGTCGTATAGTCTGAGCTCATGGAGAAGGGGTTTTTGTGTCGGTTTCTTGTACATGGGTATGTGATGCCTTCGTCGAGTCCTATATACTGTCTATTGATACAGTAAATTGAAGTCTATTCCCCATCCTCTGTTCTTCTTATCCCCTTGTTCCCTTGCTTAATCTGCCTGACTATTTTTATTCTTGAAATACAGAGTCTCCCTTGCAGCCGCCAAGCTTTTGGCAAACGGCGTTGCAGGCGTGTAAGCGTGTCTCCTGGAAGCACCTTGGCACACTCGTGGTGCTGGCTGGCTGCATAGCAGTTGGTTTCTTTGCAAACAAAGGGGATCCACGCGCCTTGTTGATAGTTGATATACTGGACAAAGCGAACAAAGTATACAAGCCTAGTCTGGAGTTAGCAGTTTTACTCATAGCAGTTTGGGCTTCTCTGTCTTCGAGGTATGATAAAACCTATCAACTTAACATAACTTTGTACAGTATCAGTTAGTGGTTCTGAATATAGTTTTTCCAAATCTTTATTGATATCAATTTGGTTCAAATTTTGCAGGTAACGCAGATGATCGCTCAGGTTTTTTTGGGTACATGTTTTGGACAGCGGGACGTAAGTGGTACAGTTACTGAGTCTTGCCAGATCTGTTTCTAGAACTACAGGGTGAAGATTCCCACCGGTTTTATCTGAAATGGATTGGTTGCACATACGGCAATACCGACTTGACTAATAGCACTAGTTATGGACTTCCTGAAATTGCTTTATCTCATTACAACGTTTTACCAGATGTACCAGGCGTGCGTGCACCTTCTCGTCATTCACGCTTTATGCCGTTTCCCTTGAGGTGGAAACGTCATGTTTTTCGGTGTTCACTGTGAGTGATGTCATCTGCTGTGGATGATGAACCATTATGCTGTAAAGTTGAAAATGTATCACCATCAATTACGGTTTTAGTGTGCTTGTACGTTTTCCGAGATGCTTGACGAAATTCTGTTGACCAAGCCTTCTACCTATTATTGCCTTACAGGAAGGTAGGATTTTTATTCATTGGCAATTTTCAAGCATCTCCAACACATTGGGAGCAATGCATCTAGAGTAGATTCTGTGCTCCGTGTTGTGCTTGCCGGAGAAGTTTTTACTCCCGAAAGACTGCCATTTTGTTTCTCTCTAACCCAATAATCAGCCCCAACGTCCATACAAGCAGGGATATTTTGCTTACTCACAATGCCCTCTTAATTCACGATTATTGATCAAGTTGCTCAATCAGCAGTTGTATTCCATGATACGTGTATAGGTAGGATCTTCAGCATGTGTGTACCATCATTTGGTCCACTTTGATCTACTAGGGTTGCTAGGGTTGCATTTTGCATATGATTTCTATTTTTAAAAAAAGAGCAAACCCTTTCCTGAGTACATGCATCTTTTTTTTTTTTTTGAAACAAGAGTACATGCTCTGCTTACCACTACAACTAAAACGTTATCTGTTATCTCTTGCCGACTACTCCAACATACATGTAAATTAGGGTCCTTTTTCAAAATAATTATTCGGTTGGTAAATCTAATTGTTCTGTAGCAACGCGCCCGTGAATCATCTAGTTAAATCATTGAATTTTTACTTTTTCCAGTTAGTACGGATGATGTTAGCATGGAGTGGGAGTTTTTTTTCATGCATACATGTATTGTCTTTATAAGATACTCCCTCCATCCCTAAAGTTAATATAAAGTTGAGTCACTTATTTTGGGACGGAGGGAGTATAAAAGTATAATAAGGGACGCGGATTTGGTGAACATGATTCCACACGCACCCTTTATAAATAGTAAATTCAAAACAAATACTAGAGAAAAAACAAAAAAAACTGTTTTTTTCTTATGTAATATACATAATCAATCTGTATACCATCAACATATTTTTTTTATCTACTTGATCATATCATGAGCCCGTAGCAATGCACTGGCACTCTACTAGTCATTATATATACGCGGGCTCTCATAGTTTTCTACAATCTCTACATTGTTATTGGCCATATACAATACTTTCCCATCATCTGTTGCAACACACCGGCACCACAGTTTAGTAAGTACAACATGCATAAAAAGGAAGCATGATTTATATACATGAGACCTTACACGTCGGCAAGATCACTACACACGCCGGAAAACATGTCCAGCTAGCTATAAAAAGACACCAAACAAGTCCACTTGCTAGTCTACAACTGATCACTAGTAGATAAAGGGTATTTAGCCCCGGTTCATTTGGCCTTTTAGCCCCGGTTCTGGAACCGGGGCAAGAGGGTCGGTACTAATGCTCTGACCCTTTAGTCCCGGTTCAATCCAGAACCGGGGCAAAAGGGTGTCCACGTGGCCTGTGCACCGAGTCCAGGCAGGAGGGGCTTTAGTCCCGGTTGGTGGTACCAACCGGGACCAAAAGGCATCCACGTGTCAGCATTTCTGTGGCTGTGGTTTTTGTTTTTTTTTTTTGAAAGGGG
>LR738713.1:572225643-572253714 GCA_902687465.1 Secale cereale | reverse complement strand
CCCCTCAATGCAACCGGAAGCAGTTGCGTCATAATCACATGGCAGTCATGAGACTTTAGGTTCTGGAACTTTTTCTCTGCCATATTTATTATTCCCTTTATATTCGACGAGAAGCCAGTCGGGACCTTCATACTGAAAAGGCATTCAAAGAAGATTTCTTTCTCTTCTTTCGTAAGAGCATAGCTGGCAGGACCTTCATACTGCTTCGGAGGGATGCCGTCTTTTTCGTGCAAACGTTGCAGGTCCTCCCGTGCCTCAGCTGTATCTTTTGTCTTTCCATACACGCCCAAGAAGCCTAGCAGGTTCACGCAAAGGTTCTTCGTCACGTGCATCACGTCGATTGAAGAGCGGACCTCTAGGTCTTTCCAGTAGGGTAGGTCCCAAAATATAGATTTCTTCTTCCACATGGGTGCGTGTTCCTCATCGTCATTCGGAACAGCTAGTGCGCCGGGGCCCTTTCCGAAGATTACATGTAAATCATTGACCATAGCAAGTACGTGATCACCGGTACACATGGCGGGCTTCTTCCGGTGATCTGCCTCTCCTTTGAAATGCTTGCCTTTCTTTCGACATTGATGGTTGGTCGGAAGAAATCGACGATGGCCCAGGTACAGATTCTTCCTGCACTTGTCCAGGTATATACTTTCAGTGTCATCTAAACAGTGCGTGCATGCGTGGTATCCTTTGTTTGTCTGTCCTGAAAGGTTACTGAGAGCGGGCCAATCGTTGATGGTCACGAACAGCAACGCCTTTAGGTCAAATTCCTCCTGTTTGTGCTCATCCCACGCACGTACACCGTTTCCATTCCACAGCTGTAAAAGTTCTTCAACTAATGGCCTTAGGTACACATCAATGTCGTTGCCGGGTTGCTTAGGGCCTTGGATGAGAACTAGCATCATAATGAACATCCGCTTCATGCACATCCAAGGAGGAAGGTTATACATACATAGAGTCACGGGCCAGGTGCTGTGATTGCTGCTCTGCTCCCCGAAAGGATTAATGCCATCCGCGCTTAGAGCAAACCATACGTTCCTTGCGTCCTTTGCAAACTCCTCCCAGTACTTTCTCTCGATTTTTCTCCATTGCGACCCGTCAGCGGGTGCTCTCAACTTCCCGTCTTTCTTACGGTCCTCACTGTGCCATCGCATCAACTTGGCATGCTCTCTGTTTCTAAACAAACGTTTCAACCGTGGTATTATAGGAGCATACCACATCACCTTCGCAGGAACCCTCTTCCTGGCGGGCTCGCCATCAACATCACCAGGGTCATCTCGTCTGATCTTATACCGCAATGCACCGCATACCGGGCATGCGTTCAGATCGTTGTAAGCACCGCGGTAGAGGATGCAGTCATTAGGGCATGCATGTATCTTCTGCACCTCCAATCCTAGAGGGCATACGACCTTCTTTGCTGCGTATGTACTGTCGGGCAATTCGTTATCCTTCGGAAGCTTCTTCTTCAATATTTTCAGTAGCTTCTCAAATCCTTTGTCAGCCACAGCATTCTCTGCCTTCCACTGCAGCAATTCCAGTACGGTACCGAGCTTTGTGTTGCCATCTTCGCAATTGGGGTACAACCCTTTTTTGTGATCCTCTAACATGCGATCGAACTTCAGCTTCTCCTTTTGACTTTCGCATTGTGTCCTTGCATCGACAATGACCCGGCGAAGATCATCATTTGGTTCCTCTTGATCTTCAGCAGCTTCACCCGTTGCAGCATCATTGGGCACATCGTCTGGTTCCTCTTGATCTTCACCAGCTCCCCCCATTGCAGCATCACCGTATTCAGGGGGCACATAGTTGTCATCATACTCTTCTTCTTCGCCGTCTTCCATCATAACCCCTATTTCTCCGTGCCTCGTCCAAACATTATAGTGTGGCATGAAACCCTTGTAAAGCAGGTGGGAGTGAAGGATTTTTCGGTTAGACTAAGACATCGTATTCACACATTGAGTGCATGGACAACACATAAAACCATTCTGCTTGTTTGCCTCTGCCACATTTAGAAACTCACGCACGCCCTTAATGTACTCGGAGGTGTGTCTGTCACCGTACATCCATTGGCGGTTCATCTGCGTGCATTTATATATAATTAAGTGTGTCAAAAACCATTACAGAACATCATAAATAGATAATTAAGTGACCAAATGGATAAAAGTTCATCATCACATTAAAACCAAAGTACATACATATATAGTTCTCATCTAACAACATATATAGCTCTCCATACACATCGAAACTATGTAAAACATTTCAACGCGAAAACAAATGCTATCATAATCGCAACCAAGGTAACAATTGATCCAACGGCATAATGATACCAAGCCTCGGTATTAATGGCATATTTTCTAATCTTTTTAATCTTCAACCGCATTGCATCCATCTTGATCTTGTGATCATCGACGACATCCGCAACATGCAACTCCAATATCATCTTCTCGTCCACAATTTTTTTTATTTTTTCCTTCAAGAATTTGTTTTCTTCTTCAACTAAATTTAACCTCTCGACAATAGGTTCCATCTTGATCTTGTGATCATCGATAACTTCCGCAACATGCAACTCCAATTCCATCTTCTCCTCCTCCATTTTTTCCAATTTTTTCTTTAACGAAATGTTTTCCTCTTCAACTTAATTTAACCTCTCCACAAGAGGGTCGGTTGGAATTTCCGGTTCAACTACCTCCTAGACATAATAAAACATCTATGCATGTCAGGTTGGTCGGCATAACTATCATAAGCACTAAAACAAATAGTTATAAATTAAAGATAATATACCACATCTGAATCGTAGACCGGACGAGGGCCCACGTGGGCGGATATCAAAACCATCGCACTATATAATAACAAGCAATAATAAACGTAAGAAAATTAGACAAATATCTATCTAAAGCAATAATAAAAGTAAGAAAAGCATGGACATAACAAGAGGCTCACCACGGTGGTGCCGGTGACGAGATCGGCGGGGGCGATCGACGGCGGCGAAGACGGGGACGGGACGTGACGGACCGCTAAACCTAGACAAATCTCGGAGAAAATAGAGCTTCGAGAGGAGAAAAGCTTAACTAGTGTGGCTCGGGCATTCCACCGAACACGTTGTGTGCATAGGAGGTGAGCTAGAGCACCACTAACCCCTCTCCCCCTCGGCCAGAAAAAAAAAACAGAGCAGTGAGCTCTGCTCTTGAGTGAGGGGGTTTATATAGGCAACTCACTGGTCCCGGTTGGTTCTACAAACCGGGGCTAAAGGGGTGCCTTTGGTCCCGGTTCATAAAACAAACCGAGACCAATAGTGGTGGGCCAGGAGCAAGAGCCATTGGTCCCGGTTTTTAGCTCCAACCGGGACCAATAGGTCCAGACGAACCGGGACCAATGGCCCACGTGGCCCGGCCGGCCCCCTGGGCTAACGAACCGGGTCCAGTACCCCCATTGGTCCCGGTTCTAGATTGAACCGGGGCTAATGGGCTGGACCAATGCCTTGTTTTCTACTAGTGTATGTGGCGCTTTGGCTCATCGTATGATGTATTCGCTTCCTTATCTTTTCTTTTTCTCGGTCTAGTAGACATGTCCTTCACATAGATAACCTGTGCCACATCATTGGCTAGGACGAACGGTTCGTCAGTGTATCCAAGATTTTTCAGATCCACTGTTGTCATTCCGTACTGTGGGTCTACCTGTACTCCGCCTCCTGACAGATTGACCCATTTGCACTTAAACAAAGGGACCTTAAAATCATGTCCGTAGTCAAGTTCCCATATGTCCACTATGTAACCATAATATGTGTCCTTTCCCCTCTCGGTTGTTGCATCAAAGCGGACACCGCTGTTTTGGTTGGTGCTCTTTTGATCTTGGACAATCGTGTAAAATGTATTCCCATTTATCTCGTATCCTTTGTAAATCAATACAGTCGAAGATGGTCCCCTGGACAACAAGTACAACTCATCACAAACAGTGTTGTCACCTCTGAGACGTGTTTCCAACCAACTGCTGAAAGTCCTGATGTGTTCACGTGTAATCCAGTCATCGCACTGCTCCGGGTGTTTGGAGCGCAGACTGTTCTTGTGTTCATCGACATACGGGGTCACCAATGTAGAGTTCTGTAGAACTGTGTAGTGTGCTTGAGACCAAGAATAACCGTCCCTGCATATTATTGAGTCCCTTCCAAGCGTGCCTTTTCCAGTCAGTCTCCCCTCGTACCGCGATTTAGGGAGACCTATCTTATTAAGGCCAGGAATGAAGTCAACACAAAACCCGATGACATCCTCTGTTTGATGGCCCATGGAGATGCTTCCTTCTGGCCTTGCGTGGTTACGGACATATTTCTTGAGGACTCCCATGAACCTCTCAAAGGGGAACATATTGTGTAGAAATACGGGCCCCAGAATGACAATCTCGTCGACTAGATGAACTAGGACGTGTGTCATGATATTGAAGAAGGATGGTGGGAACACAAGCTCGAAACTGACAAGACATTGCGCCACATCACTCCTTAGCCTTGGTACGATTTCTGGATCGATCACCTTCTGAGAGATTGCATTGAGGAATGCACATAGTTTCACAATGGCTAATCGGACGTTTTCCGGTAGAAGCCCCCTCAATGCAACCGGAAGCAGTTGCGTCATAATCACATGGCAGTCATGAGACTTTAGGTTCTCGAACTTTTTCTCTGCCATATTTATTATTCCCTTTATATTCGACGAGAAGCCAGTCGGGACCTTCATACTGAAAAGGCATTCAAAGAAGATTTCTTTCTCTTCTTTCGTAAGAGCATAGCTGGCAGGACCTTCATATGGTCCTCACTGTGCCATCGCATCAACTTGGCATGCTCTCTGCTTCTAAACAAACGTTTCAACCGTGGTATTATAGGAGCATACCACATCACCTTCGCAGGAACCCTCTTCCTGGCGGGCTCGCCATCAACATCACCAGGGTCATCTCGTCTGATCTTATACCGCAATGCACCGCATATCGGGCATGCGTTCAGATCGTTGTATGCACCGCGGTAGAGGATGCAGTCATTAGGGCATGCATGTATCTTCTGCACCTCCAATCCTAGAGGGCATACGACCTTCTTTGCTGCGTATGTACTGTCGGGCAATTCGTTATCCTTCGGAAGCTTCTTCTTCAATATTTTCAGTAGCTTCTCAAATCCTTTGTCAGCCACAGCATTCTCTGCCTTCCACTGCAGCAATTCCAGTACGGTACCGAGCTTTGTGTTGCCATCTTCGCAATTGGGGTACAACCCTTTTTTGTGATCCTCTAACATGCGATCGAACTTCAGCTTCTCCTTTTGCCTTTCGCATTGTGTCCTTGCATCGACAATGACCCGGCGAAGATCATCATTTGGTTCCTCTTGATCTTCAGCAGCTTCACCCGTTGCAGCATCATTGGGCACATCGTCTGGTTCCTCTTGATCTTCACCAGCTCCCCCCATTGCAGCATCACCGTATTCAGGGGGCACATAGTTGTCATCGTACTCTTCTTCTTCGCCGTCTTCCATCATAACCCCTATTTCTCCGTGCCTCGTCCAAACATTATAGTGTGGCATGAAACCCTTGTAAAGCAGGTGGGAGTGAAGGATTTTTCGGTTAGAGTAAGACATCGTATTCACACATTTAGTGCATGGACAACACATAAAACCATTCTGCTTGTTTGCCTCTGCCGCATTTAGAAACTCACGCACGCCCTTAATGTACTCGGAGGTGTGTCTGTCACCGTACATCCATTGGCGGTTCATCTGCGTGCATTTATATATAATTAAGTGTGTCAAAAACCATTACTGAACATCATAAATAGATAATTAAGTGACCAAATGGATAAAAGTTCATCATCACATTAAAACCAAAGTACATACATATATAGTTCTCATCTAACAACATATAGCTCTCCATACACATCGAAACTATGTAAAACATTTCGTTGCGAAAACAAATGCTATCATAATCGCAACCAAGGTAACAATTGATCCAACGGCATAATGATACCAAGCCTCGGTATTAATGACATATTTTCTAATCTTTTTAATCTTCAACCGCATTGCATCCATCTTGATCTTGTGATCATCGACGACATCCGCAACATGCAACTCCAATATCATCTTCTCGTCCACAATTTTTTTTATTTATTCCTTCAAGAATTTGTTTTCTTCTTCAACTAAATTTAACCTCTCGACAATAGGGTCCATCTTGATCTTGTGATCATCGATAACTTCCGCAACATGCAACTCCAATTCCATCTTCTCCTCCTCCATTTTTTCCAATTTTTTTTTAACGAAATGTTTTCCTCTTCAACTAAATTTAACCTCTCCACAAGAGGGTCGGTTGGAATTTCTGGTTCAACTACCTCCTAGACATAATAAAACATCTATGCATGTCAGGTTGGTCGGCATAACTATCATAAGCACTAAAACAAATAGTTATAAATTAAAGATAATATACCACATCCGAATCGTAGACCGGACGAGGGCCCACGTGGGCGGATATCAAAACCATCGCACTATATAATAACAAGCAATAATAAACGTAAGAAAATTAGACAAATATCTATCTAAAGCAATAATAAAAGTAAGAAAAGCATGGACATAACAAGAGGCTCACCACGGTGGTGCCGGTGACGAGATCGGCGGGGGCGATCGACGGCGGCGAAGACGGGGACGGGACGTAACGGACCGCTAAACCTAGACAAATCTCGGAGAAAATAGAGCTTCGAGAGGAGAAAAGCTTAACTAGTGTGGCTCGGGCATTCCACCGAACACGTTGTGTGCATAGGAGGTGAGCTAGAGCACCACTAACCCCTCTCCCCCTCGGCCAGAAAAAAAAACAGAGCAGTGAGCTCCGCTCTTGAGTGAGGGGGTTTATATAGGCAACTCACTGGTCCCGGTTAGTGCTACAAACCGGGGCTAAAGGGTTGCCTTTGGTCCCGGTTCATAAAACAAACCGGGACCAATAGTGGTGGGCCCGGAGCAAGAGCCATTGGTCCCGGTTTTTATCTCCAACCGGGACCAATAGGTCCAGACGAACCGGGACCAATGGCCCACGTGGCCCGGCCGGCCCCCTGGGCTAACGAACCGGGTCCAGTACCACCATTGGTCCCGGTTCTAGATTGAACCGGGGCTAATGGGCTGGACCAATGCCCTATTTTCTACTAGTGGATGAGAGCATTGAAGCTCACCCTACAACGCTGGCACATCCTCGGTCATCGCTTATAAACGAACCAAATTAGCAGGGTGATATCACCTGCCTCCTCTAGATCAACACCTATGATCTCGAAACCACCCGAATACACTCGATTTTTAGGGGAGGGATCTCTGATAACACTAGTTACATATTTGAGATGGTCGGAGTAAAAGCAATCACATCATGACACTAAGATCTTTTAACGAGGTTTAGTGCGAACTAGCTTTTTCCCGAGCGGCGGCACGCCGCGCCTGTCCATACATCACAGTTGTATATACCAAGTTGAGCACAATCCATGAAAAAGAAGAAGCAACTGCAGAAGAAATGGTCAGTTTCCTCACGAAAAATTATAACATAATAGTGGAAGGTCTAGATGAATAAATAGAAGAACATAGAGAAGAAGAGAGGCTTCTACGATAGCATGAAGACTAGAAAGTCATAATAAACTTAATAAATAAATAAATAAACCATCTGATAAACGAAAGGTTACAGAAAGCACATAAGTTTATGGATGCTGCAAGATCCACTGCTTTCCAAGCCTATACATCTCCTGGTGAGGAGAGTGCACAAATGGACGTACTTCCAGATATTATCTGTGCAGCAGAAGAACTACGTGGCTTATTAACAGATCTGCTGAACTGAAGTGCACTATTCCTGCGTGTTTGCTTTCTCGTAGCACTGTTTTCTTGTAGTCATGCCCTCCCTAGCCTTGCCTTCCCTGTAGTAAGAATAAGGTTAATGTACCAACCATGTCTAAGTGTGTGCCTACGTGTCTGCATGTCCAAAGAGCACAGAAGTTCATGAATGTTCAACCAAACTAAGATGTACTCCCTCTGTGAATAAATATAAGAACATTTAGATCACTATTTTAGTTATCTAAACGCTCTTATATTTCTTTACGGAGGGAGTACCCACGTAGTTGCAAAACCTTTACGTTATTGTAGCCGTAACCATAAGTAAAACTGGTAACACGATCGCATATTTATTATATAAAGTACAATCTCACACTCTGATCCAGCTAATACATGCATACATATAATCTGCAAGCTGGTCCACCAATATTGCTACAGTACATACAACACTACTTACTAATCGTCTCTTACAATCTTAAGATAACTTCTTTGTAGACAACATTTCTAGTCTTAGAAGATGGGCATCCATGCTCATCTAGAATTTGAAATTTAAGACCACTGCGGGATGTAACACGAGACACGGCAACATATAATTGCCCATGGGAAAACACCGGCTCTCTCAAACACACACATATCTTAGACAAAGTCTGTCCTTGGCTCTTATTTATAGTCATGGCATAGCACAACCTCATCGGCATCTGACACCGTTGGAGCGTAAAAGGCCATTTAGAACCCGTTGAGTTCAAAACTATATATGCGTGGAAGACACACACGTTCTCCTTTGTTGGAACCAGTAATAATTTCCCCTTCCAGAACTCTGCCACCCAGTCGAGTAATAATCAACCGTGTCCCATTACATAAACCCATTGACTGATTGATATTCCTGAGAAGCATAATGGGACGCCAACCTTGAGCGGTATCCTATGTTGCGGAAAATTATTTATGGTAATAGAGTTTAGTAATTCAGGAGGGTAAAACAGCTCAACTTCATCAACAGGGTCTGTAGATTTTGATATAGAATCGTAACTTAAGCAGTCGGTGGACACACCGGGCACATGTGTGTAAACAACATCATTCAACTTGTCCACATCTGAATTTGTTGGGCAAACAATAGCACAACGTCACAAATAATCTCCGTCATTATATTTTAAAAAGAGCACATCATACACATTGTCAACAACAACCTCCATGTGATCTGTTGTAGGAAACAATGGCATATCTTTAGGAATAGAAACCCGTGATGGAGAAGATTCCTCTCGGTTACAAAGTATTGCAATAGAGCCATTACCAACATTCTGAACCCAGCCAGAAAACATAGCCAAACATATCACTCCGAAGTTCATGCTCAGTCAGTGCATGCACCTATCAATGGCCAAACCGGAATCGAACTGATCCCACACCACGCAGGAGAAGGCAGTTTGATCAAACAAAACAAATCCCAGGATAAACCGCTATGTCCACCGAAGAAAATAGCAAGCTCATAAAATTCGCTGGTAAATCCAAGAAAATCTCAGACATAAAGTAAGAAAAAGGAACCCCTTGCGGGAATAGAGAAGTAATTAATTACTAATACGTGAAGAAGGAAATTAATCGAGTTCAAGGACCGTGCATGTTGGTGTGTATCCGTGTATGCATTGTGTAACTCTGGGTTCTGTTCAAATAGACACATACGTGTGAATCCAACCGTACCGGTTATACATCAATTATTTTGTACACATCAACTAATTCCATCCTCATCATTGAGCATAATTTTTAGACTAAATCACTGAGTGTAGTCCAAATAAGATTACACTGGGATCAAGATATGTAAAAGACGTGTTAAAAAAAAAAGAATATGTAGAACGCGACCAAACCCGAAGCTGAATAGAGATGCGTTGGTGAATCCTACGGACTGATGTGATATGCAGCCATGCAACGTCGGGAGTCAATTTCAGAGCAAATGAGTTAAATCTTTCAACTGTATGAAGCCACGTTGCGTCCGTAACTCGACCGCGTAGCTATTTCCCGTACGGGTATGGCCATCCCTGTGCGGCGGTGGGTGGCTGTTAATTTGAAAACTCCAGCATACAGGCTTCTTGATCTCGATTAACATGTGCGAGATTAACATGCCTCTCCATTCTCTAAACTCGTCGCCTTTGCTTGTTTGTCTTCTGCTCTTAAAATCCTCCTCCGACTTCGTTGCACGAATCCTGCACGCAACAACAGCCGGCAGCTTACAATTCGCGTTCGTCATTTCTCGACGGAATCATCTAATTAACATAGCTAATAACATAGAAAGAATCAAGTTCGGAGGGAAGAAGGACCAGGCGGCTTCCGGGGATGAGCGGATGCGGCCACGGGGAGGGAACCTCTTGGACGGGCGGCCGACCGGGGATCGGAACCCAACGGTGACCACGTCGTGAACGCACCACTGGAACAACGGCTCGCGCATGTCCATCGCAACTCGCAACGGCAACCTAGCAGTCGGAGCAGGCTAACCAAAGCGTCGACGATGGGTCGTCGAGTAGCCGCGGGGGTATATCTGCGTGTTCACTTAAAGTATGCACCTCTCGTTTTTTTTTTCGAAAAGGGGGAATCCTCGGCCTCTGCATCAGAAAGATGTATACGGCCACCTTTATTAAGAATCAAAAAGAATGTAACGAAGGTCCAGTAGTTTGAAACAAAAGCTAATGCATAGCAGTAAAGCAGAAATAAACAAAGGCCACAACCGGCTATTAAGGGATAGATAAGGAAACTAATTGCCTATCATATTACATGACCGCCATCCAAACCGGTTGAAGATAACCCGAGCTATCATCTTCCACCGGACAGACCCAGTAACCAAACGCTCCCTGACCTTCGTCGGAGTGAGTAGCGACCATATACGGATCAATGTTGTAGCTCAGAATATAACCTGCAAAAAATGAGTATTTGATGCTCTGTTAAAAACCAAATTATTTCTGCAGTTCCAAATTGACCATAATAAAGCACATACTCCTACACGAATGTGTCTCACTGTTGCGGGATCTATCCCGTCTAGCCACGTCCCAAATAACGTGCTAATCGAATTCGGAGGAGTAATATTAAATGCAATTTGAACGGATCGCCATAAAATTTGTGCCAACAGACATTCGAGAAAAAGGTATTCGATAGTTTCGTTCCGGTCACAAAAAGAACATCTCGTAGAACCCGTCCAGTTACGTTTCGTCAAATTATCCTTAGTTAAAATGACTTGTTTGTGGACAAACCACATAAACACTTTAACCCTCAAAGGAACTTTGACACTCCAAATATATTTCGACGTAGGAATAGAGCTAGAGTTGATAACATCTAAATACATAGATTTTACTGTGAACTGTCCCTTCCTAGATAGCATCCAGTTCAACTGGTCGGAACGTTGAGATAACTGTACCTCCATGAGTCTCCTTACAAGATGGAGCCATGCTTCCCAACGGTTTCCGACAAGCGCTCTCCTGAATTGAATATTAAGGGGGGTGGACTCAAAAATTGTGGCTACAAAGGCCTCTCTTCGTTGAACAATACGATAGAGAGAAGGATATTGAAGCGCGAGAGGCGTTTCCCCTAGCCACGTATCCTCCCAGAATCTCGTGGAGGTACCGTCTCCGACAATAAATTTGGTCCTGTTGAAAAAGACTGGTTTAACTTTCATCAGTCCTTTCCAAAATGGTGAATCGCCCGGCCGCACCGTCACCTGCGACAAGGTTTTGGAGTGAAGGTACTTATTACGCTGAATCTGGGCCCATGTAGCTTCTGGCTCTTGTGACAACTTATACAGCCACTTGCTAAGGAGACATTTGTTTTTGACCTCAAGATTTTCTATGCCCAGTCACCCTTGATCTTTCGGGTGACAAATGATATCCCATCTAGCTAGTCTGTATTTTCTCTTGAGTTCATCACTCTGCCAGAAGAAGCGTGACCGATAGAAGTCTAGTCTTTTCCGAACCCCAACAGGAATCTCGAAAAAAGATAGTAGAAACATGGGCATACTCGTCAGGACATAATTAATAAGAATTAACTGGCCCCCGTATGACATCAACTTGCCCTTCCAGCAGCTAAGTTTCTTTTCGAATCTATCTTCGATACACTTCCATTCAGAGTTTGTTAGCTTACGATGGTGAATTGGTATACCCAAATACGTAAAGGGTAACTCCCCCAACTCACACCCAAACAATTGTTTGTAAGCGTCTTGTTCCTTCTTCGCTTTTCCAAAGCAGAACAATTCGCTTTTGTGGAAATTAATCTTCAGTCCACTCAATTGTTCAAACAAACAAAGCAGCAGCTTCATGTTTCTCGCTTTGGCCAAATCATGCTCCATGAAGATGATAGTATCATCAGCGTACTGCAGGATAGAGACACCTTCATCAACTAGATGAGGAACCAGTCCACTAACCTGACCAACTTCTTTAGCACTGCCAATGAGAATCGTCAGCATGTCAACCACTATGTTGAACAAGATCGGTGACATCGGATCTCCTTGGCGTAGTCCTTTATGTGTTTGGAAATAGTGACCTATGTCATCATTCACTTTGATTCCAACACTTCCTTTTTGCGTGAAGGATTCTACCTGGTGCCTCCAGGACCGATCAAAACCTTTCATACGCAAGGCTTGTTGAAGGAATGACCATTTAACTTTATCGTACGCCTTTTCAAAATCCACTTTGAAAACAACCCCGTCTAGTTTTTTCATATGGATCTCATGGAGTGTCTCATGAAGGACCACAACCCCTTCTAGGATGTTTCTGTCCGGCATGAAAGCAGATTGGGAAGGCTGCACCACAGAATGCGCTATCTGCGTGAGTCTATTGGTCCCGACCTTGGTGAAAATTTTGAAGCTAACATTAAGAAGACAGATAGGCCTAAACTGCTCAATTCTCACAACCTCTGTTTTCTTCGGAAGCAAAGTGATAGTTCCAAAATTTAGCTGAAACAGTTGAAGCTGTCCCGAGAAAAGATCATGGAACATCGGTAACAAATCCCCTTTAATAATATGCCAGCATCTCTTATAAAACTCTGCCGGAAAGCCATCAGGCCCCGGAGCTTTATTATTCTTCATTTGAGATATCGCTTCGAACACCTCTTTCTCCGAAAAAGGGGCAGTTAGAATCTCGTTCTCCTCCACCTCTAATTAAGGAACATCTTCGATTCTTGACTCATCCAAGGACACACAGTTATCCTCAGGAGGCCCAAAAAGCTGCTTGTAATAGTTGGTAATGTAGATCTTTAGGTTTTCTTGTCCTAAAATCGTTCCCTCGTCTTGCTCAAGCTGAAATATTCTTTTCTTCCTATGCTTGCCATTAGCGATCATATGAAAGAATTGGGTGTTGGCATCCCCTTGGGTAACCTTCCGAACCTTAGCTCGTAGTGCCCACTTCAGTTCCTCCTCTCGCAGGAGTTCTTTCAATCTCATCTCCGCGTCAACTTTGACATGAAGCTCAATGGTGTCTAAAATGGTGGACTCAGCTTTTACATCTAGGGATTGAATAAGCGTAAGGAACCTTTCCTTTTCAATCTTATATACCCCACTAAGATGCTTCGCCCATCCTCTAAGAAAACTCCTCAAATGTCTAATCTTGTTCTGCCACCTCTCAATGGGAGTCTTTCCTCCTGCAGCTTTCGCCCATTACCCGGCGATCAGATCCAAGAAATCTTCTCTTTCAAACCACGCTAATTCGAAATAGAAAGTGTTTTTATTACCCACATGAGTTGGTTCTCCCGAGTCAACCAGTAAGGGTGCGTGATCTGAAATGCCACGAGATAACGCTTGGACTGTTACCATAGGGAATTTCTGCTCCCATTCGCGCTTACAAGGACTCGATCTAATTTCTCAAACGTCGGGTTTGGTAAGGTGTTAGCCAAGTGAATTTTCTACCCGAAAGCTCAATCTCCCTTGGATCCAAGCTCTCAATGATAGTATTAAACATGAACTACCACCTGCCATCAAAATTATTATTGTTCTTTTCCTCTCTTCTACGAATAATATTAAAATCACCCCCCCACGAGGATCGGAAACTGCTCGGACCCACAAATACGGACAAGATCCGCTAGAAAGTCTGGTTTGAGTTCTGGTTGCGCGGCTCCATATACCGCCAC
Source organism: Secale cereale (assembly GCA_902687465.1). NCBI lineage: Eukaryota > Viridiplantae > Streptophyta > Magnoliopsida > Poales > Poaceae > Secale > Secale cereale. Next base: position 572,239,823 of record LR738713.1, on the reverse strand, counting down.
CAATGCCCAGTTATACCCATCAACCTTGGATCTAACCCGAAATTTGACGGCAAAATCTCCCATGACTACACTACGGACTTCCAAATGGTCGCACCTAACCCCGAGTAAGATACCTCCTGATCTTCCTCTCGGAGGAAGGCAATGCCAATCAAACTCCGCACCTCCCGATAAGGTACTAAGAAACTGGGGTGAGAAGGTATCCCGTCCAGTTTTGGAGATGGCAATGAAGTCCAGCCTATATTCGTTGGAGGCATCCGCAAGAAACCTTCTCTTAGACAAGTCCTTCAGACCTCTGCTACGCACCGCAAAAGATGCCTCTCATAATTCATCATGAAGATGAAGTCCAGCCTATATTCGTTGGATCCAAAAGATGCCTCTCATAATTCATCATGTAATTTTTTAGTAGTACGGATTCTAGCACTTCTACGCACCGCAGATGCGGGATAAATTTTCCGCGTCCACTTACGTTTAGCCTTGTTCCGGTCCTCCACCCTATCCTGACATTCGGGCTCAGTGGACCTAACCGTCTGACCCTCACTCGAATTAATGCCCCCTGTGGATAAATAATCGCCTTCATCCTCAGTCTCGTGGAGGTTAGGGTCAAGAACCGCACAGAAATTAATCAGCACGTTAACTCCCAATGCCTCTATGTCAGAGTCATTCATTGGTCTAACCGCTGCTAGATTACGAATCAGTTCTAAAGCATGTTCCGCTTCAAGATCTAAGATATCATTAACAGACCTGCATATTTCACTATCATTACTACCAAGTGAGATTCCCAGTTGGTTGCATTATGAATAATCTCCTCATTAGAAAAATGCAGAATGGAATTAGATGTATTGACCGACATACCCGTAGTAACCTCAATGTCACGAAGTTTAGCCGCCCGCATGGCGCACCTGAGCTGCATGTCGTCAACGTCCGGCTGCTCCTGGAGGCGACAGCTCAACCGTCGTCCCTCAGACACCGGATCCGGAATGCCTCCATAAGCACTGACCTCCTCCCTAGAAACGCCGTCCGGGGTAATCCAGCCCCACCCCCGACGCGCTTCTGCGCAGAAGCACCTGAAGAACTGAGTGGAAACTGGGCCTCCTGTCCCAGGTCCCCACCCGATCGTGCGCTCGGACTAGCCGCGGACACGGCTCGCACAGCCGGCGCACCAGCCGGAGTCCCGCAAGGAGAGGGAGCAGCGGGGGCCACCCGCCCCCCCTCTCCCTCCCCCCCTCGATCTAATAGGGAAGGTGGTCACGTCCCCTGGACGAAGCCGCAGGGCACCCTCCCAGCGGCGGCACAAGGGAGTATGCCTCCGTCTCGGCCCTCGCAGCTGCCTGAGGAGATGGAGAGACCTGGGCCGCCTGCCCTAGTCCCCATCTCAGATCAAGATCATCTCCGACCTGCTCCACCGTCTGCACATTAGACGGTGTCGGTGAAGTCCATCCGGTCGTCGGAACACTCAGGGTGGTGGGAGCAGAAGAGTCATCCTGCCCGCACTCCTCCCTCCCCTCGCAGGAAGGGATGACAGACTGAGTGACCCCCAAGCAATCATCAAAGCTACCCTCAGCCTCCATAAAGTCCAGGGGCGGGAGTGTGCGCTCCAGTATGTCCTCAGACTCCACCCGATCACACCACAACCGGGGAGGGGGCAGATACAGGCTGAAACGATCCAAACCTCAGTGTGTTCATCGGAACCGACGCCGAGGTGGCAGCCCCAGTCGCGGGCTTCTGAGGTGTAGCCCGTGAGCCATGGGGTAACTCATGCCCAGCAGCCTCCCGTCGCCCTTCCGAGTTACCTGAACCATCATCCTTTTCATGCATATCCACATCGGTGCCTGCCATAGCCTCCGCGAACAGCTCACCATCCTCGAACTCAATCTCAAGAGTATATACCTGACCCCGATAAGTTCACCTGACCTCATCTGGCACCGCCTCAATGTCCAAGACACTTACCAGAATGCGGGCCACCCCATTAGCTCTAGTAAATGCCATGTCCACCTTCTCAGTTTTCCCGACTAGAAACCCCAAGCTAGCCACCACTCTAGCATCGTGGAGCGGCTTTGAGGGAGCCCCCGAGAAAGACAACCATACCTGAGAGAGAGGCTTGCCCTTAGGCTCAACTTTATTCCACTCGTGAAACTCTAGAATGCATTCTGTGCCTGGTACTCGACATAACCCGAAGCTAAGAAGGCGCTCCAGGTCCTCTGTAGTAGGAAAGTCAACCTTATATACATTAGCATCAAGTCGAATCAACTCCCACCGAAAGTTACCTGGAGCTAACTCGCTAAGTCTCTGAATAATCTGGGCCTCAGAAACACTGCTTTTAGTCACTTTGACCGTCCCCGTAGTAGTACTCTGTGTCTCCTCAGGTATCTCCCTCGCACTGGGTGACTCAAAGAACATCAACTCAGCACAACAAACTCCAAAAATATGAATACTCGGTACTTGATCACTCAAGATCGGACACTCTCCCGAGTCATGTGCTGGCTTTAGGCAAGTGTCACACAGCAAAGTCACACATTTAGCAATAAAATGGCCCTTCTCGCCACAACGGTAACACATCATTTTTTCTTTCTTGCGAGCCCACTTGGACACTCTCTCGCCCTCAATCTTGTCGCCAGTATCCTCAGCCATCGTCTCAGTAGACGCAGTCTGCGGCACATCTGCAATAGCCTCCTCAGTCACCCCAACCATCGGTGTACCGGGCACATCAGACCTCTGACCGGAGGCCGGCACCTCTGGTGGAGCTGGTTGTTCCACAATGATGGGATGGACAGGCTGGCGGTAGCGGCTCCTCCCACCGCGGCCACCCCTGAAACCTCGATAACCACCCCTCTGCCGGTAATCTGGGGCAGATGCCCCCTCGACGAAGCCACCCGGCGGGCCAGAGAATGGTCTCTCATCAGAGCCATCGCTCCTCCAAGCATATCCACGGCCGCCTCCCGACGACGACGAACCACGATGCTGACCATCGCCATAGGCATTGTACCCATCATCACCCCATTGTCCCCTAGGAAAACAATAGCCACCTCGGTTAGCCGGCGCACGAGCATTCCCTACACCGCCATATCGCCCATGCTGCACTGGAGGGACGTTTGACTTTGTAGGCCCCAACCTGGACTGCTTCGGCCTCGCAACAACGTGCGGCGGCGGCGCCGCCTGGACCTGCTGCCCCGGCCCCGAGGGTTGTGCCTGTTGGTGCGGCACCTTGCGATAATGCGGCCCAGCTGCCCCAGGCTGGGGAGGTCTAGGCCCCTGCATGCCGCCCCGCCCCGTCATCACAGGCCCCTGGACTGAGGCCCCTGGCGCTCGATTCGCCAGAGGCACCGTGCCTCCATTGGCAGCCGGCCCCTTCCCGGCCGTGCCTGGCGTCGGCGCGGCGGGCGGCCCGCCTGCGTGACCCGCCATGTCCCCGAGAGGGGGGATTCTTGCGGCGCGCCCAGCTTCAACCGAAGGAAAACCCGGCGTTGCGCAGCGCGATGAAGCCCTAGGCGGCGGCACCAGCACGCTTAGATCGATCGAAGAAGACGACGGCCCGGGCGACGTGCATGCGGTTTCTAAACTTTGTTGGATCGATGTCTGGGCCACATACCCAACACCCGACTCGTTAACCCGCATGTTGCCACCCGCAGGCTGGGCCTCATACCCAGTCCTGCCGACACTTGGGCTGGTCCATTTGCCACAAGGCCAACACTGGCCCAGAAGCGAGTTCAAGCACCTCGCTCTATGTTCTCTGATCGTGGTTAACGAGGGGATCCCCAGCGTCGGTGCCGCCGCGGTCCGCCTGGCCTTTCTCTTCTTCTTACTAACTACATGGATCCACGAATCTGGCAAGAAGTAATCTGACAAGGTGATGGGTTTAAGACATACCTTGGGAATCAGACCCTTCCAAGGCCGGATCGCGGATGCCACGGTTCTCCGGTGCACAATCCGACGAACGACTTCAATCCTATCGTCCGGAGACAGCCCTTGCCGCGCCGGATCATCCACGGGCACTACCACATCCACGATCGTCGCCACCTCGTCTACCAAATACCCTGGACTGAAAGCTTCACAAATCAGATCTGACGGCGTCGGCGAGTGAGTCTCCGGCGAGTCCCCGGCGCTGTCGTCAGGATCTTTCTCGTCATCGGACGGCATCAGTGCCCAGAACCGCCCCCCAGCTTGCCCCGCCGGCGCCCGGGCCGTAGTGGTCGCCGCCGACCGCGCCCGAGTCGCCCGAGCCTCCAGAGTCGCCATTTCGCCCGAGCCTCCCGCTATTTGTCGAGCGAGTTTCGGGCCAAAAAAAACGTAGTCCGACCGGCCGAACAACACCGGCGAGGCTCTGGTGGAGGGACCCGGCGCCAGCCAGGGAAGCCAGATCCTTCGATGTGAGCCACTTGATGTTGATCAGCAATGGCTACGCCCCTGCACCCTTGCTGAGGTCCTTGGAGCGGCCCACGCGGCGGATACGGCGCGAGGGGTGGATCATGGTGATGATGTAGCAACCAAACCCTCTCCCGCATGGCGGTCCCTGCACGAAGAGCTAAGGGAGGCGAGGACGCAGCAGGTGCCCTCCCGCACAACGACGACGGCGGCCGCTCACAAATTCTTTTGGCGGTGGACTGCTTGTTGTGGCCTCCATGCATCTCCCGTAGGCCTTCACATGGGCGCAGCACCACCTCGGCGGAGCGGACAAAGCTGAAACCAGAATGGGAGAAAGATGGATGGAGGGGCGAATGGGAGGAAGATGGACGGAAGGGCCCCGTATTTATAGCAGGCAACCATGAACTGGAAGACAATTTGAAAACAGCCACTGCATGTAAGAAAAGAAACAGCTAAAATAATGTAGAAAAGCGGCAGCCGACTATACAGTAGGTCTGGAAACCACGGCCGAAGCGGCAGCCGACTTCACGTGAGAAATAGACTAAACAAAATGGGAGAAGCATGCACAGCCAAAACGCCAAAGACGACGTAGCGAAATCGGCCTCTGGATACGGATTATGCATGCAAACCAATAAGAACTGGCGATCGTGCGCGCACATGGATCAAGTAGCAAATTGAAGCAGAAATCACAGCCGTAATCGCTAACTGCATACGGACGTCTACACGTCTAGATCCCCACTAAAGCACGTGAGTCAGATTTTCACTGATAAGAAAAAGTAAAAAAAAAACAGGGTAAATCAAACCTGGCTAGGATTAGTATATTAAGAATGCATACGAGCCCGGGGCATGACTAACATGGACTCATCCTTTTTTTTAGGAAAAATATGCACTCATCCCATTTACTAAATTGAAATATAGTACGCCCTCCGTTCCTAAATATAATCTATGTGTTGTTTCATACTCCCTTCGTTCCAAAATATTTGTCTTTCTAGAGATTTCAACAAATGACTACATACGAAGCAAAATGAGTGAATTAATCTACACTTTAAAATATGTCTACATACATCCGTATGTTGTAACCATTTGAAATGTCTAGAAAGACAAATATTTAGGAACGGAGGGAGTATTTTTCATCTTCAATTTTTTCCAAGCACCGGCTGCTCGCGAGCTATAGCGACGCACCATATTTTGCAACGCCTGCTTAAGCAAATGACCTCCTACGCGCTAAACAATATTATTTCGACGCTGCAAAAATAATTTAGCGCGCCACGCAACCGCGCGCCTGTTGAAGATGCTCTAATAAAACAACTTATACTACAGTAACAAAAATCTTAAGGCCTCAAGTGTATGATTCAACACGTGGCACTATAAAAACACATTCACATAACTGGTTTTATAAGACCACGATCCCACACTCTGATACAAGTTCAAGTTCAACCTCAGGCAGCATTGCGCGTAGCTCCCGTTTTCCTTCTGGGTGCCTTAGCATTATGTTGAGTAGCGGCAGAGCATACTTGAACTGCTTCTTGACGCCAGTCACTTCACAAGCAAATGTCAATGCATAGAGCATACAAACAGGCACCCTGTGTTACAAAAGGGGGAGAGATAATTCTATTAATTAATGATAATGATAGAGCAAAAAAACAGAAACCCTTTGTCACTAAAAAACGAAACATGTTATGTCAACGACAACGTACTCAAACAAAACGAAACATCTGATAGCATCAAGTGGAGAATATCTTTTATTGTAAGTTACGGCCATGATGATGACCATGATAACTGCACAGGGAAAAACAAACCACAAAATTTACCACAGAAGTTTGATTTTGTAATTTTTTTTTTTTGAAACCTGGTTTTGTAAATTATTAGGTGTATATGAGGCCTGGACAGCAACTAACCAAATTTAAGCCGGGTGATGAGGTCATTGGCAAAGCCCTGTTTCCGGAGCTCCAACGAGACGATGCTGAGCTTGTAGAACGCAAAGCCGAGAGCGGTGTTGACAAACATGGACGGATCAATCTTCCACAGTTGATAGCACCCGACGCAGGCGATCAACGCTCCTGAACATAGACGTCGTCAGATACATAAAAAGTTATTGATCCTAGTACTCCCTCCGTCCGAAAATACTTGTCATCAAAATGGACAAAAAGGGGTGTATCTAGAACTAAAATACATCTAGATACACCCCCTTTCATTCATTTTGATGACAAGTATTTCCGGACGGAGGGAGTACTATCTTGGAGATGCACATAGGCTTATGTACCGAAGGGCATGCCGATGTGGTAGTCCTCCGTGTCGTAGACGGTCTTCAGGGACCGGAAGTGGTGGAAGTTGTCCAGGAGTGGACGGAACACGCCGGCGATCATGCCTTTTAGCGCCGCGGCCGCCTCCGTGGATTCGCGCGAGAACCGTTCTTGCATGGTGGCGAAGTCCTCCGGGCGTAATTCGTCCTCGTCGGGGAAGTATTCTCCCCACGGCCACAGCTTGGCGTACGGGTCGGGCTCCGTGACGCCCTCTTTATCCGCTGGAGCGGGCGGGCAAGCCTCCTCGGCGGCGCCGCCGTCGTCAGCCGGAGCGCGCTCCTTGAATCTCAGGCGCGCGTGCGCGCGCAAGGGCCCCTGCTCAGTTAGTTACGATCGGGCTCAGCTCGGAGCAGTAGAGAAGGGATTAATGAAGAAAGAGAGGGGTCAAGGTGCTAATGCAATGCTCACCACCGTCGTCGAGCGCGCCGCCAGGCGGGGCGTGCGGGCGGGCGCGAGGAGACAGACGCGCGCAGGGGGGGAAGAAGCCGGCGGAGCCGCACCAACGCGCGTGGCGGCGGCGAGAGCCAGCCTCCCGGGGGACAGGACGAGGGGGTATGCCATCGAATACGAGACACGATGCGATGGACCGGGTATCGTCCACGAGACCGAGACGCCGAGACTTCACCGGGTGCTGATACGAGCGAAATTTGTGCAGGTTCTCGTCGATGGCTTTGACACGCTGGATTGGTCTGGTGCGCGCGTTTTTTTATTAAAAAGGTCGCGTGTGTGCCGTACACATCCTCAGTAGGGGTCGGACTCTGACATCGCGAAAGGGTTTGACACGGTCGCCTGGCAATTCCTCTCGATTTTGTTTTTGAGAAACCCTCTCGATATTTTTATGTGCATTATAAGGGTTGAGTTGTGAACCAACTGGTTCGATAGTTAGAGAATCTACTTTTTCGCATACGTGTTAAACGTTTTTCAAATACAAGTTGAGGCATCTTTTATATGATATGAAACAATTCCCTTAAATATGAGATTTTTTTTACATAGGAAACATATATTTTTAAATATTTTCATTGAAACACGTCAATATTTTTCAAAATGTAACATACATTCTTTTGAATGGTACAAAACATTTATTGAATTACACGATTTTTTAATATTTTATAACATTTTGGAAAAATATGACGCACACATTTTTGGAAACCCATGATTTTTTTAATGTCACATACATTTTTCTGAATGGTATAAACATTTTTAAAAAATTGAGCGAGCATATTTTACTCCGGATTTTACATTTTATAATGTTTAACGAATACTTTTAAAGAACAGTTATTTTTTATAATATTTGTATTTATTATTTTTAAATAAAATATATATAACAAAGTATAAAAAGTTCAAAAGAACAGTTGTCCGACGTTTAGATGGCCACGTGTTTAGAGGGCCGGCCCACTACCCCGCCCAGTTTGGTGTCATCAGGTGGCTCCTTAGTGTGTATCGCTTGTAGCGATGTTTTCTTTAAAAGGTTTTTATTTGTTTTTCATAAACACACCTGATATAGTACATTTTCCTAAAGTCATTTTTTAAGAATTTTTTTATGTTTAAATAACTTTTGATAAACAATTTATAAAATTCTGAACAAGTTTAAAATTTGTGTTTTTAAAAAATCGGAAAATTAAGAAAAAAAATATGTTTTTTAATATTGAAGGTTTTAATTTAGTGAACAATTGTTAAAATAAAAGTAAAAGTAAAAAAATAAAAACTAAGAAAATGAAAATGAAAATAAAATCGGGAAAACCATGAACAAAAGAAAACCCGAACGAGAACCTTCATAAAACTGAACAAGCGTAGTACGCTAACTAGCTAGGGGCCAACCCAGGTTGCTCATTCAGGTGTCGTTAGGTCAGCAACTTGTCGCAATCAGCGACAATTAGGATTCGTCATGACCCTCTCCATGATTCCAACAAGTGTGCTCCACAATATCTCGCGGACCCTATGATTTGGCATACTTGCAGTCTTCGATATGGTGTCGCCCTTTCCCCAATGATTTTTATTATAGCCATGGATGCCCTTAGTCTATTGATCTCATAGGCTTGTTAATTGGGCTTGCTCATCCCGTTCCTTGATGGCATCACCCCTGTAATTATTATTTTTCCTTTATGTTGATCATGTTATTAATTTCCTTTGAGTAGTGTTGGTGGATGTTAAGGTTATTCAAACTCCACTGATGTTTGATTGGTGAAAGCCCTGTCTCTCTCATGCACTGTGATGAGGATATCACCATGGATCACTGTAATATACTCAACAGTCAACTTGCCGGTGACGGACAAAAACGAATTGACCAGGGTTAGGGTTCGTCGCAAGAGATGGCATAAGAGAGGATACAAATTGAGATGGGGGTCCAAAGATTGTGGGTTTGGTACCTGTTCGAGTAGACCCCACTTGTAATAAGGAGGGGCAAAGTTGTCCGAAAAATTTGTCAAACATGGCCAAGCCGATCAGACGGAAAGGGTACGAAGGGGTATTTCCATAAGCCCAATAGATGGAAGAGGGGCAAAGTTGAGCACCTATTTTTTAGGGGTAAAGAAGAGAGTGGGCGCAAATTAGGGGGGTGTAAATGTTCAAAGGCTCATAGTTGTATTCTCGCATAAAAAGATTAAATAATTTTGGAAGTCGTTGTGTTTCCAACGGTATGTCATATTGCTTAATGCAATGCTTTGTTTGTTACTTAATACCTAGAGATGCATGTTTTCTTGGCGGTCTTTGGGTGGAATATTACCCATAGATATAGTCGGACGTCAGCCTTTGGATTAACGGAGCCAAGTGTAGATATATTGATTTTGTTACTGTGGTCTATGGATTTGATTCATGTCACAACGGGTTTTCAACGGGAACATGTCATACAATGAGCTCTAGGAACTTGGAATAATTATTTCTATTTGTCTTTTTTTTGCTATTGTTCTCTTCTCACAACCCTTTGTTTTCTTTGTTAGACCTTATGACCAACCATTTTGTTTCGCAATATAGAATACATTTTTTACATTCATTTTTATGGCATGTATAAAGAGGTATGCAAAGCGTTATCTCGTCCTCACCATGGATCTGTTGAGAAGAATCATTTGAAGAATTGTTTAGAATAATATTCTATCTATATTACACATCTCCGTATAATGACGGTTCCTAGAGTTGTAACGCCCAAGATGTGATTATATCCCGATCACATGATACACCTCGTGATTGGGGCACAACCGCATTTCGGGCGCTCAGCAAGATGGATATCATTACATGGTAACATTACATAAATACATGGGGATACAACAATTCATACAAGTCACATGAATACAACAACATCAATACAAGACATCCGACTATGGATGCAAACATGAAAAGCACAACGAGATCCATCCTGCTATCACAGGCTGCCGACCAGGAACCCAACCCAAGACTGACAAAGCAGAAGAAGAAAGAACTCCAACACAAGTACAACGCTCTCATGTCAAGTCATCGGAAACCTGCACCTGCAACTGTAGTTGTAGTATCTGTGAGCCACGAGGGCTCAGTAATCCCATAACCATGGGTATCAAGACTAGCAAAAGCTTAATGAGTATGGAGAGGTTAAGTGGTGAGGTTGCAGCAGCGGCTAAGCAATGTATGGCGGCTAACTTATGAGTACAAGAATAAGATGAGTATCTACGCAAACTGTCGCAAACTAGTAATGATCGCTAAGTGATCCTGAACTACCTACGAGTCAAACATAACCCCACCGTGTTCTATTCTCAAAGTGAAAAGAGACGGTAACGGTTACTCATGCGGTTTGTGTATTTTATTTCGGATGCTCTGTCAAGTTTTCTACAACCAGACATTAACAAATTCCAATCCGCCACATAACCGCGAGCACGGCTTTCGAAAGATCATAACCCTGTAGGGGTGTCCCAACTTAGCCCATCATAAGCTCTCACGATCAGCAGAGGTAAAAATAATAATACCCCTTATCTCAGGGACAACCCGATCAGACTCGGAATCCCGGTGCACAGGACATTTCGACAATGATAAAACAAGCCCAGCAAGACCTCCTGACGTGCCGACACCCTGATAGTAGCCGCGCGTATCTCGTCTCAGGCCACGTCCGGATGAGCACTACGTACAACAACCGAAGACCCTAGATAACTGGGTGGCACCGCAAGTGGCTCTAGTTTGGGACCAACACCATCAACACTGGCCCCTCCCTGTATGTAGAATTAAGAACCCGGGGACGCGACCCCCTATGCAATTTAATTAATTAACTAATTTTTATTACGAGGCAAATTAAAACCAATGTTGGGCCTTGCTGGAGGAGTTTTATTCAAAGCGAAATGTCAAGGGGTCCCCATATACCCAACCGCGTTAGGAACGCAAAATCAAGGAACATAACACCGGTTTATCGGTTCTTAAGGCGGCATGAGTGGAACAAAACACCGCGCAAAAGGCCAAGCCTTCCACCTATTGCCAAGTATATAGGTGTGTTAATTATAATAATAGATATTGTGATATTCCCAAAACCAAGTTCCAACATGGAGCAATCTTCATCTTCACCTGCAACTAACAACGCTATAAGAGGGCCTGAGCGAGCGGTAACATAGCCAAACAATGGTTCGCTAGGATGGTGTCAAAGGTTAGAGGTTTCATGGCAACAATGAGAGGCTGACAAATAGATATGTAGCGCGACATATAGCGATAGCATCGAGACAACTAGCATGGCAATGATAGTAATGAGATCCAAAGTGACGGTCATCTTGCCTGAGGTCCCGTAAGGAAGAAGAACGATTCCATGAAGAAGACGAAGAAGAAGCCATGTAGACGAACCAAGTGTAGTCGAACGAATCCTCACGATCGCAACGAAACAAGCACTAACGAGAAGAAGCAAACAACACGGTAAACACACAACATGTAACAAGATATGATGCTCAACCAAGTATGATGCATGACAAGGCTACATGATGCAAACATGACAAGGGATGAACCACACAAGAACATCACAACAAGGCAAGTTTAAAAGAGGCCGGAAACAAAATATAACAATTCCGGTAAGTCCTCATATGCAAATTTCGAAATTGGTCCAGATCTGAACAAACCTTAAATTCAAGTTGTTAAATAACAAGTTAAGATGCACCATGATGATCTACTCTAAATTCTAGTCAAGTTACATATAAAGTTTATTTAATTCGGAGCTACGGCCTAGAAGATATGAGCAAAACAAGTCAAGCATGGCATAGATGCAAGATGCATTCACACATCAAGCAAACACAATCCAAATAGGTATTTCAACATGTTATTATGCATCTACATGCAAAAAAACACAAGTTTCATATAGGACACACTCAAAACGGAGCAACGGTTCATCACATACACATGAAACAAGATATAACAACAATCAGGCCAAAACAGCAAGTAGGCATATAGTTGACATCGAAACAACATGATACAATAACATTTCATGGAAACAAAGGGCATGACAAGCATGTCCATGTCAAGCACTACAAGCATTATCACTGAGCTACTACCAAACACCACTAGAACATGCTCAAAACCTCATGGCAAGATTGCAAAAGATAACAATTTCATAGACTTAGTGAAAATAAACTGAACATGGCAGCAACAACGACAAGTAGGCATGTTTGCAAGCTTGTGCAACTCATCTCAGAGCATATAATGGCATGTGAATATAACCAACATCAAGAGGACATGTTTATGAAGCTACGCATGGCAAGAACATGGCCATAGGATGCATAGAACATTAGCTATTCACATGGCAAAATTGAACTTGTTGATAACAGGTTGACAGAAACAATTTATAGCAATTTGAGAGCAAGAAATAAACAAGCTACAGCAGACTATAATGGCAAACAAGGGCATGGATGGATAGAGCATAACATGGAAATTAAGACATGGTCATTGGACATCCCAAAACATGCACGGATTTGAGTGGGGCATCAAGCAAACATGGCATCAGGATATAACAGTTTCAGACTTAGCAGTTTTCAACAAGTGTAAGAAAAACAACAATAGCGAGTAGGCCAGTTTACAAGCTTGTTACACTCACCACAAGACATAACATGAAAAGTGCATTGCACCATAGCAAAGATAACATGATTGTGCTTCTAAAACATATTAACATGTAGCTCAAACAAAAATCACACATAAAGATATGAAAAAGATAAATCAGCATCTCATAATAGTTTTCAGCACTTAACAGCCACATGCACTTTTGCAACAGAGATAATCATGGCATAATGCACTCCAACATGTAAGCAAATGCAACCATCATGTAGAGAATCACTAGATGAACAATTTGACATGTCATACACTCCATTTGGACGAACATGCACAAAGATACAACCTCACAAACATGCTATCATATTGTTGACAGACAACAAGGACTTGACACTAACATCACATAGCAGTTTTGCAACGAAGATTAAGACAACAAGATGAATAGTAACATGCATGCAAATGCAACTAACATGTAGAGCATCACGAGACAAACATTTTGATATATTATATGCTCAATTTGGTTAAACGTGCAAACAGATACAACCACACAAAGATGCATACATATAATGAACAGAAAAAATGACTTAGCCGTTTTTAACTAAAAAAAAATAGAGTGAGCGCCATTTAACTAAACGACGCTCGGGCGGGGATTAGGTGGGCGTTGCTCACCCAAACGGGCCGAGCCCAGGAGGCAGAGAGGAGGCAGGCCGAGGCACACTAGGCCTTGGCGGAGCTGGGCCGTGGGCGGGGCCAGGCCCACGAGAGCGAGCAGGGGAGGCGGCCCAGGCGCTGGGGCGAGCAGGCGCTCTTCGTCCTGAGCGCAAGAGAATGGCTCGGTGGCGGCGGCGGCTCTGTACTCCGGCGAGGGCGAGGCCGGGCCGGCGGGGACCGATGGGGATGGGGCGGATCCGGAGGAGACGTCGTCGGATCCGGCCGGAGGAGGTGAGGCGGAGGCAATCGGCGATGGGGCTGGGCGGCGGACCTCCATGGACGCGGCTGGGCACCTGCGGGAGAAACAAGGTGAGGGAAAGAGGAAGAAGACGAGGAGGGAAGGTCAGCGGTGGCGGAGGGGTTCACCGGCGGCGGCTGATCGGCGATAGAGCCAGGGGCTCGTGCTCCTGCGAGGCTCTGCCAGAGCGGCGGCGGGGCAGAGCGCTCGGGGAGGAGCGGCGTGCAGAGCGGCCTCACTGCGGGCGCGCGGTGGAGCGGTCGGGCCCGGCTCAGGCCGCAGCGGGGCTACGGCGGCTGTAGGCGTGTGGTGAGGTGGCTGGGGACAACGTGGCGCTCCCCTGTTGGCCGGGAGCGGCTGAGCAGCGGCGGCTGGCCACTTAGGCACCGCCAAGTGGCAACGGCGAGGTGGCGGGCACCATATTTCGAGGGGGAGACCTGGTGGGAGGTGGCTGGCGGCGCCGGGAACCCGAGGAGAAGAGGTCTAGGGGTAGGGGAAGGCTAGGGATGCCCAAAATGGCAAGGAGAGGGGTTTAAATAGGCAGGGGTCTAGGGATTAGGGCTTGGGGGGGTGTTTAGATGGTCTATGGACCTCCG
>LR738713.1:572208782-572225123 GCA_902687465.1 Secale cereale | reverse complement strand
ACCTGGCGCATCGGTCTCGGGGCGTCACAACACTCCCCTACTAACAAGAGATCCGAATGCGACGAAAATTGGTAGGCGGTCTACCTACAATACAATAAGACCACACGACAAGTTTCATCCCATTCCGAGAACATTTTTCGGCCACTCATAAAATAAATATTCGGAGGTGCCGCGGGCGCGTGCAAGTGTGTCTGGGCTCAGAACGGACAACGGAGAGGACGGGAGGACTCGGACGGATGCAAGTTTTGAAAACGATGCAGATGCAATGCACATGATGACATGGCAAAACGCAACACGCAAGCAGATGACATGGCAACGGTAACAAATAACTAGCTGACACCTGGCGTATCGGTCTCGGTGTAATGCCCAGGATGGAGTTATACCTCCTACGTGTCGAGGCACGACTTAAAGGCATAAGTCCATCCTAGAATGATCTCAAGTTTGGTAATCTTTGCACATCTCATGTAAAAGAGGGGATTGTAAACATAAATAGTTGGCTTACACTCGCCACGTCACACAATTACAATACATGTCTCAAACATCATACATTAAGAACATCACAACCCTCTAAGGGAAAAATCCAAATGTCAAGATACCAAACTTAAATAACATCCACAGGCGGATCGAATCCTAGTAGGAGTCTCCACTACTGATCATCCGGATAACGAACATAGTAACGGCTACGTTCCTCGTCGTACTCCCAGTCATGCTCGGTGCCATCACCTAGATAGCTCACAACTGGACCTGCATCTGGTGTGGTGAAGTAACTGTGAGCCACAGAGGACTCAGCAATCCCGTTCCCGGGTAACAAGACTATTTAAGCCTTGGGAGAGGATAAGGCTGAAGAAAAGAATAAGTGTCTGCAGCAGCAACTAGCAACTAGCTTACGTGAAAGAGAGCGAGAAGAGAAAGCCTCGGCCGAGAAGTGATCAAGAAGTGATCCTAGCTACAAGCTCAACAAACATAACCCCTCCGTGTTCAACTCCAGAATCCCTATTCGGAAATTGACAGTCACGGAACACACGCTGGTAGTGTATTAGAAACATTGTGTCAAGTTATCTACAACCGGATATTAACAAGCTCCCATCTGCCACATAACCGCGGGCACGACTTTCGAAAGTTCATAACCCTGCAGGGGTGTTCCAACTTGACCCATTACAAGCCCACGATCCGCGGAGTCGCAACTCCAAAGTGGGAAGACCCGAGTATTCTCGGAATCCCGTGCTCAAGATAATCCGAACTAAGGTAAGGCTAATCCAGCAAATCCTCTCGGTGTGTCGACACCCTGATAGTAGCCGCGCGTATCTAAGTCTCAGGACACGACCGGATGAGACGTCCTACAGGTGTATGCCAGATACCTCAGGTTGCCCCAAGGCGGCCCCGCAGTCCGCTCGTTTCGGACCAACACTCATGTGGAGCACTGGCCCGGGGTTGTTGATTAAGAAAGAGGGTTAATTACTCCCTATGCAAGTTTAGTTTGTTATTAGGCGAATAGTACCAATGTTGGGACTTGCTGGAAAAGACTTAGCACTTAGCGGTTTATCCAGGGGGTCCCATACACCCCAACCGTGTTAGGAACGCATAATCAAGGAACATAACACCGGTTTATACGGTTCCTAACGGCATGAGTGGAACAAATCACCAAGCAAAAGGCTTAGCCTTCCACCCTTGCCAATTTATAGATGATTTCATTTTAAGCATTTGTATAGTGTGATATAACCCAACAAAACTTCAACATGAAGCAAGCATCTTCGATCTTCACCTGCAACTAGCAATGCTATAAGAAGGGCTGAGCGAAGCGTACTTAGCCAAGCAACGGTTTGCGTAGGTAGGGTGGTTAAACATGGCAATGGTTACAAGTAGGAGGCTGACAAGAAGAACATGGGCATCGAGGCAAAACTATAGAGCGGAACTACTAGCAATAGGCAAAGATAGTAATGTTATCGGGGTTCGGTCATCTTGCCTGAAGAGAAGTCGTTCGGATCGTAAGAAGGGTCCTCGTGCTCAACCTCGTTGGAAACCTCGTGCTCGTACTCGTACTCGGTCTCAGCTTCCGGCTCTAAACAAAACAATCACACCAAGCACAAATCAACAAGATGCAATGCGCACTCGAAAATGATGGATGCATGATGGATGCACTAAGGATGCACACGGAGCACGGAAAAATAGCACTCAAGCAAAACACCTCAAAACATGATAACAATAAGATATTATGAATCTACACAGAAAATCAATCAAGTTTCATATAAGATTCGCTGAAATCGGAGTTACGGGCTAAAAGTTATGCCCGAAACAAGAAATGAGCGAAAGCTGAAAATTACAGCAACATAGCAACTTCGGAGCACAAAATAATTAAGCTACAGCACTCAAACAACATGGCAAAGGACATGAACATAGACTAGACATATCCTACAGCAATTAAGTCCAAACGTGCACCCCCAAAGGAGTCACAGATCAATAGCAATGAGCTTGGACATATTGAACTTGACAATAAAATTCTGGCAGCAGAATTTTATTGAAACTTTGGAGCAAAAGTTAAACATGCTACAGCCACTCAAATTAGCATGTGAGAACATGAATGGAAATCCAACAATATATACTACAAGGAACAATCAAGATCCACTCCAAAACTATCATGCTTTGTCCTAGAACATCACTCAAACATGGCATCGGAACATTACAGATTTCAGACTTGGTGAAAATTCACTAAGTCCTAAAACAACAATTTCATCATGGCATCTAAAAGAGCAAGTTTAAGTCACCTCGAAACTAAACATGGCAAGTGGTAAGCACCACATCAAAGTACACATGATGGTGATTCCGAAACACACAAGCATGCTTCATGGAGATAAACACAACGATTGCAACGAGCTCAACAAGATGGCATTTCATAACAAGTGAAACAACATCACAGCCACATGGCACTTTGCAACGATGATAAGCATGGCAAGAATAAATCTAACATGCTACCTAGCACTTACAACATGTAGAGCATGGCAAGACGAACACGTGGACATGTCATTTGCATCATTCGGACAAACGAGCTGAAAGATATCACATGGCAAAGATGACATAAAAACATCACATAGCAGCAGTTTATATCACGATGCACTCTTGCAACGGAAAAACAAGCATCTAGATGATCTCTAACATGCATGACACAAAAAGATGAAACTTAGTGCTAATCACCACGAACGTCTGGACATGCTATTTGCGCGAAACGGACATCCACACAAAAAGATAGAGCAGTTTGAAAATAGCAACAGACAATAAAATTACTGGGACTTAGAAGGAAAAGAGGGGGAGTTCAACCTCAGATCTGCTGAAAAAAAAACAAACGGGTCAAAGGGCCCGGGCGGATCCGTCCCGATCTGGAGGCAGGGCGGCCTCGGGAAGGAGCTGACCTGGGCCTCGGGCGGCTTCGGCCCGCTGAGGAGGGAGCGGCGGCCCGCGGTGGCGCGCGCCTGGAGGAGGGGCGTGGTGGCGAGGCGGAGGCCCGGCCCGCGAAGGAGAGGAACTGGCGCCTGGCGATTGGGCGAGTGGAGCGGTGGCGATCGGGTGTTTTGGGCCCAGCGCGGCGAAGTGGTCCTGCGCGGGACGCCTGGCGGCTGAGATGGCGACGACCCGTCGCGGTGAGGCGGGGCCCAGGAGGCGGCCACGACCCAGGAGGCCGATCTGGATCGGGCGAGGGGCGGCGCTTCGATCGACGAGGAGGCGCCAGGCGCGTTGACCCGCGGCGGTCGGCTGCGATCGAGGAAACTCCTTCGATCCAGCGAGATCCCGGACGGCGGTCGGCTCTGCTGGTTCGGCGGCGGGGAATATGAGGAGATCTGCCAAGTGGCGATTTGGGACTGGTTGATCTGAAAAAAAATAGGGAGAAGGGGAAAGAAGCTAGGGATGCCAAAATTAGACTAGGGGTCTAATATATAGCAGATTTGCTAGGGTTAGGGATTTGGGGGTGTTTGGAGCCCTCCGATCGCGATCCGACAGATCCGATCGCGGGGAAAGTTTAGATGGGCCTAGGAGAGAGTAGTGGGCTGCAGTGAGGGTGTTTCGGGCCACAAAGCGAAGGCACTTTGGACCCACACGAATAACTGATGGGATAGCAAACGGAGTCCAAACGCGACGAGATTTGAGAGGCGGGTTGCACACAACAAAACAACAACACACACAACAAACTCGCGGCACACCGGTAACGTTACACGCCCAAACACCAAAGTAGGCCTACGGGACGTCACGGACACGTGAGGGAGATCCGGAACGCGAAACGGACAACGGGAAGGAACGCGTGGAACCGGATGCAACCGACAACACAAATGCAATGCGATGCACATGTCTACATGATATGAATGAATGCCACACACTCACACAACAAAACGACGAAAACCCGAAAGACAAAGAACCCGGAAAGGAAATAGATGAAGCTGGAGATATATTATATACCCAAAAGGTAAAGTATTACATCCGGGGCATTACAAATTCTCCTCTACTACAAAAAGATCTCGTCCCGAGATCTAGGACTGGAAAAAGGAAGGGTACTCGGAACGAAGATGATCTTCTCGTTCCCACATAGCCTCTCGGTCGGTGTGATGTGACCACTTGACTTTCAGAAATTTGATGGACTTGTTGCGGGTCTTGCGTTCGGTTTCCTCGAGAATAGTAACTGGATGCTCTCGGTAGGACAGGTCTTGTTGAAGATCAATCTCTTCAAACGGAATCATGCGCTCAGGTGCCTTGAAGCATTTGCGAAGTTGAGACACATGGAAGACATCATGAACATTGGCGAAGTTGGGAGGGAGCTCAAGTTGATAGGCTAGATCGCCTCTTTTGCCAAGAATCTTGAAAGGCCCGACGTATCTAGGAGCAAGCTTTCCTTTGATACTGAATCTTTGGGTGCCTTTCATCGGAGAAACACGGAGATAAACATAATCATCAATGTTGAAAGCCAAATCACGATGCTTGCCGTCATAGTAGCTCTTCTGACGCGACTGAGCGGCCTTGAGATTCTCACGTATGACTTTGCACATTTCTTCGGCTTCTGAGATCAAGTCATTGCCAAGAAGTTGACGTTCACCTGTTTCAGACCAGTTGAGAGGGGTACGGCACTTTCTGCCATAGAGGATTTCAAACGGAGCTTTGCCTGCACTTGCTTGAAAGCTGTTGTTGTAAGAGAACTCGGCAAATGGAAGGCAGTCTTCCCATTTCATGCCAAAGGATATGACACAGGCTCTGAGCATGTCTTCTAGAATCTGATTCACGCGCTCGACTTGACCACTAGTCTAAGGGTGAAAAGCAGTGCTGAACCTGATCTTAGTGCCCATGGCGGACTGAAAGGAGTCCCAGAACCTGGATGTGAACAAGCTTCCACGGTCTGAGGAAATAACTTGAGGAATGCCATGTAAGGACACAATTCTGGAAGTGTACAGCTCTGCCAATTGAGCTGCATTGATTGATTCTTTGACTGGCAGGAAGTGAGCGACTTTGGTAAGCTTGTCAATCACCACGAAGATAGAATCATTTCCTCGCTTGGATTTAGGAAAACCAGTGACGAAGTCCATTTCAATGTGGTCGAACTTCCACTCTGGAATAGGAAGAGGTTGAAGAAGACCGGCTGGACGTTGATGTTCTGCTTTCACTCTTCTGCACACATCACATTCATTCACGAATTGGGCAATCTCCCTTTTCATGCGTGTCCACCAGTAAGACTGCTTGAGATCTTGATACATCTTGGAACTGCCAGGATGAATGGAAAGGAGAGAATCATGAGCTTCTTCCATTATGAGCTTCCTGAGATCACCTTTGGGAACAACGAGTCTGTCCTCGAAGAACAAGGTATCTCTCTCATCAACACGGAAGCACTTGTATTTCGGAATGCCCTTAGCAATAGCATGTTTCACCTTCTTCACCATGGTATCACTGAGCTGGGCCTCACGGACTTGATCTTCCAAGGTAGGAGCAACTTGAAGATTTGCAAGAAAACCCTGCGGAACAACTTGGAGGTTGAGTTTCCTGAATGCTTCACAAAGCTCAGGCTGGCACGGCTTGATAAGAAGGCTGTTGCAATATGCCTTTCTGCTCAAAGCATCTGCAATCACATTCGCCTTGCCAGGAGTGTATTCAATTCTGGGATTATACTCTTGGATCATTTCAACCCAACGAGTCTGACGGAGGTTCAAATGCGGCTGTGTGAAGATGTACTTCAAGCTCTTGTGATCAGTGAAGATGTCGACCTTTCTGCCCAACAACAGATGTCTCCACGTAATCAAAGCATGTACCACAGCTGCTAGCTCGAGATCATGTGTGGGATAGTTCTTCTCACTTGGCTTGAGCTGACGAGAAGTGTATGCCACAATTCTCTTATCTTGCATAAGCACACCACCAAGACCTTGAAGAGAAGCATCACAAAATATTTCATAGGGCTTGGATTCATCTGGAGGAGTCAGAACTGGAGCAGAGACGAGTTTTTCTTTCAGAGTTTTGAATGCCACTTCACACTCTGGAGACCAAAAGTATTTGACATTCTTCTGAAGCAAGTTGGAAAGAGGCTTGGCAATCTTGGAGAAGTTCTCAACGAACCTTCTGCAATAGCTGGCAAGACCCAGAAAACTGCGGAGTTGCTTGACGTTCTGAGGAGCTTCCCAGTTGACAATTGCTTCAACTTTCTCGGGATTAACCGCAATACCGTCAGCTGAGATGATATGGCCCAGGTACAAAACCTTATCGAGCCAAAACTCGCACTTGGAGAACTTGGCATAGAACTTATGCTCCCGGAGTCGATCAAGAACCAGACGTAAGTGCTTTTCGTGATCTTCTTCATTCTTGGAAAACACCAGAATATCATCCAGATACACAAGCACAAACTCGCCAGTATAGGGGTTGAAGATGTAATGCATCATCCTCGAAAAGGTAGGAGGAGCATTGGCGAGACCAAAAGACATGACGGTATACTCGTATGAACCGTAGCTCGTTCTGAAGGCCGTCTTGGGAATGTCTTCCTCGCGAATGCGAATTTGATGATAGCCCATTCGGAGATCGAGCTTAGAGAACACTTTAGCTCCTTTGAGCTGCTCGAAGAGTTCGTTGATGTTGGGGAGCGGATATTTGTTCTTTATTGTCTTCTTGTTCAATGGCCGGTAATCAACGCAGAGACGCTCCGTGCCATCTTTCTTCTTGACAAATAAGACACCACAGCCCCAAGGAGACGTACTAGGCCTGATGAGACCCATACTCTCCTGTTTATCAAGCTGCTTCTTCAATTCCTTCAATTCATCCGGAGAGAGCTTGTACGGACGCCGGCATGCTGGCTCAGTACCCGGCTCGAGTTCAATGACAAATTCCACCTGACGGTGTGGAGGCATGCCTGGAAGTTCTTCAGGAAAGACGTCTTGATATTTGTTCACCACCGGAATTTGAGATATGGCATTAATTTCGCCCTTATCATTGAGAGAGAAAAGCCTGATGGTGTTATCCCTGGAGGCAAAGATAATCACATCTTCATCAGGATGAGTCATCTTGACTTCCTTCTGTGCACAATCAATGTGAGCATCGTGCTGAGAAAGCCAATCCATTCCGAGGATGAGGTCAATATCAGAATTACCAAGAACCACCGGAGAAGCCAAAAATCGATAATCACCCATGCGAATAGAAACATCCGGAGCATATAATCTAGAAGTCATGCATCTGCCCGGAGAAATCACTTGCAACTCCTTTGGCAAGGCCATGGTGCCCACATTATACTTGGATGCAAATGGGAATGACATGAAAGAATGTGAAGCACCCGAATCAAATAACACTTTAGCTGGAAAAGAGTTAACTAAGAGGTTACCCAAAATGACATCAGAAGAATTCTCCGCTTGTGCTGCATTCATCAGATTGACCCTTGCTGCCTTTGGATCATGCTTGACAATAGCTGAACTCACAGGTGGAGGAGGTGGAAGACGCTTCGGATTCGGACATCTGTTGGCATAATGACCCTTCTGGCCACACTTGTTGCACACCACTTCTGAGAGAGGACGGAAATGAGAGCCACTTGACTTGGAGCCTTGAGACTGAAACTGCTTCTTCGACTGGTTGCTCGGGTTGGGTGGGTGGGAGAAACCACGTCCACTAGAGTTCTTGTAGTTGGAGTTGTTGGAGTTGTTGGAGTTGTTGTAGGGAGCTCGAATCACTGGAGGAGGAGGAAGCCAAAATTTCTGATGCTTCGAGACCATCTGAGACGATGAGGAAGAGTGAACGGCATCTCGAATTCTCTTTTTAGAAGCCTCCATCTTAAGCTGAGCCGCCTCTTGTTTCAAAGCCATGTTATAGAATTTGTCGAATTCATCCGGCTCGAACAAGGTGAGAGCAAGTTGAAGTTCATCTTTGAGACCTCCACGGAACTGGTAGATTTTGCTCTTGGCATCAGGAATGTCTTTCTTAGCATAGCGGGCGAGGTTTTGGAACTTGACATTATACTGGTAGACTGTCATGGAGCCCTGCTTCAGGTTGCGGAATTGCTCACGCATACCCTCGATGACACTTGTAGGAATATGGTGAGAGCGAAAGTCCTTGCAGAAATTCTCCCAAGAGATCACTTGACCTGGCCTGGAGTCTTTGTACTGCTGCCACCAATCAGCTGCTTGATCTTTGAGTTGGAAGGCTGCAAACTTCACATAATCATCTTCCTTCACGTTACTGCACTCAAAATGCTTCTTTATGTCGGTTAACCAATCTTCAGCATCAAGAGGGTCGACACAGTAACTGAAAGCTTTTGGATTATTTGCCAAGAACTGGTTGAGAGTAGCATGGTGCTGCTGGTTGAAGAAGTTGCCTTGGTTCCCTGGAACACCCTGATTAGCTTGATTAGCTTGCATCTGCTGCATCATCTGCATCAACATCTGAGTGTTCTGAGCTGTAGTCTGCATAATCGCTCTCCAAGCCTCAGGCGGAGGAGGAGGGGAAGGAGGACGATCTGGGACCTCTTCACCCTCTGGGTTAGCGTTGGGAACCTTTTTCGGAGCCATCCTGAAAGAGATGACCACAAATCAGCAATTGATTGACAGAAGGTATAAGCTGAATCAATGGAATGAATTGCAATAAGTCTTCACAATAATCATTCGAACAATAGGAACGAATGAAATCATTCGAACAAGAGGAACGAATGAAATTCTCAGTTAAATGATAACATCAATCTTCACGAGAAGCCACATAGGGGACAAAATGAAAATAAGAAAACAACAAGGTACAGACGGGAACAAACACAAGATAGGAGCTTCGTTCTAACATCTTTGTGCTGAAAGCATATGAACGCGTTACGAAAAGGTTTTGCAATCCCCGGATCAGCATAGCCAAGGACCCTTTAAGATGCAACTCCTGATAGTAACATCGGTCATAAACCACTTCACTCAATGTAGAACCCCGAACTCACTAACCTGCATCCGTTGGAAGAATGCCTACGATCTACTGGATAACCCACCTATAAATTTCCGAAAGATTCCAGTTATGCAATCAGGTGTTGGGGATACACGGGAAGCACCGCGCAATCAAATCTAAACCTACATCCAGGTGTATCCATCCTTCAACACATAACCAGTCTTTCTCGGAAACTGTGTACCTCGGACCTTCGAAAAGCATCCACTATAACAAGCTATGGCAATACTCCCGAACTACCTCCCCAGTACTGGGTGATGTCGGGGTTATCTTGCCACTGGCCGTATAGGAGAGATTTTCGATGTCGGCCGTCTTAAGTATTTAGTAATGCCGCGATATGCTTGTGACGACAATACCCCGAAGCTCAACTCCCCGGGACACTGCCACAACCCCTAATGTCAGGAGGCATCGAGAACAATATCCTCGTCACAAGAACATCGAAACAATCCCAGAATACTCGCGGGATTCCTAAAAAATATTTGTGCAATTTTTGAAGATAGGAGAGACAAGAGTAGTCGTCAGGAGTCCTCACCAGAGAGAAAGGAGATGAGAAGCAAAGAAATCCTACTCTCCGATATAATATACATGACTCAAAATGTTTTTCAGTGTGTGCCTAGACTCGACCGTCAACGATTCGATCAAACAGTGGGGGCTCCTAGGTTGGAGAAGGCTCTGAATACCAACTTGTAATGCCCAGGATGGAGTTATACCTCCTACGTGTCGAGGCACGACTTAAAGGCATAAGTCCATCCTAAAATGATCTCAAGTTTGGTAATCTTTGCACATCTCATGTAAAAGAGGGGATTGTAAACATAAATAGTTGGCTTACACTCGCCACGTCACACAATTACAATACATGTCTCAAACATCATACATTAAGAACATCACAACCCTCTAAGGGCAAAATCCAAATGTCAGGATACCAAACTTAAATAACATCCACAGGCGGATCGAATCCTAGTAGGAGTCTCCACTACTGATCATCCGGATAACGAACATAGTAACGACTACGTTCCTCGTCGTACTCCCAGTCAAGCTCGGTGCCATCACCTGGATAGCTCACAACTGGACCTGCATCTGGTGTGGTGAAGTAACTGTGAGCCACAGAGGACTCAGCAATCCCATTCCCGGGTAACAAGACTATTTAAGCCTTGGGAGAGGATAAGGCTGAAGAAAAGAATAAGTGTCTGCAGCAGCAACTAGCAACTAGCTTACGTGAAAGAGAGCGAGAAGAGAAAGCCTCGGTCGAGAAGTGATCAAGAAGTGATCCTAGCTACAAGCTCAACAAACATAACCCCTCTGTGTTCAACTCCCGAATCCCTATTCGGAAATTGACAGTCACGGAACACACGCTGGTAGTGTATTAGAAACATTGTGTCAAGTTATCTACAACCGGATATTAACAAGCTCCCATCTGCCACATAACCGCGGGCACGGCTTTCGAAAGTTCATAACCCTGCAGGGGTGTTCCAACTTGACCCATTACAAGCCCACGATCCGCGGAGTCGCAACTCCAAAGTGGGAAGACCCGAGTATTCTCGGAATCCCGTGCTCAAGATAATCCGAACTAAGGTAAGGCTAATCCAGCAAATCCTCCCGGCGTGTCGACACCCTGATAGTAGCCGCGCGTATCTAAGTCTCAGGACACGACCGGATGAGACGTCCTACAGGTGTATGCCAGATACCTCAGGTTGCCCCAAGGCGGCCCCGCAGTCCGCTCGTTTCGGACCAACACTCATGTGGAGCACTGGCCCGGGGTTGTTGATTAAGAAAGAGGGTTAATTACTCCCTATGCAAGTTTAGTTTGTTATTAGGCGAATAGTACCAATGTTGGGACTTGCTGGAAAAGACTTAGCACTTAGCGGTTTATCCAGGGGGTCCCATACACCCCAACCGTGTTAGGAACGCATAATCAAGGAACATAACACCGGTTTATACGGTTCCTAACGGCATGAGTGGAACAAATCACCAAGCAAAAGGCTTAGCCTTCCATCCTTGCCAATTTATAGATGATTTCATTTTAAGCATTTGTATAGTGTGATATAACCCAACAAAACTTCAACATGAAGCAAGCATCTTCGATCTTCACCTGCAACTAGCAATGCTATAAGAAGGGCTGAGCGAAGCGTACTTAGCCAAGCAACGGTTTGCGTAGGTAGGGTGGTTAAACATGGCAATGGTTACAAGTAGGAGGCTGACAAGAAGAACATGGGCATCGAGGCAAAACTATAGAGCGGAACTACTAGCAATAGGCAAAGATAGTAATGTTATCGGGGTTCGGTCATCTTGCCTGAAGAGAAGTCGTTCGGATCGTAAGAAGGGTCCTCGTGCTCAACCTCGTTGGAAACCTCGTGCTCGTACTCGTACTCGGTCTCAGCTTCCGGCTCTAAACAAAACAATCACACCAAGCACAAATCAACAAGATGCAATGCGCACTCGAAAATGATGGATGCATGATGGATGCACTAAGGATGCACACGGAGCACGGAAAAATAGCACTCAAGCAAAACACCTCAAAATATGATAACAATAAGATATTATGAATCTACACAGAAAATCAATCAAGTTTCATATAAGATTCGCTGAAATCGGAGTTACGGGCTAAAAGTTATGCCCGAAACAAGAAATGAGCGAAAGCTGAAAATTACAGCAACATAGCAACTTCGGAGCACAAAATAATTAAGCTACAGCACTCAAACAACATGGAAAAGGAAATGAACATAGACTAGACATATCCTAAAGCAATTAAGTCCAAAGGTGCACCCCCAAAGGAGTCACGGATCAATAGCAATGAGCTTGGACATATTGAACTTGACAATAAAATTCTGGCAGCAGAATTTTATTGAAACTTTGGAGCAAAAGTTAAACATGCTACAGCCACTCAAATTATCATGTGAGAACATGAATGGAAATCCAACAATATATACTACAAGGAACAATCAAGATCCACTCCAAAACTATCATGCTTTGTCCTAGAACATCACTCAAACATGCCCATGGATTTGCATACTATTTATTCTCGTTGAAAATGAATAAAGAGGGGTATAGCGCAAAACTCAAGAAAGTCTTCATGAACCACTGGTAGAATTGAAAAGAACGAATGAATTGATATGATAACAAAGGAAAATAATACTTGAGCGAACCACTGTAAGAATTGAAACCGTGATGCGGAGCATCCCATGATCATCCCCATGTTCACTTCGACGAGACCTCAACTACACACAATTGGACACAAGGTTCACTCGCTCCTCTCCGAACCTCCACTTTCTACATGTGAGACATGGCTACTACCTCAAATATATGTGTTATGCATGACCAGGAACCAAGAGGGAGGCCATGGAACAGCTAGGAGCATTGAACAAGACGGCGAGGACACCAAGTACAAGGATCAAGAGAAGCTGCTGGAAAAGCTACAGGCTCGGGACTTCCGGCCTCTACCGGACGACCGGCGACTCCTAGGCGACCGGACGACCGGAGGCCACCGGACGTCCGTGACTTCGACGACAGAAGGAAAATAGCGGAAGTCCGAAGACTTCCGGACGTCCGGACCCTCGCGAGCCACCGGACGTCCGGTAGCCGTCGGACGTCCGCTACATGCTGTCTGCGCACAGTTATCGGGCCAGAGGCCCATGTATCCCTCTCCCACTTACCCCTTCGTGGCCCTAGACTATATATACTCCTCCACCTCCTCCTAGTGAGGGTTAGCTTTTGGATAGCTCATTTTAGACCTCTGTGGATTCTCTCCTACGAGACCGCGACCTCTTCGGAGAAGATCCACCTCGGATTCAAGACCTCCACATCGGGGAAGATCCCAAGGGATATCCAAGACCTCCTCCGGGAGAAGACTATCTTTGTACCACCGTTGTTGACTTTGGACCGTGTATCTCTTTGTGTTTCAAGGATCTAGCATATGTGTGACTTGTTCTTGTTGGTTTGAGTGATTCTCTCGTGTTTCCCCTCGTGTTCCCCTCTCGTGTTCTTCGTGTTCATCGTGGGATCCCCTCCATTTCGTGAAAGATCGGCCACTAGGGTTCCACCCTACATCATTATGGTATCAAGAGCCACGGTTTCCACGAATTTGGAGCCCCCTCCACCGTTTTCTAGCTTGTTTTTGTTGTGTTCTTCCCCAATTTCGAAAATTCCCCACCAAAAATAGCCCCAATTTTTTTTGTGATCTGTTGGTTTGATGACGTTTTGTTGATTTTGATCCGTGGATTTGCTTGGTTTCAAGTGGATCTAGCATTTCCCCAAGTTTCCCCATCTTTCATCCACGAAATCTCATCAATTTTGACCCCAAAATCATCAAATTCCGCCCAAAATCACGTCCCGGAACTCAAATCTCGCGTTGACCCCGACCCACCGGACGACCGGCGTTTTACCGGACGTCCGGACCCTCACGAAGCACCGGACGTCCGGAACTCACCGGACGACCGGCACCACATATACAGAAGAAATTATCGGATTTCCGGTCTTTTCCGGACGTCCGGTACACCCAGATTTTGACTTCGACTGATTTTTGTTTTGGTCATAACTAATTCATACGAACTCCGATTTGGACGTTCTTGAGCTCGTTTTGAAGCTCTTGACATTCCCCATACCAGAAAAATACTACCATAATCATTTGACTCCATCAAATTTTGTGGATTTTGGCATCTTTGCCTAGGCCCTCCACCATATTATCCGCATAGCCACCATAGCTTTCCGCAACCTAACCATTTTGATCCCCATAGCATTTGTGGTTGCTTGAGTAGTGATTTGAGTCTCCTAAGGTGTTTAGGCTACTTAGGGACAATTGCTTCTTCATCAACCACCACCTCCACTTCCGCATAGCATAGCCCACTATACATTACCAACCCAACCTAACCCAATTTTGTTGAGTTTGTTTGAGTTGTGGCTCGTGTATCCTAAGGTGTTTCGGCTACTTAGGGACCGTGACTTCAACTCCGACATTGTGTATAGCATATCATTACATTTCCGCAACCACCACCACTTGTCCGCCACCACCATTTGACATTTGTCCTTGAGATATCGAGTTGTGGTTTTTCCGTTTCCTAAGGTGTTTCGGCTAATTAGGAACGGGTCTACATCAAGAGCACCACCTCTCATCATCAACACGGACGGTAACCTCGACGACATCATTGTATATTCCCTTGCAATTGCATTGTTAACCCCTAGCCCATTTTTGCGTCACTTACCCATCGTGACTAGCCATTCGAGTATTGCCGGCAACGTGACTTGTGCACATTAGTGATCATATTTCCCATAGCATACATACCATATCACCGTGGTGCATATCTTGGTATCATCTCTTGTGACACAAGGTTGTCATTGCATATACTCAATTGCTATCTTGGTTCGTGAAGTTTTGCATGAGAAAAGAGCTCAAAAGAGAAAGAGCCAAACAAGCTTTTAAGCACAAAGAAAAAGATACGCAAAGAGCTTTTAAGCAAGAACCATAGCATCATACTACATTAAGATTGTCATACTCGATCATTTTGGATCATACCACCGGAATACCATACATATAGCATACTTGGTATAGAAGTCGTTGCATTTTGCATAGTAGGTTGTGCAGAAGTTCGTATCCGCCTATTGTGCAATTGCGCTAGCGTCTCTCTAGTGTTGTGCAACAAGAGCATTTTCGTGGATTCCACATTTTGGCTCACCCCTTGGTTGCACGACCCCACTTATCTATCCGTGTGTGTGTTTCCGTGTGCCACCCATATTGCTATTGGTCTTCTTGTTTCACTTGTGAATTTGTGAATCTTTTTCAACATTATTGAGTCTTGCTAACATTTTGCATCAAATTTTTGTGCCACTATCCTCACCGAGCTCCACCATAAGCTTTACTTGTGTAGGTGTGAGAAACCGACAAGAATTGGTACCAATTGTGCTATTTCCTTGTTCCACATTTGAGTGATCATTGATCCATCTTCAACATCGGTCAAGGTACATTTGGTCTAGTTCTTCTCTTTCTCACACTCATACTTGCTAGCATCTTGTGATGGATAGGCAAGGCATTTCATCTCCGGTCTTCGACATCGACGGCGCGAACAATGACATCCACGCGAAAACCATCGGACTACAACGAGAAATGCAAGAGTGCTTGGGCAACATCGCCATCGAACTACGACACTCCGAGACAAGGACAATGGCTTCCTTCGACGACTTGTGCGACTCCTTTAACAAACAAATGGCGGAGCTCCGACACTTGGTGGTCGATTACAAGTCTTCCTCCCCTTCGTCATCCTCTCGGCGGCGACGTTCAAGTCACAAGTCTTCGGAGCGCAAACATGATGCAAGTGCAAGTCTTCCACGTCCACACCGCCATGGCGACCATCGACATCGTCATGAAGGGCAAGTCACCTCCAAGCATCATGTGCACGACGACGACGAACGACATCTACCAAGAGCTCAAGCACGACAACGACATCATCATCATGAAGATGCTCGCCAAGCGCACACCTACAAGTCCGAAGACGCTCTACTTCATGCCAAGCCCAAGCTTCAATAGCACATAAGAAGACCGCGAGACAAGCTTACCCAAGACGGAGCTACGGCTACAACCATCACTTCGGCATCTTCGCCAAGTGTTATCAAGGCATCTTCGCCTTTGGATGTACGGCTTCTTCGCCTACTTCCCATGAGTTCGCCTACATCGACGTCTTCATCATCAAGGCGATCATCTACGAGCGACGGCGACAAGACGGTCGAGCATGGGCCATCCCCTTCGACCAAGGCGACGAGCATGAACCTCTTCGACACCATGAAGACGGCGCCCATATTGGACTACTACTCCGGGTCAAGCTACGCGAGCAAGCATGAGACCTTCTCTTTGACCAGGGAGGAGCGTGATGGTTTGCCACACCCTACGGCATTCATCTTTGGAGGCATTACGGATGAGGCAGTTGAGCATGGAGACTATTGCACCTA
>LR738713.1:572194880-572206431 GCA_902687465.1 Secale cereale | reverse complement strand
ATGACAAGATGATGGTCATTGGAATGTGTTTCTCTTGCGATGATATTGCCATGCTTCCTTTACATGACTTGCGCAATTCATCTACTATGCCATACCATGATCACATTGTTCCAAATATGCTTTGCTATGGATGTTGTCAATATTCTCCATGTGAACTTTCCAATAATGCTCATGAGGAGACCCCCATAGTTCCCTCATACATACTAGGAGATCTTGATGCATTCCATAACTTGCATGATTACCATGATTGTGTGCACCATATGCATTACATGGATAACAATGCTCTACCTACTTGTCATGATGCATTACACAATTCGAGTCTCCATTATGCTATACATAACAACAAACCTCTCATGATGGATGACATGTTTCTATATCACACATCTCATTTATTTGAGCATTGGCTATTTTGTGCTAACCAACACATGCACGTGCGCATCATGATGGATGATGTGTACATATACCACGCACATACAATTTTCCCTTTGTCTTTGTTTTGTGTAGGTACTCATGAACATTTGTCAACCTCACAATCCCATGAGTTGACAAAAAGAGCTCTTGAGAGAAACGACGATTTGGGATTCCGTGGAATCTCCTTACCACCATTCTCTTCGCGCAACCACTACGCGCATCTCTTTTACTTGGCTCTCACACGGCTATGGGCTATTTTCCACTTGTCACATTATGCCCATACTATCGTGTTCACTTTGCATGTTATGCCTCTTGATATGACTTTGCCATGCGATTGTGACCCTTGCTTGCCTTTACACATGATTCACCATTATGCTACTTATATGTGTATTTGCATGCTTGGTGGAGATACTTGTAGCTATTGCCAAGATTTCTTTGTGCCCCTTGCTATTGTTGATTCTTGTGTTGGGAGAGTCATGATGTTCCATTGCTATTTACATAGGACTTCTTACCACCACAATGATGATACTTTGCTCACATCTTGCTTTCATGCTTGTGCTATGCCATGTGCATTATTCATGCCTACAATTTGCACACATGACATGCTTGCCATGCTTACCTCTAGTACGTTGCATCTTCGCACTACTAGCTTGTTTGACTTGATCGCTAAGATTGCTTGCTATGTTGCATCACCCATGTTCCTCTCTTACTTGCTTTCTTGGGTTGATGACATATATGTCCATGCCACTCACATGATATATCTTGATCATTGTCATTTGTCTCCACTAGTTGCATCTCTTAACACTTGTATTGAGTGCAACAATGCTATGCTTATTGACCTTGGAGACTTGGACACCATATTTGTGATGCATGCTTGCTTGTTTGAGCCTAATGCCTTTGGTTGTTATCGCATCATATGCTTACATGCCATGCAACATTACCTTGTCCTTTCTTATGATAAGAATGATGCAAGCACTTGTTGGGTATTTTCCCGCACGAATGCTAGGTTTTGCATTATGGCTAACCTCATTTGTTTTTCCGAGTGTTTGTCATGTTCTTTCATTTTGAAGGATTCACAAGGCGGTACCATCACGAGGCATCTTGGGCATGTGAAGGCATACACGTTCCGCGACACCAACACCTTCGAGAACATACATAAGGTGAATTCCTTCTTTGTGAGCCATCCTCACATATGCATATTGGATGGGCCATACTTTCATTGTTGCTTCCTTCTTGTTGTCTACATGATACATCTACGAGATGGAGGACCGACATTGAAGATGGACCATATGCATGCACCACCGGTCTACCACTCTTGCCACGACATCGAGCATTGGTATGTCAAAACCCCTTTGACACATTGCACCAAAACCTTCATATTTGTTGATTGTGTGCTCACATGCCATGCTCCATGGACATATCATTCCCATAACAAATTTGCATCTTGCCCATGGATTGACTCACATTATGATTGCCTTGTTGCATTTTGTATCCCCATGTCATCCATGATATATGAGCTTGTGCATTTCCTTAGCAAATTTGTTGTGATCTTTCTTGATGGCATATTCATACATCATGATCATCTTGTTCTCCATCAATTGCATGATAACATACACATATTGAGCATCCATTGCCATGTTCATGCTCTTGATAAACCAACACACTATGACATCATTTTGCACAATGGTTGCATTGATCACATTCACAACACCTTTGTGTGCACCACAAATGCATTCGATCACATGAATGCTTTACATGTCATTGTACATCTTTTCGATAAGCATCTTGTGCCTTGCCATGCCCAAATTTGTCACACGGACCCATTCTTACATGATAGACTCTTGTGCGCTAACCATTGTATTTCCGAGTGTCGTTTGTGTTTGCCCTTCTTGCATGTATACCACTCCGACGACACCTTGGACTACTTGGATTACGCAAAGTCTTCATCTCGGTCCAACTACAAGTCCGTCCACGACAACCGTTTCCATGGTGATGAGCTTTTTGATCCGAGGTCGGATCTTTCCCAAGGGAGGGGAGATGATGCGGAGCATCCCATGATCATCCCCATGTTCACTTCGACGAGACCTCAACTACACACAATTGGACACAAGGTTCACTCCCTCCTCTCCGAACCTCCACTTTCTACATGTGAGACATGGCTACTACCTCAAATATATGTGTTATGCATGACCAGGAACCAAGAGGGAGGCCATGGAACAGCTAAGAGCATTGGACAAGACGGCGAGGACACCAAGTACAAGGATCAAGAGAAGCTGCTGGAAAAGCTACAGGCTCCGGACGTCCGGCCTCTACCGGATGACCGGCGACTCCCAGGCGACCGGACGACCGGTGGCCACCGGATGTCCGTGACTTCGACGACAGAAGGAAAATAGCGGAATTCCGAAGACTTCCGGACGTCCGGACCCTCGCAAGCCATCGGACGTCCGGTAGCCGTCGGACGTCCGCTACATGCTGTCTACGCACAGTTATCGGGCCAGAGGCCCATGTATCCCTCTCCCACTTACCCCTTCGTGGCCCTAGACTATATATACTCCTCCACCTCCTCCTAGTGAGGGTTAGCTTTTGGATAGCTCATTTTAGACCTCTGTGGATTCTCTCCTACGAGACCGCGGCCTCTTCGGAGAAGATCCACCTCGGATTCAAGACCTCCACATCGGGGAAGATCCCAAGGGATATCCAAGACCTCCTCCGGGAGAAGACTATCTTTGTACCACCATTGTTGACTTTGGACCGTGTATCTCTTTGTGTTTCGAGGATCTAGCATATGTTTGACTTGTTCTTGTTGGTTTGAGTGATTCTCTCATGTTTCCCCTCGTGTTCCCCTCTCGTGTTCTTCGTGTTCATCGTGGGATCCCCTCCATTTCGTGAAAGATCGGCCACTAGGGTTCCACCCTACATCAAACCGAGTGATGAAAGAGAACAAGCCACTGGAAATATTTCGAAGATGAGCGAGGAAAAGAGAAGGAAGCCCCGGAAAGAATTAGAATACTAACGAAGAAAAGAGAATGAATCGCCGGGAAGAATAAAGCACTTGAGGAAATTTAGATGTGAGGGTGTAATGCCCAGTATGAGATTATACCTCCCACGTGTCGAGGCACGACTTAAAGGCATAATATCATACTGGAATGATCTCAAGAATGGTATCTCTGCACAACTCATGTAAAAGAGGGATGAAATTGCAAAAGAGTAGTTGGCTTACACTCGCCACGTCACACAATGCATTACATAAACATTCATCATCCAAATAACATCAGAGTCCGACTACGAACGAAGATCCAAATGTGAGATACCTTAAATAAATAATACAAGGTCCCGACCATCCTAGTAAGAGCCCTACCGATCCTCTGGATAAGACACGTAGTATCGCCCACGTTCATCATCGAACTCCCAGTACAACTCTGAACCACCAGCTGTGTAGTTCTCCACGGTACCTGCATCTGGTGTTGTGTAGAATCTGTGAGCCATGGAGGACTCAGTAATCCCGTTCCCGAGTAGCAAAACTATCTAAGCCTTAGGTGTGGAACAAAGCTGAAGAACAAGGTTGCAGCTGCACTAGCACTACCTTACGTGTTTAGAGCGAGAAGAGAAGTGCCAACGATCGTCAAAGTGATCACGAAGTGATCCTATCTAAGCACGTCAAACATAAACCCACCGTGTTCACTTCCCGAACCCCTTCGGAAAGCGACCATCATGGTTACTCACGCTGGTAGTGTATTACGAACATAGTGTCAAGTTTTCTACAAACCGGATATTAACAAATTCCCATCTGCCTCATAACCGCGGGCACGGCTTTCGAAAGATCAAACCCTGCAGGGGTGTCCCAACTTAGCCCATCACAAGCTCACGATATGCGGAGTCGCAACTCCAAGATGGGAAGACCCGAGTGTTCTCGGAATCCCGTGCTCAAGATGTTCCGACTAAGGTAAAACTAATCCAGCAAGTCCTCCCGGCGTGCCGACACCTTGATAGTAGCCGCGCGTATCTCGTCTCAGGCCATGACCGGATGGGTGATGCTACAGGTTTTTACCAGCCCTCGGGTTCCCCCAAGGTGGCCCTGCAGGACCCCTAGTTTGGACCAACACTCATGTGGAGCACTAGCCCGTGTTGTTGATTAAGAAAAGGGTTTATAACTCCCTATGCAAGTTTTAGTTATTAGGCAAATGTAAAACCAAAGTTGGGCCTTGCTGGAAAAGCTTTAGCGCTAAGCGAGTTATCGAGGGGGGCCCATAAACCCCAACCGTGTTAGGGACACAAAATCAAGGAACATAACACCGGTTTAAACGGTCACTAGGAAAGCATGAGTGGAACAAAACACCAAGCAAAGGCTTAGCCTTCGACCCATTGCCAAATATATATATGGCTTAGTTTTAACAGATTATATAGTGTGATATCCCAACAAACTTCATCATGAAGCAAGAATCTTCAAATCTTCTCCTGCAACTAACAATGCTATAAAAGGGGCTGAGCAAAGCTTACGTAGCCAATCAAAGGTTTGCTAGGTTGGGTGGTTAGAGAGTTCATGGCAACAATAGGAGGCTGACAAACAGACATAGGCATCGAGGTAATAAGCTAAAGAGCGACACATCTAGCATAGGCAAAGATAGTAAAGATATCTGGGTCAGGTCATCTTGCATGTTGAATCCTCGGAGGGAACGTAACCTTGCTCCTCACACTCAACCTCGGTAGAAACCTCGCACTCAGTATCTTCACCAGGCTCTAACCAAACACAACAATGCAACAACGAAACAAAATCAATCAACATGTAGTGCTCAATCACATGATGCATGAACATGAAGCAAGTGAACAAGGAAACCATGATGCATGGCCTAGGGGTCACAATAGTGCAATATCATCACAACCAACAAGATAAACCACACATTTGAAACAAGTAAGGAACAATTAACAAGTTTATGTAGTTTATCAAACAAGCAACCAAAAAGGTTTTAAAGAGGTTGGTTAACATGCCAAGGTGCAACTTAACATAACAGCAACATGCTAGCCCATTTAAATGGGCTGGAATTAAATACAACAATATCCAGAAAATCCCATATTCATTTATTTGCATTTGGGACAGATTTGCAAAACTCCTGTGAAAGAGTTGTCAAACATGCTAAACAACAGCACCAAAATATTCTACACATTTTTCTACCCCAAATGCATATAAAGTTTGTTAAATTTGGAGTTGTAGATATCTAGTTATGACTTTTGCAAGTTTAAACATATTTAAAACAACTTTAAATTCAAACAGCTTTTAAAAGTTTTTAAACATGGCAGCAAGTGACATATTCATAATCTACACAAAATTCTAAGCACTTTTCATATAGGACTCAAATTCATCTGAAACATAAATATGCAGATATTAAATAAACAAGAAAAACAGAAAAGAAAAAGAAAAAAAAAAGAAAAGAAACTAAATAAGCGCCAGGGTCTAAAGTGACCGAGGCTCAGCTAGCCATAGACACTGACAAGGGGCCCGACGGAGCTGAGCTGGCGAGTGGGTGCGCGCGGGGGCTGGAATGGAGATGAGAGGCTAGCAGGTGGGGCCCTGCTGTCAGCCTCACACAAAAATGAAAAAGGGGCGAATTACCACAGCGCCCGCGGGGGATCGAACCCACGCCTTACCGACGAAACTGACGAAGACAAACCACTGCGCTACTGCATCAATCTCGATAGATAGGAGGAGCTATGTCTGAAGAATATGCAGCAGAAGCAGAACAGGGGAGCACTGGCCCTTATCGGAGCTGCTCGCCGGAGCCGCTCCGACGACCAATTTGCACGGCGGAGGGGTGCGAGAGACTCCTTGAAGAGTCCCGCATCCAACCAACCTACTAGCTGCCACTACGGGGCACTATCTCGCTGGCGGCGAGCATCTACAACATGGCGGCGACGGAACGACGGCGAGGCGAAGCAAGGCCCTAGGCGGCACGGCGATAGCACAGCGAGGTCCTACGCAACTAGGCGAAGCGAACGGGCACTGCAGCAAGAGCTAGAGAGGTCGGAACGCTCGCCGGCGACGAGGTCCGACGGCGATGCGCTCGGGCGCTCGTCGAACTAGGGTCTAGGGCATGCGCAGAAAGGGGAAAAGGGCACGAGGAGAGATAGGGGATCACCACGAGCACGGTGTGCTCGGCTGGCCATGGCGTGGACGGAGTCGACGACGGTGCGCCTCGAACACCTACGGCCACCGTAGAGGAAGAAGAGGAAGAAGAGATCGAAGGAGAGGTGCCCGGGTCCGTGTAGTTGACGTAGAGGAAGAAGACGACGTCGAGGAAGCAGGTGGACAACTTTGGCGAGGCCGAGGATGACGTGGAGCTCGCCGGCGACGAGAGGCTGCTCTGAGATGCGCTCGGGCGTCAATGGGGGCGGCGGATCTGTAGGATCCCAGCTCTCTAGATGGCGAGAGGGGAAAGGGAAGACCTAGAGAGGAATGGAGGACACGATTTGGGTTTAAAAGAGGGGCTCGACGCACGGCCTCGATGTCCGTGAGCTGACGGCGCGACGGTGAGCGCGGCGTGCTCTGCTTTTCTGACGGAGGAAGACGTTGACGCTGCCCTGGGTCACAGACAGGCGGGGCCACGCGCTCGGAGTGGCTATGCGCGACTGCGCGGCTGTGGCTGGGCCTGCGTGGAGTTAGGCTGCGCTACACTGTGGGTGGAGAAGGAGATGGGCCTCGGTGAGAGAGAGAGAGAAGGAGGAGGCCCAGGTTGTGCTGCAGGCTGCTGCTCTGCTTCTTTTTCTTTTATTTCTTCAGGCAGAAAAAAATAAAAGAATGCACAAAAATAAAGAGGAAGAATTAGGGGAAAAGAAAAATACCCCTAAGCTCAGTGAATTATGCTCTATTTAAATAAAATGACTTGGACATTTTTAGAGGCAGAAAAATAAAAAGGAGTTTGAATATGGACCAAACTCTTGATATTTTAAAACCCAACCAAATCATATTCAAATGAGGTGATATTTGGTGGAGAGGATGTTGGCATGGAGCAAGATTTAAAGGAGGAGAAAGAACCACAATGGCACTAGCTAGGTGGCTTGCATAATAGGGCAAAGATAGGGGCCAGAAAGAAAAAGAAGGAGAAGAAGAATAAGAATAAGAAGAAGAAGAAGAAGAGAGAAGAGGGGGAGGGTTTAGCTAGCTTGGCTTGAACCCACACACAACAAAATCACAAGGTCTCACAATGCACAAAATAAATAAACTATGATGCCATGATGATGTGATGATGAGCAAAGCAAGGATGCAAAAATAATAAAAGGTATGCAATGCAAATAAAATAAAAGATAAGGACCCCCAAGGATAATGACAATGATCAAATAGGAAGCTTTATTGCCATTATAGGGAAGTGTTACATATGGGGCATTACAAACTCTCCTACACTACAAAAAGATCTCGTCCCGAGATCTAGGACTGGAAGAAGGAAGGATACTCGGAACGAAGGTGATCTTCTCGTTCCCGCGTAGCTTCTCGGTCGGTATGGTGTGACCACTTAACTTTCAAGAACTTTATTGACTTGTTGCGGGTTTTGCGCTCAGTTTCCTCAAGAATAGCAACAGGGTGCTCACGATAAGATAAGTCTTGTTGAAGATCAATCTCCTAGAACGGAATGGTGCGTTCCGGTGTCTTGAAGCACTTGCGGAGTTGAGACACGTGAAACACATCATGAACATTTGCAAAGTTGGAGGGGAGCTCAAGTTGATAGGCTAGATCGCCTCTTTTGCCAAGAATCTTGAAAGGGCCCATGTATCTAGGAGCAAGCTTTCCTTTGATACCGAATCTTTGGGTTCCTTTAATAGGAGAAATACGGAGATAGACATGATCCCCAATGTCGAAAGCCAAATCACGATGCTTGCTGTCATAGTAACTCTTTTGACGCGATTGAGCGGCTTTGAGATTATCACGTATGACTTTGCACATTTCTTCATCTTCTGAGATCAAGTCATTGCCAAGAAGTTGACGTTCACCAGTCTCGGACCAGTTGAGAGGGGTACGGCACTTTCTGCCATAGAGGATTTCAAAAGGAGCTTTGCCAGCACTTGCTTGGAAACTGTTCTTGTAAGAGAACTCGGCAAACGGGAGACAATCTTCCCACTTCATGCCAAAAGAGATGACACAAGCTCTGAGCATGTCTTCGAGGATCTGGTTCACTCTTTCGACTTGACCACTAGTCTGAGGGTGAAACGTAGTGCTAAAACGAATCTTAGTGCCCATGGCTATCTGAAAGGAGTCCCAGAACTTGGATGTGAACAAACTTCCACGGTTTGAGGAGATAACTTGAGGAATGCCATGCAACGACACAATTCTGGAAGTGTACAACTCTGCCAACTGAGATGCGTTGATGGATTCTTTGATGGGAAGGAAGTGAGCTACTTTGGTTAGCTTGTCAATGACTACAAAGATAGCATCATTCCCCTTCTTGGACTTAGGAAATCCAGTGACGAAATCCATTTCAATGTGGTCGAATTTCCACTCGGGAATAGGTAGAGGTTGGAGGAGACCAGCTGGACATTGATGCTCTGCCTTCACTCTTCTGCAGACATCACATTCATTCACGAATTGGGCAATCTCCCTTTTCATGCGAGTCCATGAGTAAGATTGCTTGAGGTCTTGGTACATCTTGGAACTTCCAAGATGAATGGAGAGGAGGGAGTCATGTGCTTCGTTCATTATGAGCTTCCTGAGATCACCCTTGGGAACCACAATTCTGTCCTCAAAGAACAAGGTGTCTTTCTCATCAACGCAATAGCACTTGTATTTGGGAGTACTCTTAGCAATACCATGTTTCACTTTTTGCACCATAGCATCACTTTGTTGGGCCTCACGGATCTGATCTTCCAAGGTAGGAGCAACTTGAAGATTTGCAGGAAAGCCTTGCAAAACAACTTGGAGGTTGAGCTTCCTGAATGATTCACAAAGCTCAGACTGAAACGACTTGAGAAGGAGATTGTTGCAATATGCCTTTCTGCTCAAGGCATCTGCAATGACATTGGCCTTGCCAGGTGTGTACTCAATGCTTGGATCATACTCTTGGATCATCTCAACCCAACGAGTCTGGCGAAGGTTCAGGTTATGTTGTGTGAAGATGTACTTCAAGCTCTTGTGATCGGTGAAGATGTCCACTTTTCTACCCAACAGAAGGTGTCCCCACGTGATCAAGGCATGTACCACTGCTGCTAGCTCAAGATCATGTGTGGGGTAGTTCTTCTCATTTGGCTTCAATTGACGAGAAGTGTATGCCACAATCTTCTTGTCTTGCATGAGAACACCACCAAGTCCTTGTAAAGAAGCATCACAAAAGACTTCATATGGCTTGGACTCATCCGACGGAGTAAGAACCGGAGCAGAAATGAGCTTCTCTTTGAGTGTTTTGAATGCCACATCACAATCAGGAGTCCAGTTGTACTTGACATTCTTCTGCAGCAAGTTGGAAAGAGGCTTGGCAATCTTGGAGAAGTTCTCAACGAACCTTCTGCAATAGCTAGCTATACCAAGGAAGCTTCGGAGTTGCTTGACATTCTGCGGGGGTTCCCAGTTGACAATAGCTTCAACTTTCTCGGGGTTGAGAAAAATACCCTCAGCAGAGATGATATGGCCAAGATATAAGACCTTATCCAGCCAGAATTCACACTTGGAGAACTTTGCATAGAACTTGTGTTCACGGAGTGTGTCCAGAACCAAACGGAGGTGCTTGGCATGGTCTTCTTCATTCTTGGAGAATACCAAGATGTCATCCAGATAGACGAGAACAAATTCATTGGTGTAGGGGTTGAATATGAAGTGCATCATCCTCGAGAAAGTGGGTGGAGAATTTGCGAGGCCAAAATACATGACCGTGTATTCATAAGAGCCAAAAATCGTTCTGAATGCGGTCTTGGGAATATCTTCTTCACGGATACGGATGTGGTGATAACCCATCCGGAGATTGAGCTTTGAGAACACCTTTGCTCCTTTGAGCTGCTCGAACAATTCATTGATGTTGGGGAGCGGATACTTGTTCTTTATTGTCTTGTTCAATGGCCGGTAATCAACGCAAAGGCGCTCCATGCCATCCTTCTTCTTGACAAATAGAACACCACAGCCCCAAGGAGAAGTGCTAGGCCTGATTAAACCCATACTCTCTTGCTCATCGAGTTGTTTCTTCAGCTCCTTCAACTCATCAGGGGAAAGCTTGTACGGACGCCGACATACTGGCTCGGTACCGGGCTTGAGTTCAATGACGAATTCAACTTGACGATGGGGAGGCATGCCTGGAACTTCTTCAGGGAAAACATCTTCATACTCATTGACCATCGGAATCTGAGAGATGGCATTAATCTCGCCCTTGTCGTTGAGAGAGAATAGCCTGATTGTGTTATCTCGAGAGGCGAAGATGATCACGTCTTCGTCAGGATGAGTAAGCTTGACTTTCTTATTTACACAATCAATGTTTGCATCATGCTTGGAAAGCCAATCCATCCCAAGAATAAGATCAATGTCGGAGTTACCGAGAATAACCGGAGAAACCAGAAAGCGGTAATCACCCATATAAATAGATATATCCGGAGCAAATATACTAGAATGCATTCGTCTCCCCGGAGAAATAACTGATAACTCCCTTGGCAAACTTTTGATGTCAACATTGTGCTTGGATACAAAAGGTTGAGACATGTAAGAACATGATGCACCCGAATCAAACAACACTTTTGCAGGAATAGAGTTAACTGGAAGATTACCAAGTATCACATCTGAAGAATTCTCCGCTTGAGCTGCATTCATCAGATTCACTCTTGCTTGCTTTGGATTGTGCTTGACAATAGCAGTGCTAACCAGTGGAGGAGGCGGAAGGCGCCTTGGGTTGGGACACTTGTTAGCATAGTGACCCTTCTGAGTGCACTTGTTGCAAACCACTTCTGAGAGAGGACGGTGAAAAGGACCACTTGACTTCGAAGCTTGAAAGTGATTCTTGGACTGATTGCTTTGGTTGGGTGGGTGGAAGAAACCACGGCCACCAGAGTGCTTGTTGTTGTTGTTGTTGTTGTTGTTGTTGTTGTTGTTGTTGTTGTTGTTGTTGTTGTTGCTGTTGCTGTTGCTGTTGCTGTTGCTGCTGTTGCTGTTGCTGTTGCTGTTGCTGCTGCTGGTGCTGCTGTT
>LR738713.1:572149893-572193971 GCA_902687465.1 Secale cereale | reverse complement strand
TGTTGTTGTTGTTGTTGTTGTTGTTGTTGTTGTTGTTGTTGTTGTTGTTGTTGTTGTTGTTGTTGTTGTTGTTGTTGTTGTTGTTGTTGTTTCACGTCCACCTCTGGAATCTTTGTACCGTTGCCACCAATCAGCGGCTTGGTCCTTGAGTTGGAAGGCGGCAAACTTGACATAATCCTCAGGTCTCACGTTACTGCATTCAAAGTGCTTCTTGATGTCTGTTATCCAGTCTTCAGCATGTTCGTGCTGAAAGCTCATGGAACGTGTTACAAAAGGGTTTTGCAATCCCCGGATCAACATAGCAAAGGACCCTTTAAGATGCAACTCCCGATCGGAACAAATGCCCATAAAACCACTTCACTCAATGTTGAACCCCGAACTCCATATCATGCATTCGTTGGAAGAATGCCTACAAACTAATAGATGAACCCACATATTAATTTCCGAAAGTTTCCAGTTATGGAATCAGGTGTTGGGGATACAGGGGAAGCACTACGCACTCAACTCTAATCCTACATCCAGCTGTATCCATCCTTCAACACATAACCAGTTATTTCCAGAAACTGTTTACCTCGGACCTTCGAAACGCATCTGCTATACAAGCTATGGCAATACTCCCGAACTACCTCCCCAGTACTGGGTGATGTCGGGGTTATCTTGCCACCAACCGCATAGAAGAGTTTTTGATGTCGGCCGTCTTAAGTATTCCAGAACTGCTGCCATAGATTTGTGACGACAACACCTCAGAGCTCAACTCCCCGGGACACTGCCACAACCCCTAAATGATAGGAGGCATCGAGAACAATCTTCTCGTCACAAAGACATCGGAACAATCCAAACAATACTCGCGTGATCCAAAATTTTTTTTAGTGAATTTTTGAGAGTAGAAGAGATAAAGTAATCGTCAGGAGTCCTCAACAGAGTGATAAGGGATGAGGAGTAAAAAGAAATCCTACTCGATATATATAGGACTCACAACATTTTCTTGTGTGTGCCTAGACTCAACCGTCAACGATTCGATCAATCAGTGGGGGCTCATAGGTCGGAGAAGGCTCTGATTACCAACTTCTAATGACCAGTATGAGATTATACCTCCCACGTGTCGAGGCACGACTTAAAGGCCTAATATCATACTGGAATGATCTCAAGAATGGTATCTTTGCACAACTCATGTAAAAGAGGGATGAAATTGCAAAAGAGTAGTTGGCTTACACTCGCCACATCACACAATGGATTACATAAACATTCATCATCCAAATAACATCAGAGTCCGACTACGGACGAAGATCCAAATGAGAGATACCATAAATAAATAACACAAGGTCCCGATCATACTAGTAAGAGCCCTATTGATCCTCTGGATAAGACACGTAGTATCGCCCACGTTCTTCATCGAACTCCCAGTACAACTCTGAACCACCAGCTGTGTAGTTCTCCACGGTACCTGCATCTAGTGTTGTGTAGAATCTGTGAGCCACAGAGGACTCAGCAATCCCGTTCCCGGGTAGCAAAACTATCTAAGTCTTGGGTGTAGAACAAGGCTGAAGAATAAGGTTGCAGCTGCACTAGCACTAGCTTACGTGTTTAGAGCGAGAAGAGAAATGCCAACGATCGTCAAAGTGATCACGAAATGATCCTATCTAAGCACGTCAAACATAACCCCATCGTGTTCACTTCCCGAACCCCTTCGGAAAGCAACCGTCACGGTTACTCATGCTGGTAGTGTATTATGAACATAGTGTCAAGTTTTCTACAACCGGATATTAACAAATTCCCATCTGACTCATAACCGTGGGCACGGCTTTCGAAAGATCAAACCCTGCAGGGGTGTCCCAACTTAGCTCATCACAAGCTCACGATCTGCGGAGTCGCAACTCCAAGGTGGGAAGACCCGAGTGTTCTTGGAATCCCGTGCTCAAGATATTCCGACTAAGGTAAAACTAATCCAGCAAGTCCACCCGGCGTGCCGACACCCCGATAGTAGCCGCGCATATCTCGTCTCAGGCCACGACCGGATGGGTGATGCTATAGGTTTTTACCAGCCCTCGGGATGCCCCAAGGTGGCCCTGCAGGACCCCCAGTTTGGACCAACACTCATGTGGAGTACTAGCCCGGGTTGTTGATTAAGAAAAGGGTTTATAACTCCCTATGCAAGATTTAGTTATTAGGCAAATGTAAAACCAAAGTTGGGCCTTGCTAGAAAAGCTTTAGCACTAAGCTGGTTATCGAGGGGGGCCCATAAACCCCAAACGTGTTAGGGATGCAAAATCAA
Source organism: Secale cereale (assembly GCA_902687465.1). NCBI lineage: Eukaryota > Viridiplantae > Streptophyta > Magnoliopsida > Poales > Poaceae > Secale > Secale cereale. The sequence continues at coordinate 572,191,699 of LR738713.1, read as the reverse complement.
GGAACATAACACCGGTTTAAATGGTTCCTAGGAAAGCATGAGTGGAAAAAAACACCAAGCAAAGGCTTAGCCTTCCACCCATTGCCAAATATATAGATGATTTAGTTTTAATAGATTATATAGTGTGATATCCCAACAAACTTCATCATGAAGCAAGAATCTTCAAATCTTCTCCCGCGACTAACAATGCTATAAGAGGGGCTGAGCAAAGCTTACGTAGACAATCAAAGGTTTGCTAGGTTGGGTGGTTAGAGAGGTTCATGGCAACAATAGGAGGCTGACAAACAGACATAGGCATTGAGGCAATAAGCTAAAGAGCGACACATCTAGCATAGGCAAAGATAGTAAAGATATCTGGGTCAGGTCATCTTGCCTGTTGAATCCTCGGAGGGAACGCAACCTTGCTCCTCACACTCAACCTCGGTAGAAACCTCGTACTCAGTATCTTCACTAGGCTCTAACCAAACACAACAATGTAACAACGGAACAAAATCAATCAACATGCAGTGCTCAATCACATGATGCATGAACATGAAGCAAGTGAACAAGGAAAACATGATGCATGGCCTAGGGGTCACAATAGTGCAATATCATCACAACCAACAAGATCAACCACACATTTGAAACAAGTAAGGAACAATTAACAAGTTTATGTAGTTTATCAAACAAGCAACCAACAAGGTTTTAAAGAGGTTGGTTAACATGGCAAGGTGCAACTTAACATAACAGCAACATACTAGCCCATTTAAATGGGCTGGAATTAAATACAGCAATATCCAGAAAATCCCATATTCATTTATTTGCATTTGGGACAGATTTGCAAAACTCCCATGAAATAGTTGTCAAACATGCTAAAAAACAACACCAAAATATTCTACACATTTTTCTACCCCAAATGCATATAAAGTTTGTTAAATTTGGAGTTGTAGATATTTAGTTATGATTTTTGCAAGTTTAAACATATTTAAAACAACTTTAAATTCAAACAGCTTTTAAAAGTTTTTAAACATGGCAGCAAGTGACATATTCATAATCTACACAAAATTCTAAGCACTTTTCATATAGGACTCAAATTCATCTGAAACATAAATATGTAGATATTAAATAAACAAGAAAAACAGAAAAGAAAAAGAAAACAGAAAAAGAAAAGAAACTAAATAAGTGCCAGGGTCTAAAGTGACCGAGGCTCAGCTAGCCACAGACACTGACAAGGGGCCCGGCGGAGCTGAGCTGGCGAGTGGGTGTGCGCGGGGGCTGGAATGGAGGTGAGAGGCTGGCAGGTGGGGCCCTGCTGTCAGCCTCACACAAAAATGAAAAAGGGGCGAATTACCATAGCGCCCGCGGGGGATCGAACCCACGCCCTACTGACGAAACTGATGGAGACAAACCACTGCGCTACTGCATCGATCTCGACAGATAGGAGGAGCTATGTCTGAAGAATATGTAGCAGAAGCAGAACAGGGGAGCACTGGCCCTCGTCGGAGCTGCTCGCCGGAGCCGCTCCGGCGACCAATTGGCACGGCGGAGGGGTGCGAGAGACTCCTTGAAGAGTCCCGCATCCAACCAACCTACTAGCTGCCACTACGGGGCACTATCTCGCCGGCGGCGAGCATCTACAGCACGGCGACGGAACGACGGCGAGGCGAAGCAATGCTCTAAGCGGCACGACGATATCACAGAGAGGTCCTACGCAACTAGGCAAAGTGAACGGGCTCCGCGGCAAGAGCTAGAGAGGTCGGAACACTCGCCGGCGATGAGGTCCGACGGCGATGCGCTCGGGCGCTCGTCGAACTAGGGTCTAGAGCATGCGCAAAAAGGGGAAAAGGGCACGGGGAGAGAGAGGATCTCACCACGAGCATGGTGTGCTCGGCTGGCCCTGGCATGGACGGAGTCGATGACGGTGCGCCTCGAACACCTACGGCCACCGTTGAGGAAGAAGAGGAAGAAGAGCTCGACGGAGAGGCGCTCGGGTCCGCGTAGTTGACGTAGAGGAAGAAGACGACGTCGAGGAAGCAGATGGACAACTTTGGCGAGGCCGAGGATGACGCGGAGCTCACCGGCGACGAGAGGCTGCTCTCAGATGCGCTCGGGCGTCGATGGGGGCGGCGGATCTGGAGGATCCCAGCTCTCTAGACGGTGAGAGGGGAAAGGGAAGACCTAGAGAGGAGTGGAGGACACGATTTGGGTTTAAAAGAGGGGCTCGGCGCACGGCCTGGACGTCCGTGAGCTGACGGCGCGACGGTGAGCGCGGCGTGTGCTCTGCTTTTCTGACGGAGGAAGACGGAGATGCTGCCCTAGGTCGCAGACAGTTGGGGCCACGCGCTCGGAGTGGCTACGACGCGACTGCGCGGCTGTGGCTGGGCCTGCGTGGAGTTGGGCTGCGCTGCGCTGCGGGTGGAGAAGGAAATGGGCCTCGGTGAGAGAGAGAGAAGGAGGAGGCCTAGGTTGTGCTGCAGGCTGGTGCTCTGCTTCTTTTTCTTTTATTTCTTCAGGCAGAAAAAGAAAAGAATGCACAGAAATAAAGAGGAAGAATTAGGGGAAAAGAAAAATACCCCTAAGTTCAGTGAATTATTCTCTATTTAAATAAAATGACTTGGACATTTCTAGAGGCAGAAAAATAAAAGGAGTTTGAATATGGACCAAACTCTTGATATTTTAAAACCCAACCAAATCATATTCAAATGAGGTGATATTTGGTGGAGAGGATGTTGGCATGGAGCAAGATTTAAAGGAGGAGGAAGAACCACAATGGCACTAGCTAGGTGGCTTGCATAATAGGGCAAAGATAGGGGCCAGAAAGAAAAAGAAGGAGAAGAATAAGAGGAAGAAGAAGAATAAGAAGAGAGAAGAGGGGTAGGGTTTAGCTAGCTTAGCTTGAACCCATACACAACAACATCACAAGGTCTCACAATGCACAAAATAAATAAACTATGATGCCATGATGATGTGATGATGATCAAAGCAAGGATGCAAAAATAATAAAAGGTATGCCATGCAAATAAAATTGAAGACAAGGACCCCCAAGGATAATGACAAGGATCAAAGAGGAAGCTTTATTGCCATTATAGGAAAGTGTTACATATGGGGCATTACAGAGGGAACGAAGAGATCGCGAACTGACTAAATTATACTTGGACGAAGCACCAGAAGAATATGAAGACGAACAAAGAGGCATCGATGAAGAATATTTGGAGGACATAGTTTAAAACTGAAAACGAAGATATCTTCTGAAATGATGGCCTTCGGAGGAGCACAATAGAAAGAATTCATGAATAACTCCGCATGGTTAACGAAAAGAATTCATGACAAACGGAAAATTCGAGAGGATAACACGAAGCTAGAACCACGAACCTTCAAAAGAACGGACAAGGATTTGAAGGAGACACTTCTTCAGTCTTCAAATGATGACGGGGAACACCACCAAAATTGTTGAGATACTTCGGAAGAATGAAAGAAGGAAAAAGGTTGAACCGAACATGAAAGAATTTGAAAGCGATCTTGGAGACGGCACGTGACTGATGGAATGCATACTTATGTCCACACTTTGAAAAGAATCTTGGGAATAACTCCGGGAATAATTAGAAGAGTCAGGTAAGATCCTGGGGAAAGACCTGTGGGTTATGAGCCCACCGAAGAGAAAACACCGTTGGCAAGGATTGAAAAGGAGATGATGCACCGGAACATTTAAAGACTCGAAGGAGGTGACAACCTCGAATTAATTGGAACACGGACAAATCTCTTGAGATGTCTTCAGAACTTCGGAACGATTAAATGGCGAGAGGGAAATGAGCAAGGGAAAACATTCGAGCCGAGGGAAAATAATATGATGAACACCGAATAGAATTTGAATTGGAACCACCGGAAAGAAAAGAGATAAAGAATATCGAACGAGAGGAGAATTCACCAGTTGAAATAATTGAGGAAAGAATTCAAAACTTCACACGAGTAGGATGGATACTCGATTAAAGACTCCGGCTCGGAGAAGAAAAAGGGTGGGCAGGTGGGAAAAGAAAAGACCACATCGGACGGGGAAAACGACACCGGTCGAAAAGAACTGGGGATTGACTTGCAAAAGGTGAAGAGGATCGAATCAACTTGACGAGAATTGCACCAGAACAAAACAAGCGAAAACTAACCGCATGATCCTAAAATAAAAATTGAAGGGGAAGAGGAGTAATTCAAAACACCTACGTCAAGATTTCTCACCAGAGTGACAAAGGGGCTGAGGAGTAAAAATAGTTCCTACTCTCTGATATAACTAGACTCGTAAATAGTTTTCTTCTAGACTCGACAACGGCCAAACTACGATAAATCAAGGGGGCTCCTATGGTCGGTCGAGGCTCTGATACCAACTTTTAATTCCCAAGATGTGATTCTATCTCGATCACGTGATACACCTCGTGATTGGGGCACAACCGCATTTTGGGCGCTCAGCAAGATGGATATCATTACATTGTACAATTACATAAATACATGGGGATACAACAACTCATACAAGCCACATGAATACAACAACATCAATACAAGACATTCGACTACGGATGCAAACATGAAAAGCACAAGGAGATCCATCCTGCTATCCCAGGCTGCCGACCAAGAACCTTACCCAAGACGGACAAAGCAAAAGAAGAAAGAACTCCAACACAAGTACATCGCTCTCACGTCAAGTCATCGGAAACATGCACCCGTAATTGTTGTTTTAGTATCTGTGAGCCACGAGGACTCAGCAATCCCATAACCATGGGTATCAATACTAGCAAAGCTTAATGGTATGGAGAGGTTAAGTGGTGAGGTTGCAGCAGCGGCTAAGCAATGTATGGTGGCTAACTTACGAGTACAAGAATAAGATGAGCATCTACGCAAACGGTCGCAAACTAGTAATGATCGCTAAGTGATCCTGAACTACCTACGAGTCAAACATAACCCCACCGTGTTCTCTTCTCAAAGTGAAAAGAGACGGTCACGGTTTACTCACGCGGTTCGTGTATTTTATTTCGGATCCTCTGTCAAGTTTTCTACAACCGGACATTAACAAATTCCAATCTGCCACATAACCGCGGGCACGGCTTTCGAAAGATCATAACCCTGCAGGGGTGTCCCAACTTATCCCATCACAAGCTCTCACGATCAGCAGAGGTAAATATAATAATACCCCTTATCTTAGGGACAACCCGATCAGACTCGGAATCCCGGTGCACAAGACATTTCGACAATGGTAAAACAAGTCCAGCAAGACCTCCCGGCGTGCCGACACCCTGATAGTAGCCACGCGTATCTTGTCTCAGGCCTCGTCAGATGAGCACTACGACAGCAACCGAAGACCCAGATAACTGGGCGGCACCGCAAGTGGCTCTAGTTTGGGACCAACACCATCAGCACTGGCCCCTCCGTGTATGTAGAATTAAGAACCCGAGGATGCAACCCCTTATGCAATTTAATTAATTAATTAAGTTTTATTATGAGGCAAATTAAAACCAATGTTGGGCCTTGTTGGAGGAGTTTTATTCAAAGCGAACTGTCAAGGGGTCCCCATATACCCAACCACGTTAGGGACGCAAAATCAAGGAACATAACACCGGTTTATCGGTTCATAAGGCAACATGAGTGGAAAAAAACACCGCGCAAAAGGCCAAGCCTTCCACCCATTGCCAAGTATATAGGTGTGTTAATTATAATAATAGATATTGTGATATTACCAAAACCAAGTTCCAACATGGAGCAATCTTCATCTTCACCTGCAACTAACAACGCTATAATATGGGCTGAGCAAGCGGTAACATAGCCAAACAATGGTTCGCTAGGATGGTGTCAAAGGTTAGAGGTTTCATGGCAACAATGAGAGGCTGACAAATAGATATGTAGCGCGACATATAGCGATAGCATCGAGACAACTAGCATGGCAATGATAGTAATGAGATCGAAAGTGACAGTCATCTTGCCTGAGGTCCCGCAAGGAAGAAGAACGATTCCATGAAGAAGATGAAGAAGAAGCCACGTAGACGAACCAAGTGTAGTCGAACAAATCCTCACGATCTCAACGAAATAAGCACTAACGAGAAGAAGCAACCAACACGGTAAACACACAACACGTAACAAGACATGATGCTCAACCAAGTATGATGCATGACAAGGCTACATGATGCAAACATGGCAAGGGATGAACCACACAAGAACATCACAACATGCAAGTTTAAAAGAGGCCAGAAACAACATATAACAATTCTGGTAAGTCCTCATATGCAAATTTCGAAATTGGTCCAGATCTGAACAAACCTTAAGTTCAAGTTGTTAAATAATAAGTTAACATGCACCATGATGATCTACTCGAAATTCTAGTTAAGTTACATATAAAGTTTATTTAATTTGGAGCTACGGCCTAGAAGATATAAGCAAAACAAGTCAAGCATGGCATAGATGCAAGATGCATTCACACATCAAGCAAACACACTCCAAACATGTATTTCAACATGTTATTATGCATCTACATGCAAAAACACACATGTTTCATATAGGACACACTCAAAACGGAGCAACGGTTCATCACATACACATGAAACAAGATATAACAACAGTCAGGCCAAAACAACAAGTAGGCATATAGTTGACATCGAAACAACATGATACAATAACATTTCATGGCAACAAAGGGCATGGCAAGCATGTCCATGTCAAGCACTACAAGCATGATCACTGAGCTACTACCAAACACCACTAGAACATGCTCAAAACCTCATGGCAAGATTGCAAAAGATAACAGTTTCACAGACTTAGTGAAAATAAACTAAACATGGCAGCAACAACGACATGTAGGCATGTTTGCAAGCTTGTGCAACTCATCTTAGAGCATATCATGGCATGTGAATATAACCAATAGCAAGAGGACATGTTTATGAAGCTACTCATGGCAAGAACATGGTCATGGGATGCATAGAACACTAGCTATTCACATGGCAAAACTGAACTTGATGATAACAGGCTGACAGAAACATTTTAGAGCAATTTGAGAGCAAGAAATAAACTATCTACATCAGGCTATAATGGCAAACAATGGCATGGATGGATAGAGCATAATATGGACATTAAGACATGGTCATTGGACATCCCAAAACATGCATGGATTTGAGTGGAGTATCAAGCAAACATGGCATCAGGATATAACAGTTTCAGACTTAGCAATTTTCAACAAGTGTAAGAAAAACAGCAACAGCGAGTAGGCCACTTTACAAGCTTGTTACACGCACCACAAGGCATAACATGAAAAGTGGATTGCACCATAGCAAAGATGACATGATTGTGCTTCTAAAACATGTAGCTCAAACAAAAATCACACATAAAGATATGAAAAAGACAAATCAACATCTCATAATAGTTTTCAGCACTTAAGAGCCACATGCACTTTTGCAATAGAGATAATCATGGCATAATGCACACCAACATGTATGCAAATGCAACCATCATGTAGAGAATCACTAGATGAACAATTTGACATGCCATACACTCCATTTGGACCAACATGCACAAAGATACAACCTCATAAACATGCTATCATATTGTTGACAGACAAGAAGGACTTGACACTAACATCACATAGCAGTTTTGCAACGAATATTAAGACAACAAGATGAACAGTAACATGCATGCAAATGCAACTAACATGTAGAGCATCACGAGACGAACATTTTCATATATTATATGCTCAATTTGGTTAAACGTGCACACAGATACGTCCACACAAAGATGCATACATATAATGAACATAAAAAATAACTCAACCGTTTTTAAATCGAAAAAATAGTGAGCGCCGTTTAACTAAACGACGCTCGGGCGGGGATTAGGCGCGCGTTGCTCACCCAAGCGGGCCGAGCCCAGGAGGCGGAGATGAGGCAGGCCGAGGCGCACTGGGCCTTGTCAGAGCTGGGCCGTGGGCGGGGCGAGGCCCACGGGAGCGAGCAGGGGAGGCAGTCCAGGCGCTGGGGCGAGCAGGCGCTCGTCCTCCCTAGCGCGAGGGAATGGCTCGGTGGCGGCGGCGCTGTACTCCGACGAGGGCAATCGGCGACGGGGCAGGGCGGCCGACCTCCATGGACGCGGCTGGGCACCTGCGAGAGAAAGAAGATGAGGGAGAGAGGAAGAAGACGGGGAGGAGAGGTCTGCGATGGTGGAGGGGTTCACCGTCGGTGGCTGAGCAGCGACAGAGCCAGGGGCTCGTGCTCCGGCGAGGCTTTGCCGGAGCAGCGGCAGGGCAGAGCGCTCGGGGAGGTGCGGCGTGCGGAGCGGCCTTGCTGCGGGCGCGCGGTAGAGCGGTCGGGCCCGGCACGGGCCGCGGCTGGAAGCATGGGGTGAGGTGGCTGGGGACGACGTGGCGCTCCCCGGTTGGCCGGGAGCGGCTGGGCAGCGACGGCTGGCCACTTAGGCACCGCCAAGTGGCAACGGCGAGGTGGCGGGCACCGGATTTTGAGGGGGAGACCAGGTGGGAGGTGGCTGGGGGCGCGGGGATTCCGAGGAGAAGAGATCTAGGGGTAGGGGAAGGCTAGGGATGCCCAAAATGGCAAGGATAGGGGTTTAAATAGGCAAGGGTCTAGGGATTAGGGTTTGGGGGTGTTTAGATGGTCTACGGACCTCCGGATCGCGATCGGACGGCTACGGAGCAGAGGGGGGGGGTTAGTAGATTGGATTTATGGGCTGTGAAGAGGGGGTGTGGGCTGAGAGGAGAGAAGAGAGGGCAGCCCGACACTGTGTCTCGGAGACCGAAACGTCCGACAAATAAACTGGCAACGGTGCCGCTCTAATTTAAAGGTTGGGCTATCAAACGAGCTCTGAATGCGACGAAAATTGGTAGGCGGTCTACCTACAATACAATAAGACCACACGCCAAGTTTCATCCCATTCCGAGAACATTTTTGGCCACTCATAAAATAAATATTTGGAGGTGCCGCGGGCGCGTGCAAGTGTGTCTGGGCTCAGAACGGACAACGGAGAGGACGGGCGGACTCAGACGGATGCAAGTTTTGAAAAAGATGCAGATGCAATGCACACGATGACATGGAAAAATGCAACACGCAAGCAGATGACATAATAACGACGACGAATAACTGGCTGACACCTGACGCATCGGTCTCGGGGCGTCACAAGAGTGTATTATTATAGTTTTGTAGAATTATTATTTCAAGGGTTTCCAAAGGGACGTGTCATACCATGAGCTCTAGAAACTTGGAATAAGTTTTTATTTGTTAATATATTGCGGCTAATGTTCTTTTCTCACCAACCTTTGTTTTCTTTGTGACACCTTATAACCAAACATTTTGTTTGGTAATATTGGATTCATGTATTTTTTACATCATTTTTTGTGACACATATGAAGAGGTATGTGAAGCGTTACCTCATACTCACCATGTATCTGTTGATAAAAATCATTTGAACAATTGTTTAGAATAATATTCTATCCATATTACACATCTCTGTGTAATAACGGTTTCCGTAGGAAATATAAACTAGATGCCCTAGAGTATGTTATTATGGTTTTGTAGAATTATTTCAAGGATTTTTATTACGCGTAATAAGTTATGTAATATTGGTTGACCTGGCCTTAGTTGTGATGCATTTTATTATTTATATTTCCTTTGATATTGGTAGATTAATTGTAATTGTGGTGGGAGTATGTTTTTCTACCGAAAGGGAAGTTGTATTCATTGATGGGTGCAATGCTCCCTTGTTAGAAATAGATATGAACACCATTTCATTATCTTTAATGCAAATGTATTCCAATAAATGATGTTTAATTTTGCTCTGCATCTAGTGGATGGTGTTCTATATTTTAGTAGAGCTACTTACATGTGGTTCAATACCTCTATCATTTAGTTGGCTAATTAGAAATAATTATGGCTAAGAAATTTAATGTAAATATAATTAGTTTCCAACCTAGTATCTTATTTTTCTCTTCTTTGTTAGCTTGTCTTGCTATGTTACTTGTTTTGTACCTAGCTTCTTACATGGAGGGGTGGCACCCCTAGCCATCCTGGTATAGGTATCTATCTTCTATAATTCTCTAGAATATTATTCACACCCTAGATATTTCTTACTACTCATAAAAATATATCCCTTTAGATTTCTCTATGTAAGCAGCATCGTGATACGTCTCCAACGTATCTACTTTTCCAAACACTTTTCCCTTGTTTTGGATTCTAACTTGCATGATTTGAATGGTACTAACCCGGACTGACGTTGTTTTCAGCAAAAATGGCATGGTGTTATTTTTGTGCAGAAATAAAAGTTCTCGGAATGACCAGAAAATGAACGGAGAATTATTTTGGAATATATAAAAAATACCGGCAGAAGAATCCAGACCAGGAGGCCCACACCCTGTCCACGAGGGTGGGGGGCGCGCCCCCTGCCTCGTGGGCCCCCTGAGGCTCCACCGACATCAGCTCCGACTCCATATATTCACGTTCGGGGAGGAAAAAAATCAGAGAGAAGGATTCGTCGCGTTTTACGATATGGAGCCGCCGCCAAGCCCTAATCTCTCCCGGGAGTGCTGATCTGGAGTCCGTTCGGGACTTCGGAGAGTGGAGATCGTCGTCATCGTCATTATCAACCTTCCTCCATCACCAATTCCATGTTGCTCACCGCCGTGCGTGAGTAATCCCATTGTAGGGTTGCTGGACGGTGATGGGTTGGATGAGATTTACCATGTAATCGAGTTAGTTTTGTCAGGGTTTGAACCCTAGTATCCATTATGTTCTAAGATTGATGTTGCTATGACTTTGCTATGCTTAATGCTTGTCACTAGGGCCCGAGTGCCATGATTTCAGACCTGAACCTATTATGTTTTCATGAATATATGTGAGTTCTTGATCCTATCTTGCAGGTCAATAGTCACCTACTATGTGTTATGATCCGGCAACCCCGAAGTGACAATAATCGGGACCACTCCCGGTGATGACTGTAGTTTGAGGAGTTCATGTATTCACTAAGTGTTAATGCTTTGGTCTGGTACTCTATTAAAAGGATGCCTTAATATCCCTTAGTTTCCAATAGGACCCCGCTGCCACGGGAGGGTAGGACAAAAGATGTCATGCAAGTTCTTTTTCATAAGCACGTATGACTATATTCAGAATACATGCCTACATTACATTGATGAACTGGAGCTAGTTCTGTGTCACCCTATGTTATAACTATTACATGAGGAATTGCATCCGACATAATTATCCATCACTGATCCAATGCCTATGAGCTTTTCACATATTTCTTGCTGCTTATTTACTTTTCCGCTGCTACTGTTACAATCACTACAAAACTACTATGGCTACTTTTGCCACTGTTACCATTACTACCATATTAGTTTGCTACTAAATACTTTTCTGCAGATATTAAGTCTTCCAGGTGTGGTTGAATTGACAACTCGACTGCTAATACTTGAGAGTATTCTTTGGCTCCCCTTGTGTCGAATCAATAAATTTGGGTTGAATAGTCTACCCTCGAAAACTGTTGCGATCCCCTACACTTGTGGGTTATCAAGACTAATTTCTGGCGCCGATGCCGGGGAGCATAGCTATATTCTGTAAGTCACATGGGATTTATATCTATTGATCACTATGAAGAACTTGAAAGACGAAAAAACCAAAAGTTATCCCTCAACTACGAGGGGAGGTAAGGAACTGCCATATAGCTCTGCACTTGATTCACCCTCTGTTATGAGTAAATTTTGCGACACCTACTCCTGCTATTGAATTTGATATGTCGCATGTTCTTGATGATGCTACTTCTGCTATGTATGATGAAACTACTTCTATGCTTGATAATATTGTGTCATTAGGTGAATTTCTTGATGAACAAATTGCTAGGGTTAGAGAGAATGCAATTAATGAAACTGATAATATTGATGAAAGTGATGATGAAGATTCTCCCCCTAGATATGAATTGCCTGTCGTGCCTGAGGGTTATGTTATGGATAAAGAAGCTGCTAGAGACTTTATTGCTTGCAATGATAGATATGATCTTAAGAAATTAGTAGCTAAGCTGAAAGAAAAGTCTTTGAATGCTAGAATGAAATATGACCCTGCTTTTGCTACTTCACCTATCTGTGTTCCTTATAAGGATTATGATTTCTCTGTCGATCATGAGTTAATTACTTTGGTTGAATCCGATCCTTTCCATGGCTATGATCTGAAATTGTTGTGGCACATCTCACTAAGTTGAATGATATAGCCACCCTATTCACCAATGAGGAAAAAATTCGTTACTACTATATCCTTAAGTTATTTCTGTTCTCGTTGAAGGGTGACGCTAAGATATGGTTTAATTCTCTTGATCCTGGTTGTGTGCTTAGTCCCCAGGATATGATTTATTACTTCTCTGCTAACTATTTCCCGCTCATAAGAAACAAGCTGCCTTACGTGAAATATATAATTTTGTGCAAATTGAAGAAGAGAGTCTTCCACAAGCTTGGGGAAGGCTTCTCCGATTACTTAATGCTTTTCCTAATCATCCTCTTAAGAAAAATGAAATACTTGATATATTTTATAATGGACTAACCGATGCTTCCAGAGACCACCTGGATAGTTGTGTTGGTTGTGTTTTCAGGGAAAGAACCGTCGATCAAGCTGAATTGCTATTGAATAATATGTTGACCAATGAAAACAATTGGACACTTCCTGAACCAGCTACTAAGCCAACTCTGAAGAAAAGAGGTGTTCTATTTCTCAGTCCTGAAGATATGCAAGAGGCAAAGAAATCTATGAAAGAAAAAGGTATTAAAGCTGAAGATGTTAAGAATTTACCACCTATTGAAGAAATAAATGGTCTTGATAACCCGACACAGGAAGTAAAGGTAAATTCTCTCTATCGATTTGATTAGGGTGATATTCCTCGTTATAACTCTGCTAGCCAATGTTTACATGAGTTTGACAACTTTATTGTTAAACAAGTAAATTTCAATGCTTATGTTGGTAGACAATTGCAACGTAATGCTTATATGATTGAACACTTGAGTGATTATATGTCTAGAGTTAAAGGTGAACGGAAACTCATTAGTAAACATGCTTCTATGGTTACCACTCAAGTGGAACAAGTACTTAAAGCACAAAATGATTTGCTCAATGAATTAAATAGTAGGAAAAATGATAATGCTATTAGAGTTGTGACTAGAGGGGGTAGAATGACTCATGAACCTATGTATCATGAGGGCCACCCTAAGAGAATTGAGCAAGATTCTCAAAGAGCTAATGTAGATGCACCTAGTTCTTCTAAGAAGAAGAATAAGAAAAATAAGACTTTGCATGCTTCTAGTGAACATGTTACCAACACACCTGAGAATACCAATGATATTTCTATCTCTGATGCTGAAACACAATCTGGTAATGAACATGAACCTAGTGATAATGTTAATGATGATGCTCAACCTAGCAATAACGATGATGTAGAGATTGAACCTGTTGTTGATCTTGATAAGCCACAATCATAGAATGGACGTTATGATAAGAGAGACTTTGTCGCTAGGAAGCACGGTAAGGAAAGAAAACCATGGGTTCAGAAGCTCATGCCTTTTCCTCTTCAACCATCCAAGAAAAAGGATGATGAGGATTTTGAGCGCTTTGATGAAATGATTAGACCTATCTTTTTGCGTATGCGTTTGACTGATATGCTCAAAAAAAAATCCTTATGCTAAGTATATGAAAGACATTATCACAAATAAAAGAAAGATACCTGAAGTTGAAATTTCCACCATGCTTGCTAATTATACTTTTAAAGGTGCAATACCAAAGAAACTAGGAGGTCGAGGAGTACCAACTATACCATGCTCCATTAAAACAAAACTATGTTAAAACTGCTTTATGTGATCTTGGAGCCGGTGCTAGTGTTATGCCTCTCTCTTTATATTATAGACTTGATTTGAATAAGTTGACACTTACTGAATTATTGATACGTCTCCAACATATCTATAATTTTTGATTATTCCATGCTATTATTTATGATGTTTTGGATGTTTAATGAGCTTAGTCATACACTTTTATATTATTTTTGGGACTAACCTACTAACCCAAAGGCCCAGTCCAGATTGCTGTTTTTTTTGCCTATTTCAGGGTTTTGCAGAAAAGGAATATCAAATGGAGTCAAAACGGAATGAAACCTTTGGGGGAGATATTTTTGGAGAAAATCACGCACGGGAGACTTGAGAACCACGGAGTAGGGGCCACGAGATGCCCACGAGGGTGGGGGGCGCGCCCCCCTGCCCAGGGCGCGCCCCCTGCGTCGTGGGTCCCTCGTAAGGCCCCCGGTGCCCTTCTTCCTCCTATATAAGCCTACGTACCCCGAAACCAACAGAGTAACAGAGAAAACCTAGTTCCACCACCGTAACCTTCTGCTCCTGTGAGATCCCATCTCGAGGCTTGTTTTGGAGCTCTGCCGGAGGGGGGATCTACCACGGAGTGCTTCTACATCATCATCATCGCCTCACCATGAGTTGTGAGTAGTTTACCACAGACCTTCGGGTCCATAGCTAGTATATAGATGGCTTCTTCTCTCTCTTTGGATCTCAATACAAAGTTCTCCTCGGTCTTCGAGGAGATCTATTCGATGTAATCTCTTTTTACGGTGTGTTTGTCGAGATCCGATGAATTGTGAGTTTATGATCAAGATTATCTATGAGAAATATTTGGTTCTTTTCCGAACTCTTTATGTGTGCTGATAATATCCTTGCAAGTCTCTTCGAATTATCGTTTTGGTTTGGCCTACTAGATCTATAGTTCTTGCAATGGGAGAAGTGCTTGGCTTTGGGTTCAATCTTGCGGTGTCCTTTCCCAGTGACAGTAGGGGCAGCAAGGCACGTATTGTATTGTTGCCATCGAGGATAAAAAGATGGGGTTTATATCATATTGCTTGAGTTTATCCCTCTACATCATGTCATCTTGCTTAAGGCGTTACTCTGTTCTTATGAACTCAATACACTAGATGCATGCTGGATAGCGGCCGATGTGTGGAGTAATAGTAGTAGATGAAGGCAGTAGTCGATCTACTTGTCTCGAACGTGATGCCTATATACAATGATGATGCCTAGATAGTCTCATAATTATTCGCTTTTCTATCAATTGCTCGATAGTAATTTGTTTACCCGCCGTAGAATATCACTATCATGAGAGAAGCCACTAGAGAACACTATGGCCCCCGGGTCTATTCTCGACATACCAATCTACATCTACTTTACTTTTTCCGCTTTTACTTTCTGTTCTTATAAACAAAAATACCAAAAATAGAAACTATCATCTCTTTCAGATCTCACTTTCGTAAGTGACCGTAAAGGGATTGATAACCCCTTATCGTGTTGGCTGCGAAGTTCTTAGTTGTTTGTGCAGGTGCGAGGGACTAGCACGTGGTTTCCTACAGGATTGATACCTTGGTTCTCAAAAACTAAGGCAAATACTTACACTACTGTGCTGCATCTCCCTTTCCTCTTCGAGGGAATAGAACGCAAGCTCGAGAAGTAGCAAGAAGAATTTCTGGCGCCGTTGCCGGGGAGGCTTACGCAAAAGTCATATACCAAGTACCTACCACAAACCCTTATCCTTCGCATTACATTTTTTGCCTCTCGTTTTCCTCTCCCCCACTTCACCCTTGCCGTTTTATTTGCCCTTCTTCTGTCGTGTGTTTATCGTTCGCTTGCCTCTTGTTTGCTTGTGTGAGTTGGATTGCTTGCTTGTCAATATGGCTCCGAACAATACCAAATTGTGTGACTTCTCCAATACCAACAATAATGAATTTATTAGCATTCCGATTGCTCCAATTACCGATGTTGAATCTTGTGAGATCAATGCTGCTTTGTTGAATCTTGTCATGAAAGATCAATTCTCCGGCCTTCCTAGTGAAGATGCCGCTACCCATCTAAACTACTTTGTTTATTTGTGTGATATGCAAAAGAAAAGGGATACAGATAACGATATTGTTAAATTGAAGTTATTTCCGTTTTCACTTAGAGATCGTGCTAAAACTTGGTTTTCTTCTTTGCCTAGAAATAGTATTGATTCGTGGAATAAGTGCAAAGATCCTTTTATCTCTTTGTATTTCCCTCCTGCTAAGATCATCTCTCTTAGAAACGGTATTATGAATTTTAAGCAACTAGATCATGAGCATGTTGCACAAGCTTGGGAGAGAATGAAACTAATGATATGTAATTGCCCTACACATGGTTTGAATCTATGGATGACTATTCAGAACTTTTATGCTGGCTTGAATTTTGCTCCTAGAAATCTTTTAGATTCGGCCGCAGGAGGCACTTTCATGGAAACTACCTTAGGAGAAGCTACCAAACTCCTAGATAATATTATGGTCAATTATTCTCAATGGCACACCGAAAGATCCACTAGTAAAAAAGTGCATGCTATTGAAGAAATTAGTGTTTTGAGTGGAAAGATGGATGAACTTATGAAATTATTTGCTGCTAAGAGTGCTTCTTCTGATCCTAATGATATGCCTTTGTCCACTTTGATTGAAAATAACAATGAATCTTTGGATGTGATTTTTTGGTAGGAATAATTTTGGTAACAATTCTTATAGAGGGAACTTCAATCCTAGGCCTTTTCCTAGTAATTCCTCTAATAATTATGGTGATTCCTACAACAACTCTTATGGAAAGATGCCTTCTGAATTTGAAACTAGTGTTAAGGAGTTTATGATTTTGCAAAAGAATTTTAATGTTTTGCTTGAAGAGAAATTGCTTAAGATTGATGAATTGGCTAGAAGTGTGGATAGAATTACTCTTGATGTTGATTCTTTGAAACTTAGATCTATCCCACCTAAGCATGATATCAACGAGTCTCTCAAAGCCATGAGAATTTCCATTGATGAATGCAAAGAAAGAACCACTAGGATGCGTGCTAAAAGAGTGGATTATATTAAAAATGAGTTCTTCTAGTTATCATGAAAATAAAGATGAAGATCTGAAAGTTATTGATGTGTCTCCTATTAGATTCTTGTTTTCTAGTATAAATCTTTATGAAGATAGGATTGAAGATGATTCTTCTTTAAGGTGTCTCAATGATTCAGAGTTTTTAGATCTTGATGCTAAAATTGTTAAAAGTGGGAGTGAAGAGATTAAAACCTTGCATAGTGATGAACCCACTACTTTGGATTTCAAGGGTGTGGCACCCCGGATCAGAGCGACCAGTTTACGTTGCATAGCGAGCCCAGAGACCTTGTCTTCTGGCAACACACAACATCCTGGTACAGAAAACAACCGCTTTATTGATAATAGCGGACCATAGTTTTACATTACAACAAGTAGCAAGGACAAGCGGCACACACGAGGCGGCTGGATAATATGTACATTATTTAATGAACATAAAAGGCCTCGGTCATAAAACTACGCAGCAGTGGAATGACTTCGTAGCGGAACTCCATCTCACAGGGACACTGATGTGGACACGGTCTAGACTCGGACGACACTCCTTTCCAGCGAAACTTTCCTGAAATCTGGCATGACACGCCAGGTCAGTACATTGAATGTACTTGCAAGCTTACCACAAACAAAATCACAATGACAAACAATATCATGATAATTATTCAATTGTTAACATGCAGCAACAAACTTGGATAAAAATTAACTAACATGCTGTACTCATGCCTTTGTGAAAACAGAACCCCGGTCTGACTTACCCATGGTGATTTTTATTAAACTATAAACTTGTTCGTCTTAACAAGACATAAATCGTGATCTTTCTGGCGATCACTACCCTGACCATACTTGGTCTCAACACATCTCGGTGGCTCTTCCACCATTTTTGCAGTACAAATATTTAGAACTTAGCAAGAAATTTTTTAATATATGTTGACCCATGGTGTGACTTACTTTCGAGCGTGTCCATGACCGTGGACTCGTCTATCGATAGATTAATTACACTCTGCAGAGGTAGTGCACTGTACCCACACCACGGAACCCATGGCCTCGCTTTCCCATTCGGGTGGACCAACGGCGTTCCGACAAAACCCTTCCATTGCCATGACACTCTCTCGGCCACTCCGACTCATTTCCCACTGGAATAGTCCTGGGTGGCCCTGTGCCTACCAAAGGCACACCGACCACCGTCGTGGCCAAATAGCAATTGTCCCAAACGGGGACTCGGTACCATAAACTTAACAACAGGCACACAAGGTTATGTCTGCTTACCGGGCCAGGGTACTGCATGCCCATAACCTTCCCTATTTGGAGGTACCGACAAAAGGCATGACAACGGACCGAATAAAGACCTTCCCATGAAGGCAAATGTGGTTGCACTGGGAAAACTCGATTCAGTGGCACCATGACCTGGTCAACAATTTATTCAAGTTGAGTTAATAATAGTTTCAACTTAAAGAAAGTAAACAACCGGTGTCATAAAATGCCATAGAATGCAACATACCAAATGCATTACAAAAAAATAACTGGGTCAACTTACTTTACTAAATATAAGCATCACAACTTCAATATTATTCTGGTTATGATTTACTTTTAATTAAAAACAGAACATATTCTAGCAAAAATTTTATCATAATTCTTATGAAAAAAAAGAAATAACTTCACATAGTTATTTATATGCATATCCATAATAGTTCTCAAAGATCCAAACTTTCTTCTACCTATCTTGATAACTTAAACCACATTCCAACTTTCTTTAAACTAAATGAAACAACTAAATACAGCAACCAACAGAAAGTATTTAACAAAAATAATTCATATGTATAAATTAAATCATTTATTCAAGTTGGACAATCACAAATATTGAAATGGCACTATGAAAATGTTGCTGTGGCTTGCCTTAGTGCAAATGAGGTTCACAAACCTCCTGGTGATCCTCAAGACAAGCTTCACCTTCTGAAAATAAATAAAAGTACAAAAAAGAAAACATCAAGAATCATTCAAAAATTCACCAGAAAATCTGCACAGCTCCAAATAGTCTCATTTTTGGTGTGCTGCAAGATTTCTCCACAAAGAACACAATGCAAAAAGAATCAATTCATTTGGACTTATGGTTAAAAACTTATTGCAGTTTGAAGTTCTCTGGAATATATTTAAATTTAGATTTTAAATAAACAGACTAGGGGGGGTGACGTCGAAGGCGTAAAAGCCCAGGGCGCCACCACTCATGCCGCTTCGCGCGGGTAAAGATGGGCTGACTAGCGGGCTCTGCTAGTCAGGTGAGGGGGAGAGGGGGAAAAGAACAGGGGCGGCCGCGGCCTCGCCGGAGCACACGCCGGCGACGCGGCTCCTTGGCGAAGATGGGAGGGGTAGATCGATGGAGGAGGTCGAGGCGCACCTACCCATACCTGTAGAGTGGCTAGGGGTGGTCTGACAGCGTCGGAAATGAGTTCGCTGGCGGAGGCAGAACGGGGTGGTCGCCGGAGTTGAAGAAGACGGCGTGCAACGGCGTCTCCAGCATCTCCAACTAGGTGGAATGGCTCCACCAGAGAGTGGCGGAGGCTCTGGTAAGGTCGCCCTGGCCTGAGAGGGTCTGGAGCTACCGCGATGCCCCGAGGGGATCGCCGGTGAGCTCGAGCTCGAGGACGGCGGCATGTGGCCTGCCCGGCCGGGCCACGGAGTTCTACACAGTCTAGGTGTGTGTGGGAGTGGAGCTGGGTGCTCGGGAAGGCTGGGAGGGGGGCCTATATATAGACGATCCGAGAGGGGGGAACGGGGCTCCACCGGCGACACCTGGATGTTGCGCCCGCGACGAATGGCGTCAGTGAGAGGGGGAAGAAGGTGACGGGGTCACGCGGGAGCTGTGGACGGACGGAGACGAGCACAGGGCGCTGGGGTGGCGACGAGCACAATGCGCACCGCACTGTTGCCTTGGCTGGACCGCGCCCGTGCTCGCTGCGGCGAGCTCCGGCGTCGGTGAGCACCAGAGGGGTGGTGTAGAGATGAAAACGAATATGGTGGCACGGGTTGGCACGCTATGGCAGGCGTGGAAGCATGCACGCGCTCAACAAAGCGCTCGGCGGCATCCAGAGCGCGCCGACAAGCAGCCATGGCATGGTGTACACACGTGGTCACCGCGCGAACTTTGCCTACTGGCTTACTTGGTGCCAAAATTTATGTCTGGCGTGTTGTTCGTGGTAGAAAGGAGAGTTACCCATGGTTGGTTTGTTTCCAGACGCAGTAGAAAGAAAATCACACGTCTGGTAAGTTTCTGGACAGAAACTTTGAGAGTTTACTGAGGTAAATTGGCTAAGAGTTGGAGGCTGTGCTTTGGAGGCTAGTCATAAGTTACTAAGGTGAAGATGCACAAGGAGTTTCAGAAGCAATGGAGCAAGTAAAATGGTAGTTGCTGTAGAAACTACCATTTCTGTCCAGAATAGAAAAGAATTTATGTAGCAAAAATACTCCAAAAGTTGGTAAAATATTTTTGCTCACGAAGGTGCCCTAGGGTCCAAAGAATATTTATGAATTTCCTTAGATTTTTGTGGGCCAGAAAAATAGGGGCTGCTTTGAAGCACAATGGGTTTAACTAGGGTTTTGGAGGGGGAAGTGAATATTTTTCAATAAAGAAAAATATTCCAATAATTATATTAGAGTGAACCAGATGGAAAATATGATTTGAGATGGATATGAGGCACTTGGGTGAAAGCCAAGGGTACCGAAGTGTTTAAGTCCATATGAAAAGATTCAGAAATCCCAAGGTTCAAAATAAATTCAAATATAACTCACGCAAATAAAAGGGGGCAAAAATCAGGCTGTCACAAACCTCCCCCACTTAGAATGAATCTCGTCCTCGAGATTTGGTTGCTTGGGAAAACCATTCCGGATAATATTTCTGTAGGAATCCTTCCTGTTCCCAGGTTGCTTCGGACTTGGTGTGATGCTCCCACTGGACCTTATAAAACTTTCTTACTTTACTACGGGTGACCCTTTCCATCTGATCCACAATTTTGAACGGTCTTTCCTCATACGTTAAATTCTTTGCCAGTTCTATGTCGGTCATGGTAGTCCTTTTCTCAGGCGGCGATATGCACCGCCTCAACTCTGAGACGTGAAACACGTTATGCACATCGGACAATTCCAGGGGCAATTCCAACTGATAAGAAACGGTGCCCACTCGAGAAATGACTGGGAAGGGGCCAATAAATCTTGGTGCCAACTTTCCGCGAGTCTGGAATCTTTTGACTCCTTACATAGGAGTGACTCTGAGGTATACGCGCTCTCCAGGTTCAAAACTGAGCTGTCGGTGTTTTGCATCGTAATAACTCTTTTGTCAAGATTTGGCCAATTGTAATCTATCTCTGATCTCCTTGACTTGTTTCTCAGCTTCCATCATGAGGTCTGTTCCGAAGATACGGCTATCCCCAGTCTAAGACCAATTTAACGGGGTGCGACATTTGCGGCCACATAAAGCCTCGTACGGAGACATCTTTAGACTGGTTTGGAAGCTCTTGTTGTAGGAGAACTCGGCGTAAGGCAGACAATCTTCCCATTTAGATCCTTGGGCCAAGACGCAAGCTCGCAACATATCTTCAAGTATTTGGTTTACCCGCTCTGTCTGTCCATCAGTTTGAGGATGATAGGCTGTACTGTATTTTAGGGTTGTCCCCAAGGCTTGATGGAGACGTGTCCAGAAAGCGGAGGTAAAGAGTGAACCTCGGTCGGAAGTGATGGTTCAAGGTACTCCATGCAGACTGACTATTCTGGACACATACATTTGTGCAAGTTGGTCGGCTCGATAGGTGGTCTTGACCGGGATAATGTGTGCTACCTTGGTTAGAGTATCCACGATGACCCATATTGCATTATTGCCTTGCTGAGTCTTGGGTAGTCCTGTGATGAAATCCATGCAGACATCATCCCATTTCCATTATGAAACTGGCAGTGGTTGAAGAAGTCCGTCTGGCTTCTGATGTTCTGCCTTTACTTTATTACATATGTCGCAACAAGCCACAAAATAGGCAATGTCCTTCTTCATTCCGTCCCACCAGAATATTTGGCGAAGGTCTTGATACATTTTTGTACCCCCAGGGTGAATAGAGTATGAGGATTCGTGTGCTTCTAACAAGATTTTCTTTTTCAAGTCCGACTGATTTGGTACACAAATCCTTCCACAAAATCGGAGAGTCCCAAAGCGATCCTTCGAAAAATCAGGGGTACGTCCTGCCAGCATATTCTTGGCATGCTTTTGTAGGACAGGATCGTCTGGCTGGGCCTTGCGGATTTCTTCCTCCAGGGTGGGGTAACTTCCAAAATATTAGTGAGACCAGCCTCAACGATGTTCAGATGGAGTTGAGCAATCTCCTCTTGAAGTTTAACGGGCAAAGATTTTAATATGACGTTTAGGCTGACCGGCTTTCGACTGAGTGCGTCAGCCACCACGTTGGCTTTACCCGGGTGGTAATTTATTCCAAGACCATAATCCTTAACTAGCTCAAGCCACCTTCGCTGCCGATGATTCAAATCTGGCTAAGTAAATATATACTTGAGACTCTTGAGATCCGTAAAAATTTGGCACTTCTTCCCGATGAGATAATGCCTCCATATTTTGAGAGCATGCACCACCGCGGCCAATTCTAGATCATGAGTAGGGTAATTTCCTTCGTGCGGTCGCAGTTGTCGTGATGCATATGCCACTACCTTGCCGTCTTGCATGAGTACGCAACCAAGTCCTTGTCTGGATGCGTCACAGTATACATCAAAACTGCGGTAGATGTCTGGAAGAGTTAATACGGGTGCGGTGGTCAGCCATTTCTTTAGCTCACCAAAACTTTTCTCACAGTCGTTCATCCATTCAAACTGAAGGAAATATGCCCTAGAGGCAATAATAAAGATGTTATTTGTATTTCCTTATATCATGATAAATGTCTTTTATTCATGCTAGAATTGTATTAACGGGAAACTTAGTACATGTGTGGATACATAGACAAAACAGTATGTCCCTAGTATGCCTCTACTAGACTAGCTCATTGATCAAAGACGGTTATGTTTCCTAGCCATAGACATGAGTTTTCATTTGATCAACGGGATCACATCATTAGGAGAATGATGTGATGGACAAGACCCATCCGTTAGCATAACACTATGATCGTTTAGTTTTTCTGCTATTGCTTTCTTCATGACTTATACATGTTCCTATGACTATGAGATTATGCAACTCCCGAATACCGTATGAACACCTTGTGTGCTATCAAACGTCACAACGTAACTGGGTGATCATAAAGATGCTCTACAGGTGTCTCCGAAAGTATTCGTGGTGTTGGCATAGATAAGGATTAGAATTTGTCACTCCGATGTCGGAGAGGTATCTCTGGGCCCTCTCGGTAACACACATCACAATAAGCCTTGCAAGCAAAAGACTAATGAGTTAGTCACGAGATGATGTGCTACGGAACGAGTAAAGAGACTTGCCGGTAACGAGATTGAACTAGGTATAGAGATACCGACGATCGAATCTCGGGCAAGTAACATACCGTTGACAAAAGGAACAACGTATGTTGTTATGCGGTTCTGACCGATAAAAGATCTTCGTAGAATATGTAGGAGCCAATATGAACATCCAGGTTCCGCTATTGGTTATTGACCGGAGATGAGTCTCGGTCATGTCTACATAGTTCTCGAACCCGTAGGGTCCGCACGCTTAACGTTTTGATGACGATCGGTATTATGAGTTTATGAGTTTTGATGTACCGAAGGTAGTTCGGAGTCCCGTATGAGATCACGGACATGACGAGAGGTCTCGGAATGTCCGAGACACAAAGATTGATATATTGAACGGCTATATTCGGACACCGGAAGTATACCGGAAAAGTTTCGGATTTATCGGGATTGCCGGAGGGGGTTACCGGAACCTCCTACGAAGGGGGATGGTCCATAGTGGGCCTTATGGAAAGGAGAGAGGCAGCCCATAGGGCTGGCCGGCGCCCCACCTAGTTCCTAGTTGGACTAGGATTGGTGGGAGGCGCCACCTCTTCCTTTTCCTACTCCATCTCTTCCTTCTTTGGTGATTCCTACTAGGAATAGGATTGCAATCCTATTCCTAGTAGGATTCCTTCCCTAGCCGCACCATAGGAGGTTGGCCGGCCCTCCTCCCTTGCTCCTTTATATACGGGGGCAGGGGGGCACCCAAAGACACACAAGTTGAATTGTTTTAGCCGTGTGCGGTGCCCCCCTCCACAGAATCATACCTCGGTCATACCGTCGCGGAGCTTAGGCGAAGCCCTGCGCCGGTGAACACATCATATCCGTCACCACACCGTCGTGGTGACGAAACTCTCCCGTGAAGCTCAACTGGATCAAGAGCTCGTGGGACGTCATCAAGCTGAACGTGTGCTGAACGCGGAGGTGCCGTACGTTCGGTGCTTGATCGGTTGGATCGCGAAGAAGTTCGACAACATCAACCGCGTCACTTGACGTTTCCGCTCCCGGTCTACGAGGGTACGTAGACACACTCTTCCCTCTCGTTGCTATACATCTGGTAGATAGATCTTGCGTGATCGTAGGAAAATTTTAAAATACTACGTTCCCCAACACAAACTTCTTATCCTTTTTGAGTAGCTCTGTCATGGGTTTGGCAAGCTTGGAGAATCCTTCAATGAAACGACGGTAATATCCAGCCAGTCCAAGGAAACTCCTGATCTGAGATACGGTTGTGGGTGGCAACCAATTGAGCACATCTTTTACCTTGCTTGGGTCTATGGCTATACCCTCGGCGGATAGCACGTGTCCAAGAAATCCAACTTCTTTGAGACAAAACTCACATTTGCTGAATTGGGCATAAAGCTGATGGTCGCGAAGTCGTTGTAACACCGCTCGGAGATGTTCTTTGTGATCCCCTTCAGTTTTTGAATATATAAGTATGTCATCGATAAAGACCACCACGAACTTATCGAGGAAATCCATGAATACTTTATTCATCATGTGCATGAAGAATGCAGGTGCATTGGTGAGACCAAAGGACATAACTGTATATTCATAAAGACCATATCGAGTGGTGAATGCGGTCTTAGGAATATCTTCCTTTTTAATCTTAAGCTGATGGTATCTAGTCCGTAAGTCAATCTTGGAGAATACCTTGGCCCCACTGAGCTGATCGAACAAATCATCTTCTTGGCAGCGGGTCTTTATTTTTGATGGTGACATCATTCAGCTGACGATAATCCACACACATGCAGAGGCTGCCATCCTTTTTGCTTACAAAGAATGCAGGCGATCCCCATGGTGAGGAACTAGGACGAATATACCCTTTCTGGAGCATTTCATGGAGCTGCTTCTTTAATTCCACTAATTCTGATGAGGGCATCCTTTAATATTTCTTGAATAACGGTGCGGTTCCGGGTACCAGATCTATTGCAAATTCAAGTTCTCGGTCTGGCGGCATGACTGGCAGTTCTTCTGGAAATACATCCAGAAATTCACTGACCACATGAATTAATTCCAATTCAGCCACATCGGTGAATATCATTCCCTTCTTTGGTATGCTTCTGCGGGAATATAATTTTGTAGCCGCCCTCCTTGACTGGTCAGAGTGACTTCTCGGGTTGCATAGTTTATGCATACTTGATATTGGGTAAGCCAATTCATGCCCAAAATAACATCCAGCTGTACTGACTCGATGAGTATCAAGGAAGTTGGAAAGCTTATCCCGTTGATATTGATTTCCAAGTCACGGCAGACCAGACTGCTCTGGATTAAAGATTCCGAGGTTTGTACCAGCATATTTTTGCCTAAAAGAGAACAAGAAAATTTGTTTTGGGCAACAAAACTCCGAGAAATAAAAGAGTGGGAAGCCCCTGAGTCAAATAAAATTATTCCAGGTATGCTATTAACAGAAAACATACCAATGACTACTTCGGGGTTTTCTTCGGCTTCATCTGCGGAGAGGTGATGGACGTGTCCAACGATGTTTTGCTGGTTCGGGTAGGACCCCATGAAGTTGACTTGTGGCCAGAATAAGGCATTCGCCTTTTTGTTCTTGGGGTACTGCCTGGCATAATGTCAATTTTGCCCACAACTGAAGCAAGAATTATTGCGCTGACGCTCCTCGTGTACTGGGTTGGTGACAACATTCTTGACTTGGGTAGTGGTCTTGTTAACATTCTGCTGCCAATTGAGCTTGTATTCCACTTGGGTTTGCCGCCAGGTTCAAGCCTTCTGCACTAGTTGTCCCTCTTTCCTTGGTTCAAACTTGTGCTTGTGCTCGTTATTAGCAGGTCGGTTGTCCAGTACGAGCTTGTGTTCTCTTTCCGCAATGAAAGCTTTATTTACCAAAGTTTGGAAGTCTGGAAAATCAAGCATGCTGAGAGTGCACCTGAGTTGCGAGTTTAATCCTCCAAGTAATCTATCAATCTTTCTTTCTTCAGTGGCCACGTCATATAGGGAATAATGGGCTAGGTGGTTGAATTTATGAAAATATTCACCCACGGACAGATTCCCTTGGGTGAGTGCGAGAAATTCACGATGCTTGGTCTTCATAATTCCAGTAGGGATATGGTATTTGCGGAACTGATCCCTGAATTTTGTCCAGGTGAGTGCTTCATCAGCAAGCCACATGGCTTTTGTATTTTCCCACCATATGGCAGCAGTGCCTTCAAGATAGTGAGTTGCATACGGAACTTTGTCCTCTTCTGCAGTACGGGCAATCTCAAGCTTCCTCTCAATGGTTTGCAACCAATCGTCGGCATCCAAAGGGTCAACGGCCTGACTGAAACTGGGAGGCCGAGTTCTCTGAAAATCGGATAGCTTGGAGTAATGACCGTTCTGATGTCCATTCTGACCAACCATAGCTTGAACACTTTTTAATATCTCAAGCAGATCATTACTTCTTCTTTCCTCAAACATACGCAGAATTTGCTCAGTGGTAGGCGGATTTGGCGGTGGAGGCGGTGGTATGTACGGCTCGGGGGAGTGTCCTGCCTGTCGGGCGGAGCGATGAACATGAACATCCTCGGGAGAGCTGCTACTGTTGCCTCCCCGTGTCATCCTATTATGGATTTTTCCCAAGACAACGCAACCGAGATGAGAAACATTCAAAAGAAAATACGTGGGGAAAAGCCCGCAACAAAACTCGAGGGAAACAAAATTGCGAAGAAAGACAACGAGTAAAAGATACACAGCTTCAGCATAATTATATAGGGACGCATACATGAAAAGAAATTAACATGCCCGGTTCCACTACTCTCATACATGAAGCGAAACATCATGACCCGTACAGCTACATTCGTACATCAGTCTGACATTGCGAATACTCTAGAGCTCTACTGCTCTGCGGGTGCTGAGGGGGTCCTCTCCTGAAGTGGACTCAGATCCTGAACTAACGAGGTTAATTGAAACCTCGGGGTTAAAGGTAACACGGCGACGCTGCCTCAGAGGCTCTCCTTCCGGGGCGGGAGTAGGGTGGATCATAGGAGCTACAGGGGTAGTGAGAAGTGATATCCACTCGGCAGGGGCACTAAGAGGAGTTATGGTCCAGGCGCCCGAGCTACTGGGAGGGGTTACTGGTGAAATAGGGGAAACATAACTGGGGACGTAAGGGGTAAATCCCATGGAGGCGGGAATGGTGACAGACCTAGTAGTGGCTAAAGCAATACGAGTGTTAGTCAACTCGTGAGCCAGCTCGTAGATCATGAGGTAGCTAGCAGTAATATAACGGGAAAGATGGCTAGCAACGCTATCAGACTCCGGATCAATCTCAAAGAAATGAACACGACCGTTGTCATGCAGAGAAGGGTAGTATTGGAAATCTGGGTGGTTCTGCATGCGGACCTCGTTGTGACGGAGCTCAATAAGGATCTCGAATGCAGCAAATTGGATGGCCTGCGAAGCGGTAGAAGCATAACCGCTCCGGGAGGTACGAGTGTAAGAGCTGGAGTCAGACTGACGCGTAGAGTCACCACTGCCTGATATTCATATATTGAGTCTGCTAGACGCTCCCAGTACACATGATAAACTGGGTCGTCTCCATGAGGGTACAGCCGACGCCACACGTTACGAAGGAGGTGCGGTGATGTGTACGGCATCAGCTGCAACTGGCACGGATACGGCACTAGATCCATCTACACTCACAACCATCATTGGGTTAGCATAAAAATAAGACAAGTATATGTAAAGCAATAACCAGCTATACAGATTACCAGCACTCAACCTAAACGCGTATCTGGCGTTTAATTAGCACGTCTTAGTCTAACGCATCCTACAGTCAGCGTGGCTCTGATACCAAGCGTTGTGGCACCCCAGATCAGAGTGACCGGTTTACCTTGCATTGCCAGCCCAGAGACCTTGTCCTCTGGCAACACACAACATCTTGGTACAAAAAACAACCGCTTTATTGATAATAGCGGACCATAGTTTTACATTACAACAAGTAGCGAGGCCAAGAGGCACACACGGTGCGGCTGGACAATATGTACATTATTTAATGAACAGAAAAGGCCTCGGTCATAAAACTACGCAGTAGCGGAACCGATTCGTAGAGGAACTCCATCTCACAGGGACACTGATGTGGACGCGGTCTAGACTCGGACGGTACTCCTTTCCAGCAAAACTTTCCTGAAATCTGGCATGACACGCCAGGTCAGTACATTGAATGTATTTGCAAGCTTACATCAAACAAAATCATAATGACAAACAATATCATAATAATTATTCAATTGTTAACATGCAGCAACAAACTTGGATAAACATTATCTAACATGCTATACTCATGCCTTTGTGAAAATAGAACCCCGGTCTGACTTACGCATGGTGATTTTTATTAAACTATAAACTTGTTTGTCTCAACAAGACATAAATCGTGATCTTTTCGGCGATCACTACCCTGACCATACTTGGTCTCAAAACATCTCGGTGGCTCTTCCACCATTTTTGCAATACAAATAATTAGAACTTAGCACACAAAATTTTATTATATGTTGACCCATGGTGTGACTTACTTTCGAGCATGTCCGTGACCGTGGACTCGGCTATCGATAGATTTATTACACTCTGCAGAGGTAGTGCACTGTACCCACACCACATAACCCATGGCCTCGCTTTCCCATTCGGGTGGACCAACGGCGTTCCGACAAAACCCTTCCATTGCCATGACACTCTCTCGGCCACTCCGACTCATTTCCCACTGTAACAGTCCTGGGTGGCCCTGTGCCTACCAAAGGCACACCGACCACCGTCGTGGCCAAACAGCAATTGTCCCAAACGGGGACTCGATACCATAAACTTAACAACGGGCACACAAGGTTATGTTTGCTTACCGGGCCAGGGTACTGCATGCCCATAACCTTCCCTATTTGGAGGTACCGACAAGAGGCATGACAATGGACCGAATAAAGACCTTCCCATAAAGGCAAATGTGGTTGCACTGGGAAAACTCGATTCAGTGGCACCATGACCCGGTCAACAATTTATTCAAGTTGAGTTAATAACAGTTTCAACTTAAAGAAAATAAACAACCGGTGTCATAAAATGCCATAGAATGCAACATACCAAATGCATTACAAAAAAATAACTGGGTCAACTTACTTTACTAAATATAAGCATCACAACTTCAATATTATTCTGGTTATGATTTACTTTCAATTAAAAACAGAACACATTCTAGCAAAAAAATTATCACAATTCTTATGAAAAAAAGAAATAACTTCACATAGCTATTTATATGCCTATTCATAATAGTTCTCAAAGATCCAAACTTTCTGCTAGCTATCTTGATAACTTAAACCACATTGCAACTTTCTGTAAACTAAATGAAACAACTAAATACAGCAACCAACAGAAAGTATTTAACAAAAATAATTCATATGTATAAATTAAATCATTTATTCAAGTTGGAAAATCACAAATTTTGAAATGGCACTATGAAAATGTTGATGTGGCTTGCCTTAGTGCAAATGAGGTTCACAAACCTCCTGGTAATCCTCAAGACAAGCTTCACCTTCTGAAAATAAATAAAAGCACAAAAAAGAAAACATCAAGAATGATTCAAAATTCACCAGAAAATCTACACAGCACCAAATAGTCTCATTTTGGTGTGCTGCAAGATTTCTCCACAAAGAACACAATGCAAAAAGAATCAATTCATTTGGACTTATGGTTAAAAAGTTATTACAGTTTGAAGTTCTCTGGAATATATTTAAATTTAGAATTTAAATAAACAGACTAGGGGGGGGGGTGACGTCGAAGGCGTAAAAGCCCAGGGCGCCACTACTCATACCGCTTCACGCGGGTACAGAGGGGCTGACTAACGGGCCCCGCTAGTCAGGTGTGGGGGAGAGGGGGAAAGGAACAGGGGCGGCCGCGGCCTCGCCGGAGCGCACGCCGGCGACGCGGCTCCTTGGCCAAGATGGGAGGGGTAGATCGACGGAGGAGGTCGAGGCGCACCTACCCGTACCCGTCGAGTGGCTAGGGGTTGTCTGACGTCGTCGGAAATGAGTTCGTGATGGCTTCTCGCCCCTCGTTGGTTACCCCAAGTGGAAGGTTTGAGATGTAGCGTAGCTACAAATTTCCCTTGGCAAAGATACCAAGGATCGAATCCTGTGAGACTCCGAGGGTCGACAAGAAGGTGTCAATGGCGCCAGAAACTTTTGCTTGACAGGACCTGCACACAGATACAAATAACTTTGCTCCCAACAAGTACAGAGAGGTTGTCAATCCCTCCGGCCTTGTCGTTTACAAAGGATCAAACAGAAGAGATAATAGTGATAGGTATGACTGCAACTAGGAAATAAGAACAGGAAGTAAATAGTGGGTGTGATCAGTGATGGTAATATGGACCGGGGTCCCATGATGTTCACTAGTGATGTCTCTCTCCCAAAAGACGATAAAACAGCTAAACGAGGTAAACAAATTACAGCTGGGCAATTGACAGGATTATGTGCGTAAACCAATGCTAACTATGCTGTAAAGAAAGGTAGAGGCTCAAAAGCATGGGCGGTACGCCAAGGCAAGTAGACCGAAATCCATCTGCATCTACTACTAATCATCCACCTTGAGATATCTATCCAGAACATCTCGCTGGTATTAAGTTGCGAGTCCCATCCAAAGTGTAAACTCAAAGCAACAAACAACTGCATTAAAAGAACTTTGCGTAAAGTAAACAATCCTTGTACCCGCAAGTACAAGCACCGTTGTTTTCCCCCTTGTGGCAACAACACATCCCCTAGACTCATGTTTCTGTCACTCAAGCTAGTCATCGAGGGGCATGAACCCACAATCAAGCATAACGTTCCCTCTTGGAGTTACTACCTACT
The DNA here is from genome assembly GCA_902687465.1 of Secale cereale. Classification (NCBI taxonomy): domain Eukaryota; kingdom Viridiplantae; phylum Streptophyta; class Magnoliopsida; order Poales; family Poaceae; genus Secale; species Secale cereale. The sequence continues at coordinate 572,160,517 of LR738713.1, read as the reverse complement.
ACTCGGCCAAAGCAATAAATAGCAAAGGAGAACATGCAAGAATTACTCAAGAACATAAATATAAAAGAGGTGAATCAAATATATTACTCACACACAATCTGAACATAATCTCATAATCCATCGGATCCCAGCAAACTCAGCAGAGCAACATCATAAAGATTACATATGTGCCTCAATCATGTAGGGCAGCTCACGAGGTCTAATCGATGAAGAACAAAGAGGGGAGGAGAACATCACATAGCTACTGGTCATAGACCCATGGTCCAAGGGGGACTACTCACAACTCATCTGAGAAGCGTCCATGGTGGTGGAGAAGCTCCCGGTGGTGGTTCTCCCCTCCGGCAGGGTGCCGGGAAGAGTTCTCCTGGTGCTCCCGATCTTGGAAGAGCGGCGTCGGCGGAACAGAGATGAGATCGCGAAAAAGGGTTCCGTCCTCGAGGGTTTTGGGACGCGAGCAATATATATGCAAAAGGGGGTCACCAAAGGCGGAGGTGGGGCCCCAGGCGCCCCCCTGGCACGGCCAGGGGTGGGGCCGCGCCGGGTGGCCGCCCGGGCCACCCCAGGCTCCCCTCTGGCCCTGCCTTGGTTTTTCTGGAAGCTCCCGATACGCTGATTTTTCCTGTATTTTTCCCGGAATTTTTAGGGCACTTTTAATATGGGGGAAACCTGAAATAGAAAAACAGCAGAAAACAGGAACTGGCACTGTGGTACACTGAGTTAATAGGTTAGTCCAAATATGATCAAAAGTGTATGGATGTGCATAAATATCATAGCAATATCACACAAAAGAGGCATGGAGCAAGCAGAAATTATAGATACATTTTGGACGTATCAGCTCGCAGGTGGAGACAGAACGGGGTGGTCACCGGAGTTGAAGAAGACGGCTTGCAACGGCGTCTCCAGCAGCTCCAACTAGGTGGAATGGCTCCACCAGAGAGTGGCGGAGGCTCTGGTAAGGTCGCCCTGGCCTGAGAGGGTCTGGAGCTACCGCGACGACCCGAGGGGATCGCCGGTGAGCTCGAGCTCGGAGACGGCGGCCTGTGGCCTACCCGGCCAGGCCACGGGGTTCTACGCAGTCTAGGTGTGTGTGGGAGTGGAGCTGGGTGCTCGGGAAGGCTGGGAGAGGGGGCTATATATAGGCGAGCCGAGAGGGGGGAATGGGGCTCCGCCGGCGACACCTGGACGTTGCGCCCGGCGACGAATGGGGTCAGTGAGAGGGGGAAGAAGGAGACGGGGTCACGCGAGAGCTGTGGACGGACGGAGACGAGCACAGGGGCGCTGTGGTGGCGACGAGCACAGTGCACACCGCACTGTTGCCTTGGCCGGCCCGCGCCCGTGCTCGCTGTGGCGTCGGCAAACGCAAGAGGGGTGCTGTAGAGATGAAGAAGAAGATGGTGGCGCGGGTTGGCACGCTATGGCAGGCGCGGAAGCAAGCACACGCTCAACAGAGCGCTCGGTGGCATCCAGAGCACGCCGACAAGTAGCCATGGCATGGTGTACACGCGTGGTCACCGCGCGAACTTTGCCTACTGGCTTACTTGGTGCCAAAATTTATGTCTGGCGTGTTGTTCGTGGTAGAAAGGAGAGTTACCCATGGTTGGTTTGTTTCCAGACGCAGTAGAAAGAAAATCACACATCTAGTAAGTTTCTGGACAGAAACTTTGAGAGTTTACTGAGGTAAATTGGCTAAGAGTTGGAGGCTGTGCTTTGGAGGCTAGTCATAAGTTACTAAGGTGAAGATGCACAAGGAGTTTCAGAAGCAATGGAGCAAGTAAAATGGTAGTAGTTGTAGAAACTACGTCCAGAATAGTAAATAATTTATGTAGCAAAAATATTCCAAAAATTGGTGCAATATTTTTGCTCAGGAAGGTGCCCTGGGGTCCAAAGAATATTTATGAATTTCCTCTGATTTTTGTGGGCCATAAAAATTGGGGCTGCTTTGGAGCACAATGGGTTTAACTAGGGCTTTAGAGGGGGGAAATAAAGAAAAATATTCCAATAATTATATTAGAGTGAACCAGATGGAAAAGATGATTTGAGATGGATATGAGGCACTTGGGTGAAAGCCAAGGGTACCCAAGTGTTTAAGTCCATATGAAAATATTCAGAAATCCCAAGGTTCAAAATAAATTCAATATAACTCAGGCAAATAAAAGGGGGCAAAAATCAGGTTGTCACAAAGGGATTCAATTATGATAATTGCTCTTTGATTGATTTTATTTCCTTGTTGTAATCCGTACTAAACTCTCCGCATGCTTATAGTCAAAATAAAGCTTTCACCAAACACATAGTTGATGCTTTGATGCAATCTTATGAAGAAAAACTTGAGTTGGAAGTTTCTATCCCTAGAAAGCTCTATGATGAGTGGGAACGTACTATTAAAATTAAGATTAAGGATCATTAAAGCTTTGCTTTGTGTGATTTGGGTGCAGGTGTTTCTACAATTCCAAAGGCTTTGTGTGATATGTTAGGGTTCCATGAACTTAATGATTGTTCTTTAAATTTGCATCTTGCGGATTCCACTATTAAGAAACCTGTGGGAAGGACTAATGATGTTCTTATTGTTGCCAATAGGAATTATGTGCCCGTAGATTTCATGGTTCTTGATATAGATTGCAATCGTTCATGAACTTGATGACCATTCTAGCTAGGGGCGTAAAACGATAACGCTTGTTGGGAGGCAACCCAATTTTATATTTTTCGTTTTCGCTTCTGTTTAGGAATAAATATTGCATCTATCTTCTGTTTAGATGTGGTTTTGTGTTTTGTTTAGTGTTTTTGCCAAGTAGAACCTTTGGGAAGACTTGTGTGAAGTTTATGTGATCTTGGTGTGAAAAACAGAATCATTAGTGCTTGCTAGAATGGTCATCAGATTTTACTGGAGCGTTCTATTCAGTTGATTCCTTTTGCAGATGATTAATAGACAAATTCCTCACGTTTACCAATTTAGTTTGAATTTTTTGGAGTTACAGAAGTATGCGAAACCTGCAGATTACTACAGACTGTTCTGTTTTTGACAGATTCTGTTTTTCGTGTGTTGTTTGCTTATTTCAATGCAGCTATGAGTAGTATTGGGAATTATGAACCATAGAGAAGTTAGAATATAGTAGGTTTAACACCAATATAAACAAAGAATGAATTCATTGCAGTACCTTTGAGTAGTGGTTTGCTTTCTTATACTAATAGAGCTCACGAGATTTTTGTCTAAGTTTTGTGTTGTGAAGTTTTCAAGTTTTGAGTATTGCTTTGATGGACTATGGAACAAAGAGTAGCAAGGGCCTAAGCTTGGGGATGCCCAAGGCACGCCAAGTAAAATTCAAGGACAATCAAAAGCCTAAGCTTGGGGATGCCCCGGGAAGGCATCCCCTCTTTCGTCTTCATCCATCGGTAACTATACTTGGAGCTATATTTTTATTCACCACATGATATGTGTTTTGCTTGGAGCGTCTTGTATAATTTGAGTCTTTGCTTGTTAGTTTGGCACAATTATCCTTGCTGGACACACCTATTTGAGAGAGTTAAATATGGCCTAGGAATTGATAGAACACTCTATGTGCTTCACTTATATCTTTTGAGTTGAATAGTTTTTGCTCTAGTGCTTCACTTATATTTTTTAGAGCACGGTGGTGATAATATTTTGAAGAAATTGTTGAACTCTCATGCTTCACTTATATCCTTTTGAGAGTCTATTAGAACAGCATGGTAATGTGTTTAGGCTAAAAACCTAGACTTCACATGATAGACATCCAATATCAATGTAGTAAAAACTTTCACACTAAGTGCATTGAATATGATGAGAAGTTGGATGCTTGATAAATGTTTTGAGATATGAGGATACTGATATTAGAGTCATGCTAGTGGAGTTATTATGAAATTGAGAAATACTTGTGTTAATGTTAGTGATTCCCGTAGCATGCATGTATGGTGAACCGCTATGTGACGAAGATAGAGCATGAGGTATTTGTAAAGTGCCAACCTTTGTGTGGAGGTCGGGGGCGCGCGATGGTTAACTCCTACCAACCTCCCCCCTAGGAGCATGCGTTGATTGCTTTGTTTTGATGACTCGTAGATTTTTGCAATAAGTATATAAGTTCTTATGACTAATGTTGAGTCCATGGATTATACGCACTCTCACCCTTCCACCATTCCTAGCCTCCCTTGTATCGCGCAACTTTCGCCGGTACCATACACCCACTATATATCCTTCCTCAAAACAGCCACCATATTATTCCTCAAAACAGCCACCATACCTACCTATCATGGCATTTCCATAGCCATTCCGAGATATATTGCCATGCAACTTTCCACCGTTTCGTTCATATGACACGCATCACATTGTCATATTGCCATGCATGATCATGTAGTTGACATCGTATTTTTGGCAAAGCCACCATGCATAATTTTTCATACATGTCACTCTTGTTTCATTGCACATCCCGGTACACCGCCGGAGGCATTCATATAGAGTCATACTTTGTTGTAGTAGCGAGTTGTAATATCGAGTTGTAATGAAAGTGTGATGATCATCATTATTAGAGCATTGTCCCATGGGAGGAAAGGCTAAATCAATAAAGCCCCTCCACAAAAAAAAGGAAAGGCCAAAGAAAAAAAGAAAACCCAAAAAAAGGGGACAATTGCTACTATCTTTTTTCCACACTTGTGCTTCAAAGTAGCACCATGTTCTTCATTGTAGAGAGTCTCATGCTTAGTCACTTTTATATACTAGTGGGAATTTTCACCATAGAACTTGGCTTGTATATTCCAACGATGGGCTTCCTCAAATGCCCTAGGTCTTCGTGAGCAAGCAAGTTGGACGCACACCCACTAGTTTCTTTTGTTGAGCTTTCATACCTATTTAGCCCTAGTGCATCTGTTGCATGGCAATCCCTACTCACTCACATTGATATCTATTGATGGGCATCTCCATAGCCCGTTGATACGCCTTGTCGATGTGAGACTATCTCCCTCCTTTTTGTCTTCTCCACAACCACCCTCTATTCCACCCATAGTGCTATGTCCATGGCTCACGCTCATGTATTGCGTGAAAGTTGAAAGGTTTGAAAGAATAGAGTATGAAAACAAGTGCTTGGATGAAATCAGGGTTGTGCATGATATGAATATTTTGAGTGATGAAGAGGGAGCATAGCCAGACTATATGATTTTGTAGGGATAACTTTCTTTAGCCATAGTATTTTGAGAAGACATGATTGCTTTGTTAGTATGCTTGAAGTATTATTATTTCTTATGTCAATATAGACTTTTATCTTGAATCTTTCAGATCTGAACATTCATGCCACAATTAAGATAATTACATTGAAAAACTATGTTGGTTAGCATTCCACATAAAAAATTCTATTTTTATCATTTACCTACTCGAGGACGAGCAGGAATTAAGCTTGGGGATGCTTGATACATCTCCAACGTATCTATAATTTTTGATTGTTCCATGCTATTATTTATGATGTTTTGGATGTTTAATGGGCTTTGTCATACACTTTTATATTATTTTTGGGACTAACCTACTAACCCAAAGGCCCAGTCCAGATTGCTGTTTTTTGCCTGTTTCAGGGTTTTGCAGAAAAGGAATATCAAACGGAGTCCAAACAGAATGAAACCTTCGGGAGAGATATTTTTGGAGAAAATCACGGACGGGGGACTTGAGAACCATGGAGTAGGGGCCACGAGGTGCCCATGAGGGTGGGGGGCGCGCCCCCTACCCAGGGCGCGCCTCCTGCCTTGTGGGTCCCTCGTAAGGCCCCCTGTGCCCTCCTTCCTCCTATATAAGCCTACGTACCCCGAAACCAACAGAGCAACAGAGAAAACCCTAGTTCCACCGTTGTAACCTTCTATTCCCATGAGATGCCATCTTGGGGCCTGTTCCGGAGCTCCGCCGGAGGGGGGGGGGAGGTCTACCACGGAGTGCTTCTACATCATCATCATTGCCTCACCATGAGTTACGAGTAGTTTACTATAGACCTTCGGGTCCATAGCTAGTATCTAGGTGGCTTCTTCTCTCTCTTTGGATCTCAATACAAAGTTCTCCTCGGTCTTCGAGGAGATCTATTCGATGTAATCTCTTTTTGTGGTGTGTTTTTCGAGATCCGATGAATTGTGAGTTTATGATCAAGATTATCTATGAGAAATATTTGGTTCTTTTCTGAACTCTTTATGTGTGCTCATAATATCCTTGTAAGTCTCTTCAAATTATCGGTTTGGTTTGGCCTACTAGATCTATAGTTCTTGCAATGGGAGAAGTGCTTGGCTTTGGGTTCAATCTTGCGGTGTCCTTTCCCAATGACAGTAGGGGCAGCAAGGCACATATTGTATTGTTGCCATCGAGGATAAAAACATGGGGTTTATATCATATTGCTTGAGTTTATCCCTCTACATCATGTCATATTGCTTAAGGCGTTACTCTATTCTTATGAACTCAATACACTAGATGCATGATGGATAGCGGTCGATGGAGTAATAGTAGTAGATGCAGGCAGGAGTCGGTCTACTTGTCTCGGATGTGATGCCGATATACAATGATCATGCCTAGATAGTCTCATAATTATTCTCTTTTCTATCAATTGCTCGACAGTAATTTGTTTACCCGCCATAGAATATCGCTATCATGAGAGAAGCCACTAGAGAACACTATGGCCCCCGGGTCTATTCTCAACAAATCAATCTACATCTACTTTACTTTTTCCGCTTTTACTTTCTGTTCTTATAAACAAAAATACCAAAAATATAAACTATCATCTCTTTCAGATCTCACTTTCGCAAGTGACCGTAAAGGGATTGACAACCCCTTATCGCGTTGGCTGCGAAGTTCTTATTTGTTTGTGCAGGTGCGAGGGACTCGCGCGTGGTCTCCTACTGGATTGATACCTTGGTTCTCAAAAACCGAGGGAAATACTTACACTACTGTGCTGCATCTCCCTTTCCTCTTCGAGGGACTACAACGCAAGCTCGAGAAGTAGCAAATGTCTTTGCAAATGGCCGATAAATCAACTGCTATACCTGTCCGTGTTTGTGAGGATGTGCCTGTTGTGGTTGCAAATGTTACTATTCTAACAGACTTTGTTATCCTTGATATTCCCAAGGACGATAGTATGTCTATTATCCTTGGTAGACCATTTTTGAATACTGCAGGGGCTGTTATTGATTGCAACAAAGGCAATGCCACTTTTCATGTCAATGGTAATGAACATACGGTACACTTCCCGAGGAAACAACCTCAGGTCCACAGTATCAATTCTATTGGAAAAATTTCAACGATTAGTATTGGAAGTCTTGAACTTCCTCTTCCTACTGTCAAGAAGAAATATGATATTCTTATTGTTGGGGATATACATATCCCCATTGAGGTAACCTAGTGTTATTCAAAATTCTCCGGTTTCATGATACTCTGAAAGAGTTTATTAACAAGACCCGATCAACCTTGTTAATGGATCCTTTTGATGAGCACGAGATGGTTGAATCTAGAAAGCACAACTTTCTGTACCCTCCTTTTACTTTATGTTAATTAGATTAAATAAATCAAAAATAGTATTTTCTGTCTGTTTTCTGAGTTAACCGTGCAATAAAAAATACCCCGAAAATAAAAGTTCGCCAAATGCCCCGAAAATGAAATATGATTTTTTCTAGAATATTTAAGAATATTCGGCACTGAGAACACAGCAGGGGGGCCAACATCTGGCCACAAGGGTACAGGGCGCGCCCCCTGCCTCATGGGCCCCAAGTGGCCCCCCTCCACTTACTCCAGCACCCACACACTTCATCTCTCTCCAGAAAAAATCCTCCCACAGCCTAAACTCGTGTTCTAGCTCATCTTGCTGCCATTTTCGATCTTCTTGCTCAATGCTCCATTCACAAAACTGTTTGGGGAGATTGTTCTTCGATATGTGACTCCTCCAATGGTCCAGTTAGTTTTTGTTCTAGTGCTTTATTTATTGCAAAAAAATTCTGCTTAGGTGACCATGTTCTTGAGCTTGCATGTCAAATTTAGGTGGTTCCAAGTAGTTCTAATGCATAATATAGTATCTAGGCACTTGTGGGAGTAGTTGCTATCAATCTTGTTGAGTTTGGTTCACTTTATTTTGAGTCACTAAAAATTTCAATTTTTTTTAGAAAAAATGCATAGGAAAATTTACCAAGGTGGTTCCTCAAGGAAGCAAGGACCAAGGCTCGCGATACGTGAGCCGGATGATGAACTACCGAGGGAAGCTCAAGTGCGGCCTTGTGAATGTCCGTTAGAGTAGTTTATGATCCAGGCGGGCATTAATGAAGAATTTTACACTGATATTGAGGACTTCGTGTCAGATAAGTGCCCACAATACCGTTACCTAACTGATTCCTTTGTGAGAAGATTTGAATTTACATCTTCACGTAATTGTCACACTATCTTGTTTGATCTTTATGATAAATCTTATACTATGGACCTAGAAGATTTTAATGATGCTTGTAAACTCCCACAGTGGGGTAATGTTGGTGAACCTCGCAAATTTGAGTATAAGGACTTTCTAGCTAGCATCACTGTGGGGGAATCTAGAGAAATCACCCAAGCTACCTTAGGGAGCATTCATTTCCCTGCTATACATTATTTTGCTCTCTTCATTGGTAGAAGCTTTAACGGTAAAGATGAGGCTTGCCACATGTGCGTTCCAGATCTTAGTTTCCTCAAAAGTGTAGTATTAGGTGATAGACAATATAATTCTGGGGCCATTGTTGCACGTAGGTTACATCTTAACAGTTTTAATGGAGATTTGTTTGGTGGAATTTATGCAACTTGCTTGGCTAATTATCTTCATGTGCCCGTACACGAGAATGATGCAAAGTTGCCTCCTGCTTTTCTAGATTATAATGCCATGATTCGCCACCAGTTTGTTGAGAGGGATGAACAATCCCTCCAGTACCGACTAATCTTTGACAAGCGTCGCACTATCCATATTGCTCGCCCTGCTCCTACTTTCTTTGACTTTCAGGCAAAAGGGAGATATGTTATAACCAGGGAGGAGGCAAATGAGTATGAGGAGAGGACGAAGGCGGCCCGTCTTCAAGATGCAGCTCGTGAGGCAGTAGCCGCTGCATCTTAGTACAACCCCAACTACGACTTTGGATATCCGTCAGGCCAGTACTGGCCATAGACCAACTTAGGCCAAAAGCCTAAGCTTGGGAGAGTACATATTTCTCACCGACATTACATTCATGTTCACACACTCATTCCAGTAGTCGGTGATCATACTCTTTCATTGTACTATCCATGCTAGTGTCATTTCTTTTCTTAGTCTTTTTCTTGTGTTAGAAATAAAACCTTAAGAAAAACAAAAAAAATAGTAGTAGCTTTTAGCTAGTTTACTTTCCATGCATGTAGTAGTAGTAATTAAAAAGAAAACCCAAAAAGATTTCTCGTTCTTCTTTTGCTTGTTGGGATCTTTCCCGTGCAAATAGTAATTTTTCTTTTCTTTGGGGGTCAAGAGGAGAAGACCATGATGAAAATGTTTAGTGGATCTCGTATAATTATTGTTGATTTAACCTTGAGCCATATTACTTTGTCTTCTGTCTTGTATTAAATGCTTGCAGATTCTAGCTTAGTCCAATGCACGTGCACTATTATTATTATCCACACCGTTCGGTCATGCGAGTGAAAGGCAATAATGACGATATGTGATGAATTGATTGAGATGAGAAAAGCTGGTATGAACTCGACCTCTCTTGTTTTTGTAAATATGATAGTTCATCGTTCCTGATTCAGCCTATTATGAATGAAACATGCTTGCAATGACAATTAGAGATCATAGCTGCTCATGCTATGCTTAATTAGCTAAGAGTTTATAATGGTTTACCTTGCGTGCCAACATGATAATAAAATGGTTGTGATGTGGTATGATAGGGTGGTATTAATTTCCCCAAAAGTGGCCCTTGTGCTCACCAGCCCCAGGATTACTGTTAGCTGATGAGTCATCACTTGATACAGAAAGTCCAAGCAAAAATACAAAATATGTAGTACAAGACCATCATGGTCCTTAAGTACAACACAAGGTTTCTAGTGGCTGATGGCGGAAGCGGTCTGTAACACGTGGGTGTCTGCGGGACTCCGTTTTCCCACGGGAACAGCTGACCAGGTTAACTCCTATCTTCGCGAGGCTGCTATCACCATTGCGTAGGTTCTGGGGCGATCGTCACAACGCACCTCTCCATGCAAGGAAATCTGGCCAAGACAATAGCCAGGGACAAGCCAGTGAGTACTTTGAATGTACTCGCAAACATTATGAACGCGGGTGCAATATAACAGGAGGTAATCATTACCATGAATATTCTATGATCACATTGTTAATTACGAAATGATAATTCATGATGCAAGCAGGTTATCCATGTAAATATAAATATGATAGTAAAATAAACAACAATCATGCCACAGTCGGGCGTCTGAGCGACTCCACATAAAGGGCTTATAAAAGAAATAGCAAGCATGCCACAGTCGGGCGTCTGAGCGACACCACATAAAGGGCTTATAAAAGAAATAGCAAGCATGCCACAGTCGGGCGTCTGAGCGACACCACATAAAGGGCTTATAAAAGAAATAGCGAGCATGCCACAGTCGGGTGTCTGAGCGACACCACATAAAGGGCTT